>CM053036.1:37030156-37080474 GCA_028564925.1 Lithobates sylvaticus | reverse complement strand
GTATCCAGTTTAAACATAGGTTTATTGCTTCCACCTTTTAGAAGATTGGACGCTGGCAAAACAAAACTGTTAGGACAGCTCTGTATAACTCGTCTTAGGCCCCTTTCACACGGACGCCTCCGTTTGACAGATTCCGCTTGCTCAGCGGTGGATCGCTCCACTGATCGTCGCTGAGCAGGTGTCTCCGCTCACTGTGCAGAGCGGAGCAGGACCCTGTCCCACTCTCTCCCTTTATGGGGAGATCGGGTGAAAAAGGACCGCCTGTCCGTTTTCATCCAATCCGCCAGACGGATGGAAAGTAGGACCACCATCCGTCTGGATTTGGCAGACAGGATCAGATTGGATAGCAGCGGGTGTCGGGCGATGAACATTCTCTCTCTGCTCTGAGCAAAGCTTCTTTTTTTCAAGATTCTTTTTCATTTAGCATTTTTCTTAATGGGCTACAGAGACCTGAGGACTCATTTTGCAGCTTTTCTTGATCTACTTCTCTTTGGCATAGCCTCTGAGAGTATACCCGTACCCCATAGAGAAGAAGTGGGACCAGCCTGTAAGTGCCTTAGTGCACTGGACACTGTGTTAGTTGACCACCTCTTGGTGTCGTTGTGGGTTGGTGTTTTAGAATGCTTTACAGGCCCAGGGCTGTTCACACTATTTATAGTCCCCTGTCCCTGAAGACTTTTTTAGGAGTTTACCAGGTGCAGTGAGCTTGTTTGTCTATCGGGGTTGCTATCAGCCTTCGAGATAACCATTGGTGAGTACTAGGGCTTGCCCCATTTTAGCAGCCAGCATCACCTGTGTGTTCTTGTTTACTATGCATGCCTCTTGACGGGGAATACTTCTTTAGTGCATCCCTTGATGCCTTTCCTAAGGACGTCACTGGGGGTAAGAGCACCCTTTTGCCCAAGCAATGTAGGGTAGGCCTCAGTCTGGGTATCCCTCTACTTTGGTAGCTAGTGGTAATTCCTTTTGCCCACACTGTCTTGGTTTAGGTCCTCGTTCAGAGGGTCAATGCCATCGTTCCAGAAGAGTAAAGGTTTCAGGATTATTACTCAAACCTGTTCACCGTTCCCATAACCAAAGGAGACATTTGCCCTATCAAATTTCTGAAGATTCTCAATGCCTTTCTTTGGGTACAAGTATTCTGCATTGAATTTGTGGGGTCAGTCATTGCTTCCTTAAGTCCAGGTGTAATTCTGACCTCTGCTGACCTCAAGGATGCTTCCTACATGTCCCCCTATGTTTCCAGCTCATCTACGTTTTTTTCATTTATAATGGGCACTACCATTTTGTTACCTATCCCTTTCGACTGTCCACAGCATCTCAGGTATTCCCGAATGTGCTGGCCCCTGTGTTTGCTCTGCATCACACATGAAGTATTCCCCTTAGGGGATATTTGGATGACCTCTTACTGAGGGAATGGTTGGACCAGGTCTGTCATCCAATGTCCGATAGACTGCTGAAACCCTTCAAAGATAGATCATGAAATTTCAGAAATTGACTCTGGAAATTACTTGTTGCTTGGAGTATCTGGGTCATCGCTGGATACTGCCCTGTTTAGGGTTTTTCCTCCCTGGGGAAAGGGTCGGTATGGAGGGAATTCTGGTTCCTTTCATAGCATCAAACTGGGCCTGGTGAACATGGTACTGGTCATTATCTGCCTCATTTTCCCTTGCTTTGAGACTGTAACCTTCCCCTACTCTACTAAAGATGACTACTTTCTGTCTGTGGTGCTGTTGGAGATTTTCCCTCACTTCCTGCCTGGTAAAATAGTTGTCACCTGGAATGTAAGGCTCCATTCCCATTTGGCGTTTTGGGATCTCGGGCAGAATCGATGCAATTCTGCTTGTGATCTCAAATTGCACTGCAATCACAAACCACATTCATTTTCAATGGCACCTAAAGGCAGTGTGGTTTTGCTGTGATTATTGCATGGCAATCGCGCCAAACCGCAACGTGCGAAGCCTGTCACACAAGGAACGCTCCTGCTCCTTTTCGGGGGACATGCTTTGCGTGTTGCCATGTGATAATCGAGACAAAATCGCACGGCGGTTAGGTGCCATTGAAAATGAATGACACCCGAGCATGTGCTTTGCAATTGCAGTGTGATTTGAGATTGTGGGCAGCTATTCTGCCTAAGATCCCAAAACGCCAAATGTGAATGGAGCCTAATTAAGCGCTTAAGGACCGCCTCTCGCCGATATACGTTGGCAGAATGGCACAGCTGGGCACAACCACGTACCTGTACGTGGCCCTTTTAGAGCCCAGCCGTGGGTCGCGCCGGCGTGCTCGCGACCCGGTCCTGAGCTCCGCGCCCGCGGGACCAGTGGACCTGATCGCTGCTAGTGTCCCGCGATCGGGTCACAGAGCTGAAGAACGGGGAGAGGTAAGTGTAAACAAACCTCTTCCCGTGCTTCCTTTGTAAACGCTATAACTTTTGCGCAAACCAATCAATAATCGCTAATTGTGATAATTTTTTTTTTTTTTTACCAAAAATATGTAGAAGAATATGTATCGGCCTAAACTAAGGGAAAAAAAAAATTATATATATTTTTTGGGATATTTATTATAGCAAAAAGTAAAAAATATTGAATTTTTTTCTAAATTGTTGCTCTATTTTTGTTTATAGCGCAAAAAATAAAAACCGCAGAGGTGATCAAATACCACCAAAAGAAAGCTCTATTTCTGGGAAAAAAAGGACGCCAATTTTTGTTTGGGAGCCATGTCGCACGACCACGCGATTGTCAGTTAAAGCGACGCAGTGCCAAATCGCAAAAAGGGCCTGGTCCTTTTGGCTGCCAATTGGTCCGGGGCTGAAGGGGTTAAAGAGGAAATCTCTCGAATGAAGCCTGGGATAGCAGTAAAAACCCTGCAAAGGTTTTAATCTTTTCCCACTCTATCCGAAACTATGAAAAAAACATGAACATATATTTGAAAGTTGACATTTAGAACAAAGCAATGATAAGATGACCTAGGAGAATATTATTTATGTTAATCAATTTTTTTTATTGGTTGCATTTCTCATTTGACTCTGTCTAGCGATCTATAGATGATACAAACCTGATATTTGTAATTTTGTAAACCCAAAGTGTTATTTTCCTTTCTAGCTGTCAGAAGAACAAGTCCTGCAGAAGAGCACACATCAGGGGAGAAAACTGTGAGTACATGTATAACAATAGTGAAAGAAACTGACCTTTTATCCCCTTGTAGAAAAGCCGTATGGGATTTCTGATTTCTTTATACCAAAACCATCTCCTGTGTTCGGGTGCTGCATCAAAACCATTGTGATTCATACACGTGTCACACCTGCCAAATCTTTACTAAGAAAAATGTTAAGCTGCATTTTATATATATTCACCTTTGTGCCTCAGCCAAACATGTATCAGTGGCGATGTGACAACCTACTCCTCTGCACCTGACATTTCTGTGTTGTCTTGTGAAATATTAAAGGTTAAAGATTTGATATTTGATATAGTAAATCCTCTCATTTTTTGCTTACTTTCCTTTTTCTTTTTTTTTTCAAATCATATCTTGTCACTATTATGGATTCTCACCCTAAACTTATTTTTGAGATTTGTAAAGTATTCATTCTAACGAAAGTTTCTAGGAGGTTTGGAGGGACTTTAGCGCATGCATGTGGGGGTGATTTTTAAGTTAAAGGTGAGCATGCACTAAGGCACAGGTTAATGTAGATCGGTATTCAGTAGTACAGCATTTAACATTTATTATTTTTTATTTTTTTTCTAATACGAATAGTGTAGTGACCTGAATTTGAATTGGTATCAGCCATTTGCAGCCCCCATACAGCAGAGTTTAGACTGGAAGAGAGAAAAGCAGTACAGGCAGCCAATAAGCTGTGGTGCTGATGGATGGAGAGAGCAGAATGACAGATTGAGAAGCTAATCAGTCTGCTGCTTCTCCTTTTACTGTCCGGTCACAGGCTGCGGGAGGGACAAGACCTGTAAATGATACTAAATAAGCAAAGAAAAATCCGGTCTCCTGCCCTGCCAGACAGGACTTTGCTGTGTGTCGGAGTGGTTTAAATCTCAGAACTGGATGGCCAAAAATACAATTTCTTTATCTATGGCAGGGGTCAGCAACCTTTTTTCAACCCTCCCCCCCCTACGGTGTCGCATTTGGCACCTTTCAGGGGGGAGGGGGGTGCAGATACCTGTCTAAGACAGGTATCTGCACCCACTTCCGGGCATAAACTCCCACGGGAGTTTACGCCACTTCCTGTGCTGTCGCGATGTCTGCCGGGACACACTTGTGTCCCGGCAGACAGCGCTGATGATTCTCATTGCGCTGCGTGACTCGCGCATGCGCAGTAGGGAACCGGGAAGTGAAGCCGCAAACACTTGGCGGCGACACTTCCTGATTCCCTCACTGAGAATGGTGCCGGCAGCAGCAGAGAGCCGATCAATTGATCGGCCTCTGCTGCCAACATCGCTGGAACCTGTGACAGGTAAGTGTCCATTTATTAAAAGTCAGCAGCTGCAGTATTTGTAGCTGCTGGCTTTTAAATTTTTTTTTTTCCAGGTACAGTCCCCCTTTAAGGGCCGGATTCAATGTATGTGAATGCATGGAGGGCCGCATTCACCTGCTAACAAATGAAGATAATAATAATAATCCTAACATAGTAATAATACTAGTACAGGTTTGCCTCACTTTAAGGTGCTTCACTAATACAAAGCCAATTCACCCTGAGGGAGCATGCAGGGTCACTCCCTCGAGGCTCTGGCATCACTACAAGGTCCCCCTCCCTGCAGCGATTAGTTTGTTCAACTTCTACTCACCCTCTCCATTGCTCTCATGCAGCTCCTGCACAGTTCAACTACTCATACCCCCCCCCCCCCCCCCCCCTCACCCTCTCCCCATTCCCCCCCCCCGCAGCTCTCCCGCCCCCCCCACACCCCCCCCCCCCCCCCACCCCCCCTGCACCCCCCAGCCCCCCCTCCTGACCCCCCCCAACCCCCCCTACCCCCCACCCACCCCCCCCCCCACTCCCCCCCCAGCCCCCCCCCCCCCCCCCCCCTACCCCACCTCGCACCCCCCCCACACAGCCCCCCCTGCATATTACACAGTCCCCCCTGCATATTACACTGTACCCCCTGCACATCATACAGCACCCCCCCCCTGTATATTACACAGTACCCCCTGCACATCATACAGCACCCCCCTGCATATGTTACAGCACCCCCCCCCCTACACATCATACAGCACCCACCCTGCATATTACAGAGCCCCCCCTCGCAGCTCTGCTATTTCCTACCTTGCATTATGCAGAGAGGGAGACAGAGCAGAGCAGAAAGCTGAATGAGAACCAGGGAGAGACACCCAACGGAGCTGATAGAGAAGGTACTTCCAGAGTTAATTTTTCATATTAACAAGCTGGTGATTGGTTGTTGGAACCACCTAGCAACCAATCACCTGGAAAGTTAACTCCGGAAGCTCCCACTGTCTTATCAGTGCTGCTGTGTGTCTCTCCCATGTTCTCATTCAGCTTCCTACTCCTTCCTCCGCTCTGCTCTTGCTTAAAATGTCTGCGGGCCGGGTGCACGTGAGTTCATCACGTGCACTGAGGGGCCGGACATTTAGCGGCGGCGGGCCGGATGCCGCCCCTGATCTATGGTATAATAAAGTGCTCTCTTGCTTGATGGATGGTTCTGTTTTTTATACTTATTTGTGTTATTTGCATTACAATTAGATTTTTTTTTTTTTTTTTATAATTTTGGGGAGATTTTTGATTGAACTTATTGAAGAAATTTATTTACTCCCTTGTTATCTCTCGACCTTGACTATTGTAACTCCCTCCTCATTGGCCTACCTCTCCGCAAGCTATCCCCTCTTGAGTCTATCATGAATGCCACTGCCAGACTCATCCACCTTACCAACTGTTCAGTGTCCCCCACCCCTCTCTGTCAATCCCTCCACTGGCTTTCCATTGCCCAATGAATACAATTCAAAACAATAACATACAATGCCATTTACAACTCTGCCCAAGCTACATCACCAAAACTTGTCTCCAAATATCACCCAAACCATCCTCTCCACTCCTCCAAAGACCTCCTGCTCTCTAGCTCTCTTGTCTCCTCCTCCCATGCTCATATCCAGGACTTCTCGAGAGCCTCTCCCATCCTCTGGAATGCACTACCCCAATCTGTCCAGTTATCTCCTTCTCTGTCCACTTTTAGGCGATCACTGAAAACTCATCTCTTCAGGGAGGCCTATCCTGCCGTCGGCTAACAACTGAATCTTCTACTTCCCTCATCAGTTCATCCCTCACAGTTACTACTTTTTGTTTTACCAGCCCCTCCCTATTAGATTGTAAGCTCACAGGAGCAGGGCCCTCCTAACCCTCTTGTATTGAATTGTATTGTTGCTGTATTGTCTCCCATTATATTGTAAAGAGGCTGTGCAAACGGTTAGCGCTATAAAAATCCTGTATTATATTAATAATAATAATAATAATGCTAAAATGTAGTTCAGACCAGACAAATCAAAAAGAAGGTGTGTCTGCCCAAACTAGTCTATATCATGGTGTAAAGTGCTATACTAACCGTGGGTATGCAAAAAGGATCTCTGCATACACAAGCCAATCATTCAAAAAGAAACTTCAATTCCTGATGATGAAGTCCTAAGGAAACTTCCTAACCTGAAGCTAGAGGGCTCCTTCACACGGACGTGTCCGTGAACAGAGCCCGCTCTGCTCAGCAGGGGATCGCTCCGTCCATCCCCGCTGAGCAGGCAGATGACAGGTCCATATCTGCACACTGTGCAGGGACGGATCTTTCAGAGCACCGCTCTCCCCTATGGGGGATCGGATGAAGACGGACCGTAGAGTCCGTCGTCACCCGATCCGCAGACGGATGGAAAAGTAGTTTTTTTCCTCCGTCACACTTTTTCAGATCGGAGCGGGTCGGATGTCAGCAGACATGTCACCGCTAACATCTGTCCGTCCATAGAGGTCTATGGAGCATCCGTTCAGGTCCGCCTAAAAAACTGACAGGCGGACCTGAACGGATCGTGTGAAAGAGGCCAGAGGATAGCATTTGCAGGCGATCGATGTGGATTATGAGAACAATCTGTAACACTAGTGAGCCTCATAATTTGAGGCTACAATTTTTTGGTTACACTGTCCAAACGTTTACATTGATATGTGGATTTGAGTTCTGACTTTCCCCTGACTTTTTATACTTTATCCGGGTCAATGACTCGGAGTACAGTGACCAGCAACAGCCGGGCACTTTTTGAGAATGTGGTCACCAATGGCAGCCTTTCCTTTTTTTTTTTTTTTCCTCTTAGGACACGTTTACTTTACACGTTTATCGGCAAAAATAATTTTTCATTTTGGATAGGGCAAGTGAGGGTTATAAACCCTGTCAGATTTTTTCTGAAAAAAAAAACTCTGCACGAAACTTGCTCTACTATTTTTGCATTTAGGGTTCGTTTCCACTGCAATCCCTATGTTGAGTGCGCAGTTCTGCATGCGCATTTACATACGTTTTGTAATGCTTTTAAATTTCATTTTTGACATAATTTTTTTTACAAAAATCTATATTCAGTATGCAAACACTTTGATTCTGCCGTTATGTGTGTTTTGTTGCGCTTACATGTGTTTATGCATTCCATCAATGCATACTGCTGTACTTTTTTTGGAGGCACTGTGACAGAACACAATGGTGTGAACTAGGGTGAGTAGAAAACATTGATTTTACTGTGCATGTGGTCAGGATGCATTTAAAAAAATGCACTTGAGTGCATTTGCCGTAAACGAGCCCTAAATATACTGGAGCTTGACAAGGCAAATGTGTTACTCTTTAGGATTTAAATGTCGTGTATCAGTAGGTGGCAGTAGAGTGTTATCATCCTGCTAAAAATGGTTAATTTCTATAAAAAAGGGAGAAAATCAGATGCAGTTCAGTCTACTTAAAATTTCTTTATTAACACTGAAGACTTCTTTTATCATCCCGTATCGTAATAAGCTTGTGTATAAGCAGGTGTTTCCAAGGGGTTTACTGTGTTTTGTGTTCTTTTTATATGTCTTTTGCCGCATACACACGGTCGGAATTCTCGTCGGAAAAAGCTCTGATGGTTTTCCCGACGGAATCCCGACGGAATTTCGCTCAAACGGTCTTGCCTGCACACGGTCACACCAAATTCCGACGGTCTGTAACACAGCGGCATAAAACACGTTCGACAGCACTATAAAAGGCAAGTTTAATGCTTCCGAGCATGCGTCGAATTGTTTCCAAGCATGCGTCGGAATTTTGCGTGTCGGAATTGCATACACACGATCGGAAAATCCGATAGA
The DNA here is from genome assembly GCA_028564925.1 of Lithobates sylvaticus. NCBI lineage: Eukaryota > Metazoa > Chordata > Amphibia > Anura > Ranidae > Lithobates > Lithobates sylvaticus. The sequence goes on along the minus strand of CM053036.1, from coordinate 37,072,163 downwards.
AAGGTTTTCCGTCGGAAAAATTAAGAACAGGTTCTCAATCCGAAGTCCGTTGGAAATTCCCACAGAAAAAGACCAATGGGCATACACATGATCGGAAAATCCATTGAAAAGCTCCCATCGGACTGTTTCCATCGGAAATTCAGACCGTGTGTACGCGGCATTTGACTATTCTGACTACTTTGTTTGCATCACTTTATGAAACTGTATGTCAGGGGGTATGCAACCTTATAGAGGTGGAGATCTACCTGAACAACATTGCATGATTTTTGTCCTGTACACATGGTCGGAAAACCCAACGGAAAAGGTCCGATCGGATTTTATTCTCGGAAAATCGGATTGTGTGTGGGCTCTGTCGGAAATTCCGACGGCAAAAATTTGAGAGCAGAATCTCAAATTTTCTGACAACAAAATCCGTGTAGAGAATTCCGATCGGACAAGGTGCCACGCATGCTCAGATAAAATTATGAGACCAAAGCTATTGGCTACTAGCCTCTACGTAGTCCCATCGTAACGAACGAACGTCATCGCTATCTGAACGATCGGATTTTCCGACAACTTTGTCCGACCGGACACCAGTTTCGGACAATATCCGTCGGAAAAAATCAGACGGATTTTGTGGTCGGAATGTCCGACTGTGTGTACGGGGGCTTAAAGATCACTAGGCACAGTGTTGCCTAATGTCGTCTCCTCACTGCCTGATTTGAACCTATAATTGCTATACTACAACACCACAATCGCGTGCATTGCATGGCAATTATAGATTTAAATCAGGCGCTGAGAAGGCAGCATATCATCTCTTCACCACTTGTCAAACGCGATTGGATCACTTTTCAGAGGAACAGCAGTGCCTAGCGCACTTATGAATGAAGCCTTGGTTGCATTTGATTGCAGCACCCTTGGGGCTCATTCACACAATTAATTAGGAGGGGGTAAATCCTTCTGGTTAGGCCCCGGTTTTATCCCCCCCCTCCTTCAGCTGCAGAGGCATTTTAACTACCTGTCACTTTCATCGGATGGTAGCAGCCACTGTTTACGACTAGGGATGGTCCCGATTGTTTACAGAACAAACAAATATATGGGGCGCTCGCGGCAAGTTCGCCAGTGATACAGTGCCCTGTAATGCACTGCGAGATCGCAGTGCATTGACGGCTGCTGACTGGCCAAAGCATGCATACTTTGGCCAATCACAGAGTGATGTGCTGTGAGAGCCATGATTGGCCAAAGGCAGGGTGCCTTTGGCCAATAATGGCTTAGTGGCTAAGTCCACGCCCCACACTATATAAGGCTGCTGCTTACACGGCGGCCGTATGTAGTGAATGAATGGAGATTAGGCAGGTAGCGTAATGTACAGTCAGTCAGTGTAGTGTGTGTGTGTGTGTATAATATAGTTCAGAGTATATTTTGCAGTTAGTGTAGTAGATATAATACAGTTCAGAGTATATAGTGCCATCAGTGTAGTATATATAATACATTGCAGAGTATATAGTGCAGTATATATATATATAATATAGTGCAGGGTATATAGTGCAGTGCAAAGTATATAATACAGTGCATTGAAGTGGTTAAGGGGAACCCTATGACAGAATTAAGAGAAAAATGGCGTGGGATCCCCCCCAAAGCACCTTGTCCCCATGTTGATGGGGACAAGGGCCTCTTCCCGACAACCCTGGCCGATGGTTGTCGGGGTCTGCGAACGGGGGGCTTATCGTAACCTGGAAGCCCCCTTTACCAAGGGGGCCCCAGATCCCACCCCCCCATGTTAATGCGTATTGGGTACATTGTACCCCTACCCATTCACCAAAAAATGTGTCAAAAAGTAAAAACTACAACAGACAGTTTTTGACAATTCCTTTATTAAAAAAGAAAAAAAAAGTGTTCTGCGTCCATCCATCTTCAATCACGTTGCCCGACGGATCTGCAAAAAATAAAAAAATTTAAAAACTCTGCCTCCATAGGAGGCCTCCCAGCGACTGCTGTCTTTTAGCCTTAACAGCTGTTATATAGGCAAGGGCGGGGCCACCGGGTGACATAGCCGAGTGACCCCATCCCCTTCTGACATCATGTAAGAAGGAATTGTCAAAAACTGTCTCTTGTGGTTTTTACTTTTTGACACTTTTGGTGAATGGGTAGGGATAGAATGTACCCATTCACATATGGGGGCGGGATCTGGTGGCCCCCTTACAGATTCCGATAAGCTCCCCCCCCACACGCAGACCCTGACAACCAATGCCCAGGGTTGTCGGGAAGAGGCCCTTGTCCCCATCAACATGGGGACAAGGTGCTGTGGGACGGGGGGCGCAGAGCCCCTCCTGCCCCCAAAGCACCCACCCCCCATATTGAAGGCATGTGGCCTGGTATGGTTCAGGAGGTGGGGCACTTGCTCGTTCCCACCCCCAGGCTTTCAGGCTGTATGCTCATATAAGGGTCTGGTATGGATTTTGGGGGGATCCCACGCCGATTTTTTTTTTTTTTTTTAATTTTGGTGTGGAGTTCACCTTAACATCCATACCAGACCTAAGTGCCTGGTATGGACTGGGGGGGGACCCCACGCCATTTTTTTCATAGATTTTTCATCTATATTGCCAGGAGCCGGTAATACATTACAGCCACGAGCAAGTTTAAATTACATTTTTTCCTTTAGAAATATCATTATTACTACGGAATGTTCTACACTTCACACAGATGCACCACTTTACAGGCATACTAAGGGGACCCCCCAGGCAGATATTTAAAGGAATATTTCATTTTTATTGTTTCACTTTATACATTAATAAAATGAATGCTCCTGAAAAAACAATCTTTTTCAAACTTTTTGCATTGATACCCTAATTTTGCTCCTAATTCCTTAAAATCATTCTTTAGGACACTCCATCTGCCTCTGACTTTCATTGGTGCCAACGTGCACCATGACAGCTGGGTCTTCCCCAGCCCCTCCCAGTAATCTGTCTATCAGATCTGTGATTTGCCGAACCCGAGCGTCAGTAGACAACATACAGTTCGGCGCTTCAGGTCTTTGTCGTAGATTGCCCTCTCTGTCCTTCTAAGAATTGAGTTCCCTACCACCAGAATCTGTCTTTCCTTTCCCTTGGTATCCCACCACTCTAACTGGAGGATTTCTTCCCCTGGCAGCTAGGGGAGTCCCTCAGCTCCAGCAGTGCTGGTCCCTGACTGGTTTCGCCAATGTCACTCAACGGGGTGTACTTATTGGGATGTTCTAGCCCAGGATCGGCCTCCCTGACGCTTTCCTCTCTGCCCTTCCTGACTGTCACCCATCTACTCTTTTCTAGTGCCTGCACATCCTTGTCTCCACCCGCCTCTGTGCTGGCCCCTGCCGGCACCTGCTGGGTATGTTCTCAGCTCTACTTTAGTATGGAGGGTCTTCTCAGTGCTGACAGTTGCTTCCCTAGATTCAGAACCTGGGCTTCCAGGGAAACAACATGCTTACATTTTGCACAGCAGTATTTTGCCCTTGACTGGATGATCAAGGAAAGCATACATACAGCAAGATGTACACCGAGCAGCATCTCCACACCCCCGCCGGTCATCGTACCTACTAATTTAATGGGGATTGGGGATTATACCCTGTCCAAAATTAACTAACAACTAGCTTCCTGACATTAATACTCAGCAATACAGCCCACGTGCACTCGCAGCACTCGTGTACATCGCAGTCCACGTGCACTCGAAGCACTCGTGTACATCGCAGTCCACGTGCACTCGCAGCACTCGTGTACATCGCAGTCCACGTGCACTCGCAGCACTCGTGTACATCGCAGTCCAGTGCACTCGCTGCACTCGTGTACATCGCAGCACTCGTGTACATCGCAGTCCACGTGCACTCGCAGCACTCGTGTACATCGCAGTCCACGTGCACTCGCAGCACTCGTGTACATCGCAGTCCAGTGCACTCGCTGCACTCGTGTACATCGCAGTCCACGTGCACTCGCAGCACTCGTGTACATCGCAGTCCACGTGCACTCGCTGCACTCGTGTACATCGCAGTCCGCGTGCACTCGCTGCACTCGTGTACATCGCAGTCCGCGTGCAATCGCTGCACTCGTGTACATCGCAGTCCGCGTGCACTCGCTGCACTCATGTGCATCGCAGTCCACGTGCACTCGCTGCACTCGTGTACATCGCAGTCCGTGTGCACTCGCAGCACTCGTGTACATCGCAGTCCACGTGAACTCGCTGCACTCGTGTACATCGCAGTCCACGTGCAATCGCTGCACTCGTGTACATCGCAGTCCGTGTGCACTCGCAGCACTCGTGTACATCGCAGTCCACGTGAACTCGCTGCACTCGTGTACATCACAGTCCATGTGCACTCGTGTACATCGCAGTCCGCGTGCACTCGCTGCACTCGTGTACATCGCAGTCCACGTGAACTCGCTGCACTCGTGTACATCACAGTCCATGTGCACTCGTGTACATCGCAGTCCGCGTGCACTCGCTGCACTCGTGTACATCGCAGTCCGCGTGCACTCGCTGCACTCGTGTACATCGCAGTCCACGTGCACTCGCTGCACTCGTGTACATCGCAGTCCACGTGCACTCGCAGCACTCGTGTACATCGCAGTCCACGTGAACTCGCTGCACTCGTGTACATCGCAGTCCATGTGCACTCGTGTACATCGCTGCACTCGTGTACATCGCAGTCCACGTGCACTCGCAGCACTCGTGTACATCGCAGTCCATGTGCACTCGCGGCACTCGTGTACATCGCAGTCCATGTGAACTCGCTGCACTCGTGTACATCGCAGTCCATGTGCACTCGTGTACATCGCAGCACTCGTGTACATCGCAGCCCACGTGCACTCGCAGCACTCGTGTACATCGCAGTCCAAGTGCACTCGCGGCACTCGTGTACATCGCAGTCCACGTGAACTCACTGCACTCGTGTACATCGCAGTCCACATGCACTCGTGGCACTCGTGTACATCGCAGTCCACGTGCACTCGCGGCACTCGTGTACATCGCAGTCCACGTGCACTCGTGTACATCGCAGTCCACCTGCACTCGCGGCACTCGTGTACATCGCAGTCCACGTGCACTCGCGGCACTCGTGTACATCGCAGTCCACGTGCACTCGCGGCACTCGTGTACATCGCAGTCCACGTGCACTCGCGGCACTCGTGTACATCGCAGTCCACGTGCACTCGCGGCACTCGTGTACATCGCAGTCCGCGTGCACTCGCGGCACTCGTGTACATCGCAGTCCGCGTGCACTCGCTGCACTCGTGTACATCGCAGTCCACGTGCACTCGCTGCACTCGTGTACATCGCAGTCCACGTGAACTCGCTGCACTCGTGTACATCGCAGTCCATGTGCACTCGTGTACATCGCAGCACTCGTGTACATCGCAGTCCACGTGCACTCGCAGCACTCGTGTACATCGCAGTCCATGTGCACTCGCGGCACTCGTGTACATCGCAGTCCATGTGAACTCGCTGCACTCGTGTACATCGCAGTCCATGTGCACTCGTGTACATCGCAGTCCATGTGCACTCGCGGCACTCGTGTACATCGCAGTCCACGTGAACTCACTGCACTCGTGTACATCGCAGTCCACATGCACTCGTGGCACTCGTGTACATCGCAGTCCACGTGCACTCGCGGCACTCGTGTACATCGCAGTCCACGTGCACTCGTGTACATCGCAGTCCACCTGCACTCGCGGCACTCGTGTACATCGCAGTCCACGTGTACATCGCAGTCCACGTGCACTCGCGGCACTCGTGTACATCGCAGTCCACGTGCACTCGCGGCACTCGTGTACATCGCAGTCCACGTGCACTCGCGGCACTCGTGTACATCGCAGTCCACGTGCACTCGCGGCACTCGTGTACATCGCAGTCCACGTGCACTCGCGGCACTCGTGCACACCGCAGTCCACGTGTACTCACAGCACTCGTGTACACCGCAGTCCATGTGCACTCACAGCACTCGTGTACATCGCAGTCCATGTGCACTCGCGGCACTCGTGTACATCGCAGTCCACGTGCACTCGCGGCACTCGTGTACATCGCAGTCCACGTGCACTCGCGGCACTCGTGTACATCGCAGTCCACGTGCACTCGCGGCACTCGTGTACATCGCAGTCCGCGTGCACTCGCGGCACTCGTGTACATCGCAGTCCGCGTGCACTCGCGGCACTCGTGTACATCGCAGTCCGCGTGCACTCGCGGCACTCGTGTACATCGCAGTCCGCGTGCACTCGCGGCACTCGTGTACATCGCAGTCCGCGTGCACTCGCGGCACTCGTGTACATCGCAGTCCGCGTGCCCTCGCTGCACTCGTGTACATCGCAGTCCACGTGCACTCGCTGCACTCGTGTACATCGCAGTCCACGTGCACTCGCAGCACTCGTGTACATCGCAGTCCACGTGAACTCGCTGCACTCGTGTACATCGCAGTCCATGTGCACTCGTGTACATCGCAGCACTCGTGTACATCGCAGTCCACGTGCACTCGCAGCACTCGTGTACATCGCAGTCCATGTGCACTCGCGGCACTCGTGTACATCGCAGTCCATGTGAACTCGCTGCACTCGTGTACATCGCAGTCCATGTGCACTCGTGTACATCGCAGCACTCGTGTACATCGCAGTCCACGTGCACTCGCAGCACTCGTGTACATCGCAGTCCATGTGCACTCGTGTACATCGCAGTCCACGTGAACTCACTGCACTCGTGTACATCGCAGTCCACATGCACTCGTGGCACTCGTGTACATCGCAGTCCACGTGCACTCGCGGCACTCGTGTACATCGCAGTCCATGTGAACTCGCTGCACTCGTGTACATCGCAGTCCATGTGCACTCGTGTACATCGCAGTCCATGTGCACTCGCGGCACTCGTGTACATCGCAGTCCACGTGAACTCACTGCACTCGTGTACATCGCAGTCCACATGCACTCGTGGCACTCGTGTACATCGCAGTCCACGTGCACTCGCGGCACTCGTGTACATCGCAGTCCACGTGCACTCGTGTACATCGCAGTCCACCTGCACTCGCGGCACTCGTGTACATCGCAGTCCACGTGTACATCGCAGTCCACGTGCACTCGCGGCACTCGTGTACATCGCAGTCCACGTGCACTCGCGGCACTCGTGTACATCGCAGTCCACGTGCACTCGCGGCACTCGTGTACATCGCAGTCCACGTGCACTCGCGGCACTCGTGTACATCGCAGTCCACGTGCACTCGCGGCACTCGTGTACAGCGCAGTCCACGTGCACTCGCGGCACTCGTGCACACCGCAGTCCACGTGTACTCACAGCACTCGTGTACACCGCAGTCCATGTGCACTCACAGCACTCGTGTACATCGCAGTCCATGTGCACTCGCGGCACTCGTGTACATCGCAGTCCACGTGCACTCGCGGCACTCGTGTACATCGCAGTCCACGTGCACTCGCGGCACTCGTGTACATCGCAGTCCACGTGCACTCGCGGCACTCGTGTACATCGCAGTCCACGTGCACTCGCGGCACTCGTGTACATCGCAGTCCGCGTGCACTCGCGGCACTCGTGTACATCGCAGTCCGCGTGCACTCGCGGCACTCGTGTACATCGCAGTCCGCGTGCACTCGCGGCACTCGTGTACATCGCAGTCCGCGTGCACTCGCGGCACTCGTGTACATCGCAGTCCGCGTGCACTCGCTGCACTCGTGTACATCGCAGTCCACGTGCACTCGCTGCACTCGTGTACATCGCAGTCCACGTGAACTCGCTGCACTCGTGTACATCGCAGTCCATGTGCACTCGTGTACATCGCAGCACTCGTGTACATCGCAGTCCACGTGCACTCGCAGCACTCGTGTACATCGCAGTCCATGTGCACTCGCGGCACTCGTGTACATCGCAGTCCATGTGAACTCGCTGCACTCGTGTACATCGCAGTCCATGTGCACTCGTGTACATCGCAGCACTCGTGTACATCGCAGTCCACGTGCACTCGCAGCACTCGTGTACATCGCAGTCCATGTGCACTCGCGGCACTCGTGTACATCGCAGTCCACGTGAACTCACTGCACTCGTGTACATCGCAGTCCACATGCACTCGTGGCACTCGTGTACATCGCAGTCCACGTGCACTCGCGGCACTCGTGTACATCGCAGTCCACGTGCACTCGTGTACATCGCAGTCCACCTGCACTCGCGGCACTCGCGTACATCGCAGTCCACGTGTACATCGCAGTCCACGTGTACATCGCAGTCCACGTGCACTCGCGGCACTCGCGTACATCGCAGTCCACGTGCACTCGCGGCACTCGTGTACATCGCAGTCAACGTGCACTCGCGGCACTCGTGTACATCGCAGTCCACGTGCACTCGCGGCACTTGTGTACATCGCAGTCCACGTGCACTCGCGGCACTCGTGCACACCGCAGTCCATGTGTACTCACAGCACTCGTGTACACCGCAGTCCATGTGCACTCACAGCACTCGTGTACATCGCAGTCCATGTGCACTCGCGGCACTCGTGTACATCGCAGTCCACCTGCATTCGCGGCACTCGTGTACATCGCAGTCCACCTGCATTCGCGGCACTCGTGTACATCGCAGTCCACGTGCACTCGCGGCATTCGTGTACATCGCAGTCCACGTGCACTCGCGGCACTCGTGTACATCGCAGTCCACGTGCACTCGCGGCACTCGTGTACATCGCAGTCCACGTGCACTCGCGGCACTCGTGTACATCGCAGTCCACGTGCACTCGCGGCACTCGTGTACATCGCAGTCCACGTGCACTCGCGGCACTCGTGTACATCGCAGTCCACGTGCACTCGCGGCACGCGTGTACATCGCAGTCCACGTGCACTCGCGGCACGCGTGTACATCGCAGTCCACGTGCACTCGCAGCACTCGTGTACATCGCAGTCCACGTGCACTCGCAGCACTCGTGTACTCGCAGTCCACGTGCACTCGCAGCACTCGTGTACTCGCAGTCCACGTGCACTCGCAGCACTCATGTACTCTTATTCCTAAAAATTACAGGCCTACAAAATAAAACGTCAAATTTCCATGCGAAACAATGTACCACTTTGTGGCGCAAAAATCTGACATAATTAAACCTCCAGGGAGGTTAATCCTTGCTGCTTTACTTTGCGTTTACAAAATTAAAATAACCAGCATATTATTATTGTATATGCAGCCTGCCTGCATTACAGTTTATTACAGAAATAGAAAATCAAAATTAGCAGCTGCTGCTTAGTATTATATTGGATTGCCTCCCAAATTTGGAAGGTACTGATAAACTGTCATTGATTTGGGCCGCATACAACCAGTTTATCTCTACAAATTCTTTGGGCTCCGAGATGAAAGAGATAACCATCAAATCTCAGCGACCTGAAGTGTGAGAGATGCTGCATGTTTGTTGTAGTATATTGGTAAGGTTTGGCTATATTTATAAACTGGCCATGACATTATGTTTAGTGAAAGTGACATATCATTACATGCATCTGATGGAAGCAAGACCTCTGAGATTTTTCTTGTTCATAAGTGTCCTTCCCTCTAACCTACATTTTATAACAGTGAAAACGAGCAGAATGCATTAATATATATTTTATAGCTGTCCCCGGCTTGGTAAGTGTCAGCTATCTTTGTTTTTTTTGATCATAAGTTGGCTCTTTAGAAAAACCCGTGTCTGTCGGGTATAGCTAACGGGTCGGATTTTTTGAAGCTCTGAATTTGTCTTCACCTGACTTGCAATGACAGCAAATTCAAAAAATTGCAACTGTACATAAATATTTTCAAAACCTGGCATATTTAAGGCATACCTATGTCAAAAAGCAATAGTAAATATTCACTGGTATGATCTATAAGGCACCAACCAGGTGGCTGAATGCCTGGCCAGTATAAGTGGCCCGTGTTCCAAGGTGTTCTGGTATGCAAAATTCAGCTAGCTGCTGTGGTGAAGAGCCGACCTCCACCCCTTTCCATCTCATGTGCCTTGCTATTGCCCATTGTGGTTGTCTATCCAAATCACGCGCCAATAGGGATGGGCCGAACGCATCCCGTTCAGTTCACACCAGAACTTTTGAATACCGTGAAAGTTTGGACCTGAATAATGAACCCCATTAAAGTCAATGGGACCCGAATGTCAAAAATCAAAAGTGCCCATTTTGAAGGCTTGTATGCTTGTAAGTAATAGGGCATACAATGGTTATAGGGGTCTGGGTCCTGCCCTGGGGGACATGTATCAATAAAAAAAAAGTTTGTTTTTTAAATGAGCAGTGATTTTTTTTTGATTTTTTAAAGTTAAAGCATAAAAATGAAAAATTCCTTCCAATATAGTGCCTGGGGGGTCCCCTTAGTCTACCTGTAAAGTGGCAGATCTGTACCATGTCTAGCAATAATTGCATTTATAAAGCCCAAAAAAACTGTCAGTAATGCACACAAAACAATATGGCATTTAACTGTCAGTAACGCACACAGAAGTAAATGGCATTAAACTGTCAGTAACGCACACAGAACTATATGGCGTTAAACTGTCAGTAACACACACAGAAGTAAATGGCGTTAAACTGGCATTAACGCACACAGAACTATATGGTGTTAAACTGGCAGTAATGCACACAGAAGTAAATGGCGTTAAACTGTGAGTAAAGCAATGAAATAGACTGTGTTCAACCGTCACTACACTGACACTATCTAAACTGTCCCTACTCTAGCTATACACTAATGTAAAGATTACTGACGCGGTCGAACTACACTACAGTGAAACTATCTGAGCTGTCCCTAATCCGATCGTGTGTGGGCTCTATCGGACTTTTTTTGAGAGCAGGTTCTAAAATTTTCCGACAAAAAAATCAGATCAGACTTTTTCCGATCGTTTGTAGAGAATTCTGACGGACAAAGTGCCACGCATGCTCAGATCAAATTACAGGACCAAAGCTATTGGCTACTAGCCTCTACGTAGTTCCGTCATACCTCAACGAACGTCACCACGTTCCAAACTATCGGATTTTCCGACAACTTTGTCCGACCGTGTGTATGCAACACCAGTTTCGGACAAAATCTGTCTGGAAAAAATCAGACGGATTTTGTGGTCAGAATGTCCGACCGTGTGTACGGGGCATAACTGATAGAACATGGCTCTGTTCAGTGCTATCTCTCTCCACGCCGAAACCACACTGAAAATGGCTGAAAATTAATACTTTTCTACTGTGGGGCGGGAATGAGCCATGATTGGATAAAGTCATGATGACCGTGTCCAATCATGGCTCTGACAGTGCTTTGTACCCTGATTGGCTGAAGCTTTCACTGCTTCAGCCAATCAGGGCTTTCAATGAACTGTTTAGCGCCGCAATGCATTGTGGTCGGTTCGGGGGGGGGGGCGAACAAACGGTCGAACGACCCGACCCGTGTGTTCAGCTGTTCAATCGAACATCCGAACTGCGAAAGTTTGGCCCGAACTTATGTTCGGGCCGAACCGTTCGCCCATCCCTACTCTAATTGAGTGCTAGTTTGACTGACGATTGCTAGGTCATACAACGCTGTATCATTTTTTTTAGACAGCTTTCTTTTGGGATTGCTTACAATAACCTTTTTTCTTTCATTCCATTCCTTTTATTTATTTTATTGTGAGAAGCCCCCGAATCTGTAAAAGTAATCCCACAATTATTGGTGTTCAGTGGCACTTTAAACCCTCTTTTAAAAAATGATCCCACTTTTATCTTTACTGCAATCCTCCTTCCAGCCTGTTTTTACAAACTTTCTGCACTCCAGCCCATTGTAAAAGGGCTGGTTTGCAGGAAACACAATGTAATACTCTCTCTGTACTCTAATGCCCTGTACACACGGTCGGAAATTCCGACGGAAAAGGTCAAATTGGAGTATGTTGTCGGAAAATCCGATTTTGTGTGGGCTCTATCAGACTTTTTCCGTCGGAAATTCTGACGGAAAAAATTTGAGAGCAGGATCTAAAAAATATACACCCACCTGCCACTTTATTAGGTACACCTTGCTAGTACCAGCTTGGACCCCCTTTTGCCTTCAGAACTGCCTTAATTCTTCGTGGCATAGATTCAACAAGGTGTTGGAAACATTCCTCACAGATTTTGGTCCATATTGACATGAGAGCATCACACAGTTGCTGCAGATGCTTAACCACTTTCAGACCGGACCAATTTGCAGCCAAAGGACCAGGCCCCTTTTTGCGATTCGGCACTGCGGCGCTTTAACTGACAATTGCGCAGTCGTGCGACGTGGCTCCCAAACAAAATTGACTTCCTTTTTTTCCCACAAATAGAGCTTTCTTTTGGTGGTATTTGATCGCCCCTGCGGTTTTTATTTTTTGCGCTATAAACAAAAAAGAGCGTCAATTTTGAAAAAAAACGCATTATTTTTTTATTTTTTGCTATAATAAATATCCCCCAAAAATATATAAAAAAACATTTTTTTTTCCTCAGTTTAGGCCGATACGTATTCTTCTACATATTTTTGGTAAAAAAAATCGCAATTAGCGATTATTGATTGGTTTGCGCAGAAGTTATAGCGTTTACAAGATAGGGGATAGTTTTATGGCATTTTTATTAATAATTTTTTTTTTATTAGTAATGGCGGCGATCAGTGATTTTTTTTTTTTTTTTGTGACTGCGACATTATGGCGGACACATCGCACATTTTTGACACATTTTTGGGACCATTGTCATTTATACAGCAATCAATGATATTTAAATGCATTGATTCCTGTATAAATGACACTGGCAGTGAAGGGGTTAACCACAAGGGGGCAGTGTAGGGGTGTGTTTCTTACTGGGGGGGTGGGGGGGGGGCGTGGCTGTCAGCTAGTGAATGCTGATCTGGGCTCCAATCACAGGGAGCAGAGATCGGCCTCACTAGTTGCTAGGCAGAACGGGGAGATGCTGTGTACTTCCGCATCTCTCCGTTCAGCCTTCCCGTGAGACGATCGCGGGTGTCCCCGTCGCGATCGTGTCCGCTGGACCCGCGACCGGCCTCACGGGGGTCCCGACCGCTCCCGGCGTGCTCCCGATGGCACGACAGGCATTAAGGAGGGACTTATAAATACGCCCTCCTGCCTGTACGTGCCATTCTGCCGACGTATATCTGTGTGCGCCGGCCGGGAAGTGGTTAAAGATGCTTAAACTATGCTTAATTAAGTGTGCCAAGAAAATATCCCCCACACCATTACACCACCAGCAGCCTGAACCATTGATACCAAGGAGTTATCGAGTTGCCAGCTTAATTTCTGCTTTGGTTTATACAAGACAGGATGGATCCATGCTTTCATGTTGTTTACCCCAAATTCTGACTCTACCATCTGAATGGTGCAGCTGAAATCGAGACTCATCAGACCAGAGAACATTTTTCCAATTTAGAAAACAAAAAATAACTGTTGGGTCGGACTTTAGAGACAATTTTTTATTTAATTTAAAAAAATATATATTTTATTTATACTGTACATAGAAAACATAAAATAATTTTCATAAGCACAACACAAAAATTAAAAACATGTATTCACGTATGTGTAGAATTTGGCCCACAGCGGCCGAGTACTTCCAAATATTTATTACATGATATCAGATGAGTGAGCCCCTGTGCGTCAACGCGTTTCGCTGGTACGCTTCATCAGGACACACAAAGGGGTAGTACAAGAGAAAACGGGTCTCACTTGCCTGAGTATGAATACACATGCATGCAAAAATCTCCCTGGGTGGGAAACGGAGCAACTGGACAAACCAGGTAGTCGAGACCCCACACATTTTAGTATGGTCAAGAAGTATTTCAAGCATATATATGTAAAAGTGTTCATCCTTTCATTCAGATGAAAAAATATAGAGTCATAACTGCACAGGGAATATATGTTCCAACAACCAAAAAATGCAAACATTAGGGCAAATGGCTTTGCATCAGTTTAAAAACTGGCAACAGATCCCTAGATGCAGGGTTTAATAGGAGGGGATGGAGTACAGGTGTCTCTTCAGACCAAACACGGCCGATTAGTGCAGTCAGGAAGCGACCCAGGGAAGACAGTGCTGTGGGTTTTTTGATAAGTGATCACATACTTTGTTCTCAGCTGCATACGGATCTCAGAGAGGAGAAACGGCGGCACAGTGATTTTCCCAGTGAATGGTTGTGCAGGGGAAGGGGGGCATGTCAGCAGAAGCCTGCTCATTGGAGGAGAGTACATTGGGTTCACAGCACAGCCAGAAAACTGACTGACTGACTGGCTTTTAATAGGAAAGCAGAGGGACTGTCGGGAACACCAGGGATTTCACACAAAGGAAGCAAGTACATGGTACAGCAGGCACATATCAGGATTATGAAATGTTGGGTTTACATATTCTTTAGAAGGTGTGCAGCCTGCACTTCCACCTTTCTCGCCTATGCAAAAATGAAGTCGCCCCTGTCAGAAGCCTCCTGGAATACCCATGTCATGCTTCTCAGGAGGCTTCGAAGATATGAAGAACACACTGCACATGCACAATATAGCATTATCAGGGGGCTGGATTCTAGGACCTGTAGTAGACAGCTGGCTCGTGATGACATCAGCAAATAAAATGGCAGCATGGGACATGGTGTACTGTGGCTTTCAGTGGATTACTGCAGAACAATACTAGATTCGCAGGGTGGGTAAGTATGTTATTTGAGGTCAGCCCGAATGAACAAAGTAAAAGGGAATTAGGAGTAAAATTATCCCCAGGGGCTTATGTCTTTCTTTAAATTAATGTCTTTAGTGTCCCTTTAAATAGTTCATTTGAGCCAAGCTAGTCCGAACAAACGATTCACTGCACTAACATGTGCACTTGCTGAACGTGCTGTAATAAAGTGTTACTAAACCCAGGACCCTGCATTCACTATATCTGGTCTCCCCAGGACTCTGCATTCACTATATCTGGTCTCCCCAGGACTCTGCATTCACTATATCTGGTCTCCCCAGGACTCTGCAATCACTATATCTGGTCTCCCCAGGACTCTGCATTCACTATATCTGGTCTCCCCAGGACTCTGCATTCACTATATCTGGTCTCCCCAGGACTCTGCATTCACTATATCTGGTCTCCCCAGGACTCTGCAATCACTATATCTGGTCTCCCCAGGACTCTGCATTCACTATATCTGGTCTCCCCAGGACTCTACATTCACTATATCTGGTCTCCCCAGGACCCTGCATTCACTATGTCTGGTCTCCCCAGGAGCCTGCATTCACTATATCTGGTCTCCCCAGGACCCTGCATTCACTATATCTGGTCTCCCCAGGACTCTGCATTCACTATATCTGGTCCCCCCAGGACTCTGCATTCACTATATATGGTCTCCCCAGGACCCTGCATTCACTATATCTGGTCTCCCCAGGACCCTGCATTCACTATATCTGGTCTCCCCAGGACTCTGCATTCACTATATCTGGTCTCCCCAGGACTCTGCATTCACTATATCTGGTCTCCCCAGGAGCCTGCATTCACTATATCTGGTCTCCCCAGGACCCTGCATTCACTATATCTGGTCTCCCCAGGACTCTGCATTCACTATATCTGGTCTCCCCAGGACTCTGCATTCACTATATCTGGTCTCCCCAGGACCCTGCATTCACTATATCTGGTCTCCCCCAGTACACAGAACATGGAAATGCAATTACTTTAGTAAATATAAACTGCTAAATAACTTTTCTCATCAGCAGTATGTAGCAGTCTTGTGACTTCTACCAGTGTCCGGCTGAGCACCGGTTAAAGCTTGTAGGAAGACTTTTTCGGGTCCTGATTGGATCCTTTGAATGACCTATGAGGCTGCATTCCGTCTGGACCAGTGGCGGCCGGTGTTCAATATTTTGGGGGGAGGCGGCAAACTAACAACCCCCCCCCCCCACGGGAGACGGACGTTAATGCAGCCATGAGATTGCAGTGTATGGGCGGTAGGTGTACTCACTTCTTCCGGCAGTCCTGGAGGATCCTGCTGTATGACTTCTCCTAAGACTGTCCTAAGACTCCCTGGCCAATTGGGTCTCAGGACCTGCTTCCTGATTGGCTGGGAGGAGAATCAGGAAGACAATATTGAATATTAATTTGCTATTGTCACAGTGGTCTCAGGGCGCAGTGCTCTGTGCCCCCTAGCATACCCTTTTTTAAAGCCAATTAGAGCCTCTGGCTCTTATTATGTGCTTCCAAAAAAAAAAAAACATTGGAATTCATGTGTCCGGTGCCCTGCATGTATATTAGGGGACGTGTGCATGAATTAGGGGGATGACGCCCCTTATGGATAGGCCGCCACTGGTCTGGACAGTGTTGATTGGCCCTGTGCTGATCACATGCACCCTCCCAAAAGAAAAAACCCCTCTAGCAATACACACCAAACTGAGCATGTGCAGAGTGCCTCCTAGGGCTCTGTTCTATCAGCAGATGGATTGGGGACAGCGGAAGAAGGGGAGGATCAGAGAAGATCAGATGAAACAGCCTTTTTACAAAATGCAGAGGATTAACCCCTTAGGTTCCACAGTGAGTGTAACAAGCATGCTTTACTGCATATACCGACTGATTTTACTGTTGTGGGTTTAGTAACATTTTAACATTATGTAGTGTCAGCTACATACAATATACAGCGCTGTTTTCTGGGAGTGGGATGAGAACTTTCAGTCCCACTCCCCCAAACCAAGCCGTCAGAGGCAGCCGGATGACGTCATGATCTCTGCTTCAGCCAATCAGAGGAAGCTTTGGATTCATTCATAGCATACAAAGCTTCCTGTAAATAGCTGAGCAGCAATCAGCCTGATTATTTTGTTCTGGGAGTGGGAAGGGAGGTTACCCGTCCGGCTACTAAAAGACAGCGCTTTATACTGTATTTAGCCAAGGCAAGCGCACCTGTTAGTACAGTAAATCTAAAGTTAGGCCAGCTTATCCCAAACTACCGTATATACTCGAGTATAAGCCGAGTTTTTCAGCACATTTTTTTTTTTTTTTTGACTGGATTCCAGCATTTTTCTGCTGCAGAAAATGACATTTTCCGAACCGACTTTGGGGCCCTGCATCTCGGGACCACTTGGTACTAGGAACTCCAAATTTGGTATGCCAACCCAGTGGAACCAGCACTACCACGTATCTGGGGTTCCTAGCACCAATTGGCCCCGAGATACGGGGGCCCCAAAGTTGGTTCGGAAAATGTCATCTCTGCTGCAGAAAAGTGCTTGATATTTTCCAAACCGACTTTGGGGCCCCGTATCTCGGGACCACTTAGTGTTAGGAACCTGAACTTGAATATGTGGTAGTGCTAGTTCCACTGGGTTTGCACACCAAATTTGGGGTTCCTAGCACTAAGTGGCCCCCCGAAATAAGGGCCCCCAAAGTTGGTAAACTGTGTCCTTCTGCAGCAATGTCATTTCGGGACCCTTTGGGTCCAGAAACCCCAAATTTTGGCTGCAGCTAGGGGGCACATACTTATCTTGCTCTTCTTTTTGTATGGACGTATGTATATATTTTTTGCACACCACCATGCAGTGTGACACAAGACCACCTACATGTACAGACTATACATATATACCTACCGGTAATACCTTTTTTTTTTTTTTTCTGTATGGATATATGTGTATATGTACAACGTCTTTTAACATGCGTTTTTTTATATATACATACGGGTTTTAGAATTCTGATGGATTTTTAGACATTTGATGTAGTTTCATGTATGCATATATTGTATTTTACCATTGGTCCCCATATTGTATATGTTTTTATGCTTTTTACACCCAATCCATGCACATGCGTTTACTTAAATATGCAGGTTAACACATGCGCCCTTTTGGTGAAGGCGCATTTGTTTATCTATGGTCTTTATATAATTCTCATGTTAGCTCCAATCTTAGTTTCTTTTTAGACTATCTATCTCTATATATATATATATATATATATATATATATATATATATATATATATATTTTTTTTTTTTTTTAATTATTATCTTCCAGTCAATAATTTAGTGCTGCTTGTTTCTTGTTTTCTGGACACATAAATATCTCCCCGCCAGCAGTACTTCCATAGGCCTGTAGAAGGAGCAGTAGACTCCGAGCGCGTGGCCTGTTTTGTTCTTTCCAGACACCCCTCTCCTTGTTGTTTCCTCTGGTTCCTCTTCCTGTGACGTCGTCACCTGTGTTCCACGTTGAACTTAGCAGACTTCCTGGAGGCCGCAGGAAAAGGACTCAACACCTCATCTCCCATCACTGCCTTCCCGTGGAATAGGGTGGACTAGGGACCAGACTGGACTGCACCACGTGCCACCAGCACAAAGATGAGCCTGCTTTTAATCTCCTTCCTGTAAGTGCATTACCTGTTGTGTCATTAACCACTTAAGGCCCGGACCAATTTGCAGCCAAAGGACCAGGCCCCTTTTTGCGATTCGGCACTGTGTCGCTTTAACTGACAATTGCGTCATCGTGCGACGTGGCTCCCAAACAAAATTGGCGTCCTTTTTTTTTCCCACAAATAGAGCTTTGTTTTGGTGGTATTTGATCGCCCCTGCGGTTTTTATTTTTTGCGCTATAAACAAAAATAGAGTGACAATTTTGAAAAAAATTCTATATTTTTTACTTTTTGCTATAATAAATATCCCCAAAAAATATATAAAAAAAACATAATTTTTCCTCCGTTTAGGCCGATACGTATTCTTCTACATATCGCAATTAGCGATTATTGATTGGTTTGCGCAAAATTTATAGCGTTTACAAAATTGGGGATAGTTTTATAGCATTTTTATTAATATTTTTTTTTAGTAGTAATGGCGGCGATCAGCGATTTTATTTATTTTTATTTTTTTATTGTGACTGCGACATTATGGCGGACACAAAGGACATTTTTGACACATTTTTGGGACCAATGTTATTTATACAGCAATCAGTGATAGTTAAATGCATTGATTCCTGTGTAAATGACACTGGCAGGGAAGGAGTTAACCACTAGGGGGCGGGGAGGGGAGGGGTTAAGTGTGTGTTTTTTTTACTTTTTTTACTGTAGGGGGCGTGGCTTTGCGTCTGACGTCACCGATCGGCTTTCCCGATGACAGGCAATGGCAGACTACCTATTCCTGTCAGTTTAGAGTCCTTTTAAAAATTGTGCTTTACTTCCGGGGTGTCTCTTTAATACCCCTGTGGTAGAAGTTGTAGCATTTAATAACAACAAGTGTACTGAGAACTGATGCCTTCTGTTCAGATAAATGTAGGATAATTAGTTTTGCCTCACAGTTTTCAAGCAAGGTAGTTGTGTTATTTGTGAGACCCTCCTTTTCATATAGCGTTTGATACACAAGTGCCATTAATCCGAAACGGCGCAGCAGAATATCACTTGGTAGCCAATTACCCACCTCAAAGGAGTCATTCGCTCTCAGAGCCATGTATCTTGTGATTAGGCCTGGAAGCACTATAGACAGGAAATATGCAGAATGAGAATCTGGGAATGAATTGAGGACAATGGAGAGGCCTGTCGTATCTGTTCTGAATACACAATGCCTCTCTTCATGTAAGTGTCTGATATTCTTCCCTGGCAGGCCGGCAACTGAGAAGGTCACGGGCGCATAAAGTTTAAGTGCATTTTTATTAGTAGCAGAGAATTGATTATTGATTTAAGCTTTTGTTCCGCGGCGCAAAGAACTTAGGTAATTGTTTTATTTTTTTTTGGTAAAGAATTCTTGATCAAACTAAAAAGCTTTGTTTAGTCCAAGTTGGATAATTGCTAAATGTATTCTAAAATTGACATAGGTTCATATTAAAGAGCACCTGTAACACAGCAAGCCGCAACAGAAAGGCAACTGCGAATGTTATTCACGATACATTGCAATTGTACTGAATTTGGAAAAGTTCACTCGGAAGACCTTCTGGGTGCTCTTTGATTCTGCTACTTGTTTTATTATGTTCACGTGATAGTTTACGTTTTTCGAGTTGTATTCAATATGTGCAAAGGGAGCTCACTCAAGTCCTCTTAACATCTTCAGCCCCTTCCTGACCAGAGCACTTTTTTGCGATTCTGCACTGCGTTGCTTTAACTGTGCGGTCGTGCGACGTTGCACCCAAACAAAATCGACGTCCTTTTTTTTTTCCCCACAAATAGAGCTTTCTTTTGGTGGTATTTGATCACCTCTGCGGAGGTTTTAATTTTTTTTGCGCTATAAACAAAAAATAAGCGTCAATTTTGAAAAAAACACAATTTTTTGTTATAATATCCCCAAAAATATATAAAAAACCTCAGTTTCCTCAGTTTAGGCCGATATGTATTCTTCTGCATGTTTTTGGTAAAAAAAAAAATCGCAATAAGCGTATATTGATTAGTTTGCGCAAAAGTTATAGCACCTACAAAATAGGGGATAGTTTTATGGCATTTTTATTATTCATTTTTTTTTTTTATTAGTAATGGCGGCGATCTGCGATTTTTTTTTTTTTTTTTTTTTTTTATCGTGACTGCGACATTACGGCGGACACATCAAACACTTTTGACACATTTTTTGGGACCATTGTCATTTATACAGCAATCCATGCTATAAAAATGCACTGATTACTGTGTAAATGACACTGGCAGTGAAGGGGTTAACTACTAGGGGGCGATGAAGGGGTTAAGTGTGTCCTAGGGAGTGATTCTGACTGTAGGGGGGAATGGGCTACAATTCACATGACAGCGATCACTGCTCCCGATGACAGGGAGCAGTGATCTCTGTCATGTCACAAGGCAGAACAGGGAAACGCCTTGTTTACATAGGCACTTCCCCGTTCTGCGGCTCCGTGATACGATCGCCGGGAAACCGCGGGCACGGTCTCACTGTACGCGGCGGGTGCGCCTACTAACCCCGCCAATTAAAGGGGACGTACAGGTACGCTCATTTGCCCACTGCTGCCATTGTGCTGACGTAAATCGGCGCGCAGCGGTCGGCAAGTGGTTAAAGCGGAACTTCAGTCATTTCTTTCATCTTTCCATCTATTAAATCTTCTGCCCTTGTTGTTTTAACGTTGGGTAGTAAAACATTTTGTTTCTACTAGTAAATACCTTATACAGCCCACTTCCTGTTTGTCTGCTCATTAGCCTAGGCCAGTGATGGCGAACCTAGGCACCCCAGATGTTTTGGAACTACATTTGCCATGATGCTCAACTACACTGCAGAGTGCATGAGCATCATGGAAGATGTAGTTCCAAAACATCTGGGGTGCCTAGGTTCGCCATCACTGGCCTAGGCTTATGACATCATGCACAGCTCTCTCTCTCTCTCTCTCTCTCACTCTCGTGAGAGTTTGTCTGGAAGGGAGGGGGGTGAGTCATAGGAGGGCCAATGAGAGCTGGAGGTGTGCCTCTGTGTGTCTGCGTAAATCCAGGAAGTGAACAGGCAGCAGCTTCAGCTGCCCCCAGTTAAAATGGATGCAGCCAGACTCAGTGGAGGGAGATTTCTGCAACATATTTGGCGAGTACAGAATCCCAGTATATATAAAATAATATGCAAAGTGGTTGGACGGAAGCTTCAGAATGGCAAAGATGTTTTTATTACAAATTATGTGAGCAGACTGCAGTTCCTCTTTAAGTATAACATTTAATAAAAGTAATGAGAGATACAGATAATAGAAAATATAACAAGAATACTTAACTAAAGATGCTGTTCCTGCCATGGATGCCTCCCATTCTATGGCATGGCACTGATGATCAGGATCACCCTCATGCCTGATGGCAGCTCTTTTTTGCAAGCTTTTTCTGTGGTATATATAGGAATTGCATGTAAGGAAATGACCCACCCACCCCCACTGGAATAAAATGACCTTCTAAGGAAAATGTCACGTTCCTGAAAGGAGATAAGTGGGCTGGCTTGTCCATATGATCAGTTTACAATGACATTCCTATAGCATAAAGTCATGGCCATCCTTGTATGTCATGTATGGCCCCTTAACCAGGTTTAGAATTAATTTATTGGATATTATGAGCCAACTAGATAATTTATAGAAAATATGAAATATGCAATTTCCCCGTCACTTATACAAAACCATCCTGAGGAATTATTGTCCATATCAGTTTCATGCATCGTTACGTTTAGTAACTAGATATACACGTGTTTCCATGAAAAGGGCCCCCTTCATCAGGGTTTAAAATGTAGGGAATAGGATCTGGATAATAAAGCAATTTAATTCCTGAGTAAGACTCTGCTTCCTCTCTATACTGTACTTTTGAACAAATACGGTAGATCCTTCGGTGAGCAAATAGCATTGGATGATGGTTGGGGAGTTCTAGCTCTGACACAGCAGGGGTCACAAAGAGACTTCTGCTTCCACACAGAGAAAGCAAGGGCCCTTATCTGTAGCATATCGTGGCTGATTTCTAAATAAAACAAAACAATGTTTTCACACAACTTTTGTCCAGGATGCACACATTTTCTCCAATTATTCACACGCTTTTTGTTTTGATGCACCTGAAATGTATTTACCTGGTCGAAAATGAGAGTTCAATTGGCCTTTAAGCTTCATTTGTGTATTTCCAGGAATAAAAGTGGTTGTGACGTCTGCTACTGCCCAACGCACCAAGGGACCGAGCACACCAAAAAAAACTAAAACTAAAGACTATTTATTTGCCAACCCGCAAACAGAGGATCTGCCAACACACTATTACCCCCCTAGCCACCGGCGATCCCTGCCCTGAAAGCCAACATTTCAAAATTCCTCGCCTTTTTTTAGCTTTGGATCGGGTGGAGAGGCTGAACTTGGTGGTATTAGTGCGGGCCGTCTGTGCGCACTTTCGGCGTTCTCAACACCTGTCTGGTCCATAATTACCTCACTGGAGCGTGATCGTAAGATGCACGAGTACAAGCGCACGCTGGTAGACGCGCTGCTGGTGGCATTCCCACTTTGGAAGCGGGGGTACGGTGGAAGCACAAGGCGAAGGCAGAGGAGGAGGAAGAGGTCGCCAACGCAGCCGGGCACCGCCAGCACCTCGGAAGGCAGGGTTAGCATAGCCGGAATGTGGAAAAGCTTTGTCAGCACGCCACAACAACCAGCACCACCAGCTGAGATGGAACGTCTTAGCAGGAGGCAGCATTTCACCAACATGGTGGAGCAGTATGCACACGCCTACACGTACTGCATGACGGGTCTGCCCCCTTCAACTTCTGGGTCTCCAAATTGGGCACATGGCCTGAGCTTGCCCTTTACGCCTTGGAGGTGCTGGCCTGCCCTGCCGCCAGTGTATTAGCTGAACGTGTATTTAGCACGGCAGGGGGCGTTCTGACGAAAACTGTCTTGCTATCAGATAGTGTCCGGCCACACCTGTACCTCTTCTGCTGAGAAGGGGGCCTCCAGCAGTTTTATTTTTATTTTTTATTTTTTTCATGTTATTTTAAGTTATTTCCCATATCCACATTTGTTTGCAGATCACTTGACATGCTCTTAACAACATTTTGTTGCCATTTGCAGCCCTCCAGCCCTTTCCATGACTTTTTTACGGCCATTTTAGTGTTCAAAAGTCCGGGTCCCATTTGACTTCAATGGGGTTCGGAGTTCGGGGTCAAGTTCGGTCCCGAACCCGGACTTTTTTCCGAAGTTCGGCCGAACCCGAACATCCAGGTGTCCGCTCAACTCTAGTTGTGACTTAACAAAATAAAATTATAAATAAAAACAAAAAAACAATAAAAAAAGAAAATAAAGATTTATTTATTTTTTATTTTTTTAGCTTTGGATCGGGTGGAGAGGTATTAGAACACCTGTCTGGGTTTTATTGCTGTCTGTTCCCCTGTTAGGGAGAGTCACCCTCTAGATTTGTCCTGTTTATCGTTTTCATCAAAAGTGAAAGTACAAGAAAATCACAACTTTTGGGTTGTCCTCAGAACAGTAAATGAGGGGAGACCTTCCAATGGGGACACTAGTTCTGGTGGCCTTGGTGACATCCTTTTGGAGGTATTTCTTCTCACTTATTTTTTGACTATAGGGCAGGAAGTAAAGGGAAATTTCCCTAATGGGGTACAGACCCCGATCAGCGATTTTTATTTTTTTATTTTTATTTTTTTCGTGACATTGCGGCGGACACTTCAGACACATTTTTGGGACCATTCACATTTACACAGCGATCGTTGCTATAAAATTGCACTGATTACTGTGTAAATGTGACTGGCAGGGAAGGGGTTAACACTAGGGGGCACTGCAGGGGTTAATGTATGTTCCCTGGGAGTGATTCTAACTGTGGGGGGAGGGGACTCACCAGGGGAGGAGACCGATCAGTGTTCCTCTGTATTGGGAACACACCACCGGTCTCCTCTCCACTGACAGGACGTGGATCTGTGTGTTTACACACACAGATCCACGGTCCTGCTCTGTTCCCGGGCAATCGCGGGTGGCCGTCGGACATCGCGGCCGCCGGGCACGTGCACAAGGTCCCGAGCGACTCCGCGGGCGCGCGCCCCCTAGGCGGCCGGGAATGGGAGGACGTCATATGACGCCCACCCAGGATGGGAGATCCACCTTGTGGGCGTCATATGACAATGGGTGGTATTGAAGTGGTTAATTAGGGATGATCACTTGGATTGGGTACAGTGGTTATGGGATGCCCAACTTGACTGAAATAATGGATGGGAACAAGTTCCCTCCTAGGCTAGACAGACTCCTCAGCGCTCCATCTTCCACCAGACTCCCTTGCTGGCCAGTCTCTGTCTTATTTAAGGGCTGATCCATCCACCCTGTCAGGACATTCTGCCTGGGGATTGGTCAGATTCCCTTAAGCATGCAGATCAGGTCTTCCT
The DNA here is from genome assembly GCA_028564925.1 of Lithobates sylvaticus. NCBI lineage: Eukaryota > Metazoa > Chordata > Amphibia > Anura > Ranidae > Lithobates > Lithobates sylvaticus. The sequence goes on along the minus strand of CM053036.1, from coordinate 37,047,464 downwards.
GGCCTCCACCCAATAACTTCAAGAAGTTTCTCCAAACTTTCAGATCCAGGGGGAAGTATAAGATACATGCCTCTGTAGAGCCATCCAGCCTGACCTGCAGCAATCTGACCCAATTTCTGACTCTCAAAGTTTACCGTGAGTCATAACATAAATTTGCCTGCACTGCCACTAGTAGCACACTAGAGGGTAATATAGTCAATAAAAAAAAGTTATGCACATTTTTTAAATACTTTCGGTAAAGCCCTTGTGGTCTCCACCAGGGAAGCATGTTAAATGATGAGAACACTAGAGCATAACTGGGAGATATTGGTTACCCCATAACATGAAATGATTAAAGAAGACAGGATCACCGGGTATTACTTTAATAAAGGTTGTAAATTTTAACCACGTGACCGGAAAATTTACCCCTCTTCATGACCAGGCCGTTTTTTTCGATACGGCACTGCGTTACTTTAACTGACAGTTGCGCGACACTGTACCTAAATACATATTTTTTTCCTTTTTTTCTCACAAATAGAGCTTTCTTTTGGTGGTATTTGATCACCTCTGCAGTTTATTTTTTGTGCTATAAACAAAAAAACTGACAATTGAAAAAAATATATATATTTTTTTTTTCAATTTTCTACTATAAAACATGCCCCATAATAAAATAAAAAAAAAAAAATCAAATTTCTTCATCAGTTTAGGCCAATATGTATTCTGCTACATATTTTTTTTGGTAAAAAAAAATCCCATTAAGCGTATATTGATTGGTTTGCACAGCGTTGGGCTGTCTCCCAGGGGTATGCCTTCATTGTCTCCACAAAAATACTTTTAACTTTAGTTTTTATATGCTGTTTGGCCATACTATGTGTCACCAGCATCTACTAAGCTTCATTGGGATGGGATTATGTCCTCTATTGGCCGTCCCCATTGATGGTAATATACTGACTGAGACTTCTTTCCTGCCATAAGCAACTATCAATTCTTGTTTGCCACTTGCTGTCCACTCTATCACAGCGTGGTTGGCCGCTCCATATATTTGGATCTGTCCTGGTTGCTATGACATTTGTACTTGATGCGCAGCCCATTTGAAGATGGTGAGATTTATTGTTGCTCTCTCTTGCTACGTCTTTGAACCTTTTTCCGTGTCCTGAGGAAGCCTTTACGGCGAAATGCGTAGACGCGACGAGGGCTCAATGTACAAATGATATCATTTCACATGCTTTTTATATTGTTTTGAACACTGTTATGATATTGTATTTTTCAATAAAATAAATATTTTCTACTTTCCTATTTGCTTCCATGCCTTAAAAGTCTGACCTGTTGATATCTATTTGGTATCTTCTTTGTTTTCCCTTGATACATTACGGATGTGGCACTGTGGGTGCTCCCGCCTTCCTATTTCGGGTTTGCACAAAAGTTATAGCGTCTGCAAACTATGGGACATATTTATTTACTTGTAACTTATAGCGGGACTGCGACAACGTACACTTTTTGGGGACACTAATACAGTGATCAGTGGTAAAAAAATATGCTCTGTCACTGTACTAATGACACTAGCTGGGAAGGGGTTAACAGGGGCGATCAAAGGGTTAACTGTGTGCCTAGCCTGTGCTAACTCACTGTGGGGGAGGTGCTTTGACTAGGGCAAGGCAAAGATCTGTGTTCCTGCTTTTGCAGAAACGCAGGATCAGTACCTTCACTTCTGACAGAAGGACAATCTGCCTTGTTTACATAGGCAGATTGTCATTCTGCCTGTGTCCTGTGTAATCGGCGGATGCCAGTGGACAAAGAGTCCGTGGTACCCGCTACTGGGCTCCTGCTATGTGTGATCACAGTGGGAGCGGGTCACCGGCGGCGCACGTGCACCCAGACCCGGAAGTGTCAGATCACATACTAGATACGTTATCTGGCGCAGAGTGGCCGCCCTGCTGCAGTAAATGGGCGGTTTGCAAATGGTTAAAATACTAAAAACAACTTTTAGTTGATTTAGTAGATTTTAGTGATTTGGGTTAGATCTAATTTAACACCTGACTATAGGTCACATTCAATGTGAAGTGCTAGAAATACTTTGAGCCTCATTTAGAAACCTGAATGTACAGTCTACAGGTCCCACAACAAGCATCACCTTTTCACCCATACAGTGGATACAGAAATAAATGGCAGACTAAAGTAAATAGCTTTCCACTTGATGTTTTTATTACTGGATGTTGTTTTGCCCGGAGTTCTTTAATAGGTATGATATTCTCTGCAAACAAAAATAAAAATAAACGCTTGCCTAGACGTAGGGCTTTTTTTCCTGTTGTTTTTTTGGAGAGCATTGCCGAGTGACCTGGCAATTAACCCACGAGGACTGTGCGGCTAACTGTGCCACCATGACACAAGGGCAGGACCGGTCTTTGTGACAAAGAGTCTGCAAATAATTTCCTTCACTGTGCGGCATTATTACATAAAAATGACTTCATTCATTAGTCAGCTCCTCCATCCTCCAGCAGACTGACATACAAACCGAAATTTGCAACCTGTGGCCACACCTAGAGCAGTCTAACCACTACAGAGACAAATGGCAGCATATACCGTATATACTCGAGTATAAGCCGAGTCTTTCAGCAAATTTTTTTTGTGCTGAAAGTGCCTCCCCTCCGCTTATACTTGAGTCAAGCACTTTTCTGCAGCAGAGAATGCCATTTTCCGAACCAACTTTGGGGCCCTGTATCTCGGGGCCACTTGGTGCTAGGAACTCCAAATTTGGTGTGCAAACCCAGTGGAACTGGCACTACAACATATCCAAGAGAGGGTTCACCAAGTGAGATACAGGGCCCCAAAGTCGGTTCGGAAAATGTCATAATCTGCTTCAGAAAAGTGCTTGACATTTTCCGAACCGAATTTGGGGGCCTGTATCTCGGAGCCACTTGGTGCTAGGAACCCCATCTTGTGGTGCTAGTTCCACTGGGTTTGTACGCCAAATTTGGGGTTCCTAGCACCAAGTTTGGGGTTCCTAGCACCAAGTGGCCCTGAGATACAGGGCCCCAAAGTTGGTTCGGAAAATGGCATTCTCTGCTGCAGAAAAGTGCTTGGTCAACTGTGTCCATCTGCAGCAATATCATTTCGGGACCCTTTGGGTCCAGAGACCCCAAATTTTGGCTGTAGCTAGGGGGCATCTAGGAACCCTTAACTACAGAGTTTAACGTTCGGGGGACCTATGGCCACAAATGGGCACAGTGAGGCATGCAAATGGGCACAGTGAGGCTGCAAATGGGCATTGTTGACCCTCTTTTCCACTTACAGTAGCTGCACATTTCTCACCCTAGGCTTATCCTCGAGTCAATACGTTTTCACAGTTTTTTGTGGTAAAATTGGGTGCCTCGGCTTATATTCGGGTCGGCTTATACTCGAGTATATACGGTAACTCAAGTTCATGGATTTCTGAAAGGGAAGGTTGAGAATTTTGGAAATGGGGCTAAAAAGGTGAAGTTTTGTTTTAATGAGGAGAACCTATGAGCATGATGGAGATTCTATGTAAATGGTATGGGACCATTTACATAGAATCTCCATCATGCTCATAGGTTCACCTCATTAAAACAAAACTTCTCCTTTTTAGCCCTATTTCCAAAATTCTCAACCTTCCCTTTCAGAAATCCATGAACTGTAATATTCCAATCCTCAGCAAATGTTCTCTGATCACCCTACCTCTGCCTTGCTAGAAACTGTTTGGGTTTTACAATAAAGTCCCACAATGGCTGTGCCTCAATATTCTTCTCTCTCACACCAAGTTTTATCTCTAAAACAAAATACTTTCTAGGCTAAAGGTAGCCATACACGACTTAGTTTTCTCAAACAAATCTTCACGGACAACTTTTGTAACGTGGCTGCCTGAATAGTCAAACAGTGATTTCATCTGATAGGATACAGTCACTGTTCGAATGAATTATCCAACCAACATGGTGGTGCTTGTAGGGCCACTCATGGTTTGAATTTCAGCCGACTCGGCAGTAATTTGACAAAGTAGAATTCCAGCCTAAACCTAACTGGTCTTCAAAATGTACCCTCCTAACACCTATACTGACTAACTTGTGTAAAAAAAAAATGCATATATTTTTACCTATTTTCTTTGGTCTGGCTATGTGAACCCATGTGCCAGGCAGCCAGCAGCAAAAAAAAAATATGATTTTTACATGTAGAAGAGAAGTGTCAGAATTGGCCTGAGTGGCAAGGGGTTAATTGCCATAAGTAATATACAAATAATTATATTATTTTTAAGCTAATTTACTATAGTTTCAAAAAATGTACTCAAGCAGGTGGCATAATTGACAAATTACTGACGTTTGATGTTATAACTTCAAACCAGTAATTTCACAGTAAATGGGTAATAAATTATTCTCTTATAACATATAGCATAATAATATATGATTTAGCTTGTACCTTTTCAGCAGCAGATTCTCATTCTCCCTCTTAAGTGTGTGAGAAAAACATGGGATTTATGGGTAAATCTTATACTCATAAACCTGTGTTTTTTGCTTGTAGTTAAGAGGGCTGGGCTGGAAGGGAGCATTTCTTTTAGACACATGCCCCCTTCTATGACACTGCAGTGAGAGGCAAGCCTCCACTGCAGCATTTTTATTGGGCAGCTTGGGCCAATGGTACTTTACCATTGGTCCGAGACTCCAAGCTGTTCATTGAGCTTAGAGCCTCTGACAAGAAGTGAGGAGAGGCACTGTGGGCTCATCCTATCAGTCTGCTGCAAGCTGTGCCAGCTTGTATTTAAACTGGCCGCTCTGTATGTAGCGTCTAAAAGCCTGCGCAAGGAGCCCTGTATCTCCAGAACCATAGGTCGTAGGAGCCTTAATTTTGACCAGTGGTGGGGTAGGACTTCAGCTACTTACCCCCCAAATTTGGGGTCTCTGTGACCCCAGGTCGCCGAGCTATGACCCTTAAAGTCTATCTTTTTTTTTTTTCCTCTCCTGACTGCACGTCCCTGCTATACGGGAAGTATTGCATGTAGGATTAAAAAAAAATACATTCATACATACCTAGGTGGATGCAGCATCGATCTTATGTTCACTGAAGCACCAGGCAGGTGAGGGGGCAGGCACAGCCAGTTTTGGCTCTCAACCGCACATTGAGAGGCAGAGCCAGCTGTCAACCAGGTAGCTGGGTGAATCCCGATGATATTGTTGGGATTTTTTCTGGGCCTGGGGCAGCTTTGCCCCGTCTACTGATAGTGGGCAATAGCCTGCTATTGGCTGATTTTGGGTCACAGGAGAGCAAAAGTATGTGTACTCCTGTGACTGAAGTGCTGTTGGACAAGGTGGAAGTTAAGTGAACCTATTCTTTTCACCTCATGGCCAAAGCAATTGGGAAATAGCCTTCCACTGGCCAAGCATTACCACCACATTTGCCTAAAATTATGGAATTAATATGGCAGGCTCTTTCATGTGGCTGAGACAGGAGAGCCATCCAAGTGCAGCATTATTAAGACATTTTATTCCATAAAGGACAATTGTTAACTCACAAGATGTATGAGATGTCAGCGCATGTGGGATTAATAATGTGGTTCATCTGCTCGTGGGGAAGACGATCTTCTCACTGGTGAAGAGGCAGCTGATGGGTCCATGGATGCCGGTAGTTCCCAGCGCTTCCAGACACTCAGGACGGCTCACAGACAGTGGTGTACGTCACTTCCGGTTGGAGAGAGAGCGGGGAGGAGTGCATGTTCGGAGCCCCTTCATCAGGCTAAAAGTTACCAATTGTCTTTTTATGGATTAAAATGTCTTAATAATGCTGCACTTAGATGCCGCTGCTCTCCTTCTGTCTTTGCCTTCCACAGAGTTGCTTTTAGCCTGTCATGAGCTGGAAGCCATCCAGTCAGCCATCCACATTTTACGAACACTTTAACTGTCCTTGTGCCACAAATGTACCCCTCCACATGAACTCGATGTGATAGAGAGTTCTAATTACCCACTCTCTCTTTATTCAGCTGATCGAGCGCACATGATCGAAGCTTCTTTCATGTGGCTTTAAACCTAAAAATGAAAAACCAGTAAAGCAGCCATAATAATCTGATAAAATAACTGTTGATCCTGACAGTCATTTGACTTCTTCATTCGGTTCCGCAGTTTTGCCACCACAGTATGCATGCTCACAGTCACAAATAAGCCAAATTTAATCACGTTTTGCTATGGGGCTTCACCCCCCCCCCCCCCTACATAAATGGCAGCAGTGCCTGCGGGAAAATATTATTTTTTTGATAGCAGCTGCTCCAGGGATCATAATGCAGCATGCCAGACCAGCAGAATCAACAGTGTAAACAGCATGTGGAGGAAGTTTATACCCCAACATCACCAGAACATAACGCTCTGGGGATTAACCCCGAACTGTACAAAGCAGAGAGGAAAGTGGTCTTGTGACTTCCTGAACTAGAATAAAAGACATTTCCTAAATAAATTATTAGTGGTGTGCCCTATCCCAACAGCGTAAGAAGGTATTTGGGTTTACTAATACTTATACTTTAAGAGACAAAAAGCTCTATTTTAACCCCTTATCAGTGGTTACATGATAGGGAAAATGCACGGCTTCTCTATAACGCGTCCACTGTGATTGGCTCTTACAGCAGTCACATGATTGTGAGCCAACAGGAGCCATGACCGGAAGCTGTAGTTAACAGCTTGGTCAGTGTGCTGGAAACAGCACTTGACCTCAGGACACTGTGGTCAGATAAGTGCATGCTTATGTTCTGACTCATCCAGGGGGTCACGCACAACCCGCTACTGAGCTATTACCTCACATTGCATATATGCAAGATTAAAGTGATCCTGTCACTTACCCTACCTTTTCCCTAACTTAATGTGACTATGTCGCTAGTTCTACCCCACCCCTTCTTAACGTGACCCTTGGTTCACAATCTGCAACCAACCATCATTCTGTAAAGGAACATATTGAATACTTACCTTCACAACAGGGGTGGCCTGTCTCTTGGAAGGCAACATGGTTTAATATCATATTTATGGTATTTCATTCCCTGGTTGATACAGGCAGATGGCCCCAAGTTGGAATGTAACCAGTTACATATTAGAACTTTGTAGCATATCATAATCTTCATCTGAAAGCTAGCAAGGCTGTAACAAGGGCTTGGCTCCGGGCCAACTGGTATGACACAATACACTGCAAGCAATCTTCAAAGAGAGCCATGGCTGCCAGGATGATTGATGACAGTGGGTGACAAAGATCAAAGGATCAACAGGCACCTAGACATGATACATGGAGAATGCTGCCCCTAGAGGCCAATACAACAGGATGGACAGTAATATAATATATTAAAAGGACTACCTCTTGGCAATATCTCATTGGACAGGAGGCTAGTAGGGGTGGTTACGAATGGGTCTGAATGAATGTGTAAAAAGGGCACGTGGGAGGGAATTCGCCCCCTTTTTGGTGGTGGCTCTCTGAGCCGCATGGCTCCCTCTCTTTGCCATCTGAGCAAAGCTGACGAAACAAAATCTTGAGGAAAGCATTGTGATAAGTATCTTTTGATATTCTTGTGTTATATGTTCTGGTGTTCTATGCTTTCTATTATCTTTCTTTAGTATTTTCATGTTAGCATTTTCCTTTCTTGGAAATAAATGTAGCGCTGGCCCCTGACGAGCACACGCTATGTTTTTCAAAGTTAACATTCCTGAAACCACAGTTGGGGTTTAGGGCTAATTATGCCAAATTATGGTCTCAGTATCAGTCTAGCTGGAATTGCACTGGGTTCTCCTTGGCCGCAGGTGTCGCTGTCACCGCCAGCAAGTGTGAGAACGCAGTTTGGCTGGGTGTATTAGATGCCATTCTTTTCTCTGAACCAGCCCAGTGGGAGTGTCATCCTGCTGTGCAATCTGGGAGGGGGTATTTAAGGTACTGAGCTTACGTGCTTCTGGGTTCCGGTCCAGAAGATATCTTCTGTCTGTTTGGTCCTGGTCCTCCTGACCAGCCCTCAGGGCCCTCATGGCCTGGGGTGCGGATCCATGCAATTCCGAGTCTCGGGGCTGGATAGCCCGAGGCGAAGCAACTGCAGGGACATGCCTAAAGGGATATCGGGGCCTAATTATCCAAGAGTGGTCCAGTGCCGTCTCGTCTAAGGAGAGGCCCAGCAACTGGAGAAGCATCCAGGGGAGGACTCTTTGGGAGAAGGCCATGCACAAGGCTGGCTTCTCTGAAGGAGCCTGGAGGCTCAGTTGAAGGACACAAAATGGATCTACACTCATACGGTATCGCCGGACCGGCTGCAAGATACTGGAACCGTATGATAGTTCTCTAAATTTGTCTAAGTCCCTCCGTTACATTCAAGTCTGTGGCAGAGACTTTTCTCAAGTGTTCTACATTCAAGTCTGTGGCAGAGACTTTGCTTTACCAAACACCTCACTGGCTGTTAGGCCTAGTGAGAGGAGGTGTATCCAGGGGCTGTGATAATCCAGCTGTGAAACAGTTATTCTCTGGATTAATCTTCTAAGAAACTTCCTATCTTTTGCAGTTCCAAAAGTACCTGAACTTTCACCCTACCCTTTACCCTACATTTAAGAGAATGTTTTATCTTTTGAATAAATAACCCAAAAAAAGGAAGATAAAGTGTCAGTTTCTGCATTTCTTTGGGCCATCTACCACGGGAAACCCTAGATGGAGACGAGGTGAAGAAGGTAACAGTAAGCCCAATAAAACCAGCAGCTCCTTCGGGGGTCAGTGCTACATAAATAAGACTTTGTTTTTTTAAGCAGTGTGCTTGGTTTCATAGCTAACCTTGTATTATAGTGATATCAACAGTAACATGTGATCAGAGTTTTAATAGACTAGCTAACTATAGGGATAGACAAGTTAATACATGTATGCAATAAATAGAGGGAATACGGGGTGGGTGGATTTTTGAAGCACTGATTAGAGCCAGAGGCCCTAATAGACTTCAAATAGGGTGGGCTCGAGGGGGGGGGGGGGCTGAGAATGTGCTCGGAGCCCACCCCGGTGTATGGTAATAGTGAATGAATATTCACTATTCTTACACTCAATCGCCTCTCCTCCAATCAGGAAGCGCGGGTCTGAGACCCATTTTCCAATTGGCCGAAAGTAGAAGTGTTCTGATTAGCCCCCGAGCAGGGGAAGGAGAGGCTGCTCATGATGCCCCGTGAAGGAGAGTTGGGGAAGCCGCCCGTGATTGCCCGCCATGGATGGGGTAAGTGCACCAGCCGACAGACCCGACCCAAACCGCCCCCCCCCCCCCCCCCCAAAAAAAAATTACCAGCAGCAGCCACTGCTTCCCAGGGATTCCATGTAAGTGACATTTCGGGCTCCATGCTCCGACCCTATGACTAGGCCATGGTGGGTGGGGGAAAATACATCAGGGGCGTAGTTTCTTTTCGGAGACATGTAGGCTAAAGCTGTTCCTTGTTGTCACACTGGCTGGTTGGGAGAGCAGCGCCTTCTTTCACTGATTGCATGACATTTTTGAAGGTCATTAAAAAAAAAAATTGACAAACAGTAAGGAAATGAATCACAGATGGAAGAAAAAGGAGAAACAAAAGAAAACAGTTGTGCTGTGGAAAACTGTTGAATATTAATATCGCTGTTATAACTGAAAATGTATTCACTGGTGGATATGCTTCCCGATGGTGAAGATGATCCTGAAAGGAAGAAGCGCAACAAAAACTGTTATTCTGGAACAATCATTGATCAGCTTCTAATTGGTCTTTCAGACAGGACTTCATTTAAATATTATTTTCTTTCCTGAATTTTTTTTGTAATTCTCCTAAATGTAAATTTAAGCATTAGAAACAGAATGGAAATAGGCACCTGCTTCCAATTTTACTAGGTTTTAAAATCAATTGACATCGACATCCAAGCTGCACTGTTGTGCAGATTTAAAATGGGAAAGAAACTTCATTGGTCAATGAACCAGCAATGCTTTTTAGTAGCATCTGTGCTTAAAGTTTCACCTTTTCAGAACAAATGAAAAGTTGAACTAACACACAACAGCCACCCCCCCCCCCCCCCATTACCCACTGTACTTACCTCGGTGGATAATGAACTGTTAGTGCCTACCGAGCTAGTGTACCCGTACCGGTTCGTAGAAATGAAAGTCTTTCTTCCTGCAGGGCTTTCGAGATGGATCAGAGCAATTCTGATTGGTCAGAGCTGTAACATGAGCACTTTGATCAATCTGAATAGCCCCGAACCATCTCAGAAGCCCTCCAGAGAAAATGGGATGAGGGGTCCGAGATTTCAAATCTTCGGACTGGGCTGTTTGGGCACTGACAGCCCATTGTGCACAGAGATAAGTGCAGCAGGGACTAGGGGGTGGGGTTGGTGTACGGTGTTGCCTCACCTTTTCATATTTTTCTGAAAAGGTAAACTTGCATTTTAAAGTGTATCTATAGTTAAAATGTAAAATAATTTATTCGTTTCCACATTGTATGCCAATTACTGTATTTATTGGCGTATAGCACGCACTTTATCACCCTGAAAATCGGGTGCAAATAGTGTGTGCGTGTTATGCGCCGATACTGCAATTTGGGCTGCCTAGTAGGGAATGGGGAGGGGGCGGGACAAGCGCCGTCAGATAACATACATCGAGAATCTCCTGTTTACTCAGCTGCCTCTGTAATAGGAAGTTCCGTCTCCTGGGCCGGCATTGGACCATTGTTCTGTCTATCATAGAAGCCGGTCCAGGAGGCGGGACTTTGTATTAAAGAGGCCACTGAGTAAACAGGAGATTCTTGCTGTAATCTGACGGCGCTCGTCCCACCCCCCTCCCTTTCCCCTCCGAGGCAGCAGTAATCTGAGATGAGGCTGCAGGTGGGCATTGATCAGGCTGCATTCATGGCAATGGTGAGGCTGCATATGGGCATTGATCAGGCTGCGTTGATGGGCAATTGTGAGGCTGTAGATGGGCATTGATCAGGCTGCATTCATGGCAATGGTGAGGCTGCATATGGGCATTGATCAGGCTGCATTGATGGGCAATTGTGAGGCTGTAGATGGGCATTGATCAGGCTGCATTGATGGGCAATTGTGATGGGCACTGACCCTTAATTTGCTTCAGTTCTTTCTTTAAAATGTAAGGTTTTTTTTCCTGAAACTTCCCTCCTAAAATGAAGGTGCGTGTTATACGCCTGTGCGTGTTATATGCCGATAAATATTGTATTTCTAGCCTACTCCTATTTATCTGAATAATCTTGACGTTTATACATTTGATTTGCAAGGATCCCCACACACATACTTCCTTAAGTGCTATGTCCTTTGAGCAGGCATTGCTATGTCACACATTTCGCAGAGCCTGCCTTCTGAACTACAGAGGTGCTGAGAGGAGGAGTTTTTCAGGAGGCTGAGTCTGTGCAGGAATCACTAGTTACAGGCAGCAAGGTACCATGGGATATGTAGTCCTTAGAAATGGAACGTAAACAGAGAGGATTCTGCAAAGCATGCAGGGAATACAGAAAGTTGTGAGAAGACAGTCAGAAGACAGGCAGCACTCAAGGAGATTTTCAAGTAAGATTATATTGGACTGTAAAAAAAAAAACTATTGTTTGTATTATTGTTATGATGCTGATGTTATCAAATTAAAGTGCATACTGTGACCTCAGATTTCTTTTAAAGGCAACCTAAAACTGAAATAGTTTGACTGGAATATACATTTATAGTATATCTAAAGCCAAATTCTGTATTTTTTGAAAAGAACAGTTTTTTTTTTTTTGTTTGCAACCTCATCCCATGGAGGAGATTTCTCTTCACTTACTGTCCCATAGCCGCAACAGGAAGCTAGTGAAAATCTCTCCAAAATTAGGGAAATGACAGTTGTCACCAGGACAAGTGTCCCTACTGGAAGATTTCCACTCTATTCCTGTTCTGGTGGCATCTCAAAATTTTGGATTTACCTTACATTTTTGCCCTGTGATGATAAGCACCAGGACAAACAGAGGGGTGAATCTCTCTCTAGCTGGAGACACGGACAGCAATAAAAATGTGATCCATGTGCTAAATCTTCCCTGCTGTTTCTGAAGCCAAATAAACTTTTCCTCTAGATACACTTTAAGTACCTGGCATATGTCAGCTCACTAATCTGCTTGCTCTGTATGCCAGAGGCAGGTGCGGACCTCCCACCTACATGCGCCCCCCAGGGGATGTCCCCCAGTGTGACTCCTTGCAAGCCATACAGGGCGAAGTGATGTCCCCCTTTGGAGTCGGAGTGACCAAGGGACACATGGGATCATCAATTATTAAAGGAATTCTGGCTAGGAGATCCCCCCCACGTACACCCTCTATTGCAAACCTAACCCCTGAGGAAGACTGTGACCATGTAGGTCGAAACGCGTCTGAAATTTTGTATACCAGACTTTCTAACATGTGATGCTGTATATAATCTTGTGTTTGCATTTTCTGTATTTGGAATGGGATTATATCTCCTTACCAGAGCTTATATTTTAACTGCTATATGTCCATGCTTTGCCAACTTTTCAATAAAGAATTTTCTTTTCACTTATTCATTTCCTGATATCATTAACCTTGCTGCTAACCCCCCCCCCATATTGTATTCATTTGGGGTGTGCAGCACCAATATCCCTCAAATAATGTGTTTTTTTCCATGCTAAGTATATCTAGTTATCTACAGAAAGCTCAGAATGTCTTTAAAGAAATAGCTTAAGCTGCAATTCACTGATTACTAACAAGAGGTACAGTGAGGGAGAAAAGTATTTGATCCCCTGCTGATTTTGTACGTTTGCCCACTGACAAAGAAATAATCAGTCTATAAATTTAATGGTAGGTTTATTTTAACAGTGAGAGACAAGAACAACAATATATCCAGAAAAACGCATTTGAAAAAAGTTATAAATTGATTTGATATGCATTTTAGTGAGTGAAATAAGTATTTCCTCCCCTATTAATCATAAAGATTTCTGGCTCTTAACCCCTTCTCGACCAGCCGCCGCAGTTGTACTGCAGCAGGTTGGCTCCCCTGGGCTAACCGACGTAACTCTACATCGGTTCGCCTTTTGTCTACTAGAGGGCGGGGGCACCCTGCCAGACCCGATGCGGGTGCCCGACGGTCCCAATGACCGCCGGGCACCCACGATCGCTCCACACAGAGACAGAACAGAGATCTGTCAATGTAAACAGACAAATTTCCATGCTGTAATTTTTATAGCAATGGTCCCAAAAATGTGTCAAAAGTGTCCAATCTGTCCTCCATAATGTCGCAGTCCCAATAAAAATCGCAGATCTTGACGCTACGGGGGGGGGGGGGATAATGAAAAGGTGATCCTCCACCTTACCTACACTATAACTTGACTAACTGGTTGGTTCCTGTTTTTTTCATTCCAGGATGTATTCACAAGATGTGTCCTATCTTTTGTATACTTATTACCTGCTTGTTCAATTATTTCATTTGACATATGTAATGATCTGTATGCCTGCTTTTCCTTACTTTGAATAAAAACTCTTTGTGCAAAAAAATAAAATAAATCGCAGATCACCGTCATTACTAGTAAATAAATAAATAATAATAAAAATCTTTCCCCTATTTTGTAGATGCTATAACTTTTGCGCAAACCAATCAATATACGCTTATTGTGATTTTTATTACCAAAAATATGTAGAAGAAAACATATCGGCCTAAACTGAGAAAAAAATTGCTTTTTTTAAAAAAATTGGGGATATTTATTATAGCAAAAAATACAAAATATTGTGTTTTTTTTTTTTTTTTTTTTTTTTCAAAAGTGTCGCTCCTTTTTTTTTTTGTTTATAGCGCAGAAAATAAAAACCGCAGCGATGATCAAATACCACCAAAAGAAAGCTCTATTTGTGGGGGTAAAAAAAGGACGTCAATTTTGTTTGGATACAACGTTGCACGACCGCGCAATTGTCAAAGCAGCGCAGTGCTGTATCGCAAAAAATGGCCTGGTCATTGAGCAGCCAAATCTTCCGGGGTGAAGTGGTTAAAGGGAGTGCTCCTAATCTCAGCTTGTTACCTGTATAAAAGACACCTGTCCACAGAAGCAATCAGATTTCAATCTCTCCACCGTGGCCAAGACCAAAGAGCTGTCCAAGGATGTCTGGGACAAGATTGTAGACCTACACAAGGCTGGAATGGGCTACAAGACCAACGCCAAGCAGCTTGTTGAGAGGGTGACAACAGTTGGTGCGATTATTCGCAAATGGAAGAAACACAAAAAAACTGTCAATCTCCCTCGGTCTGGGGCTCCATGCAAGATCTCACCTCCAGGAGTTTCAATGATCATGAGAACGGTGAGGAATCAGCCCAGAACCACACGGTAGAATCTTGTCAATGATCTCAAGGCAGCTGGGACCATAGTCACCAAGAAAACAATTGGTAACATACTGCGCTGTGAAGGACTGAATTCCTGCAGCGCCTGCAAGGTCCCCCCTGCTCAAGTAAGCACATGTACAGCCCATCTCAACTTTTGCTAATGAACATCTGAATGATTCAGAGGAGAACTGGGTGAAAGTGTTGTGGTCAGTTGAGACCAAAATTGAGCGCTTTGGCATCAACTCATCTTTCTGTGTTTGGAGGGGGAGGAAGGCTGCCTATGACCCCAAGAACACCATCCCCACCGTCAAACATGGAGGTGGACACATTATGCTTTGGGGGTGTTTTTCTGCTAAGGGGACAGGACAACTTCACTGCATCAAAGGGATGATGGACCATGTACCATCTTGGTTGAGAACCTCCTTCCCTCAGCTAGGGCATTGAAAATGGGTCATGGATGGGTCTTCCAGCATGACAATGACCCAAAACACACGACCAACACAGCAAGGGAGTAGCTCAAGAAAAAGCACATTAAGGTCCTGGAGTGACCTAGCCAACCTCCAGACCCTAATACCATAGAAAAAATATGTGGAGGGAGCTGGAGGTTCGAGTTACTAAACTTCAGCCTGGAAACCCTAATGACTTGGAGTAGGACTAAATCTCTCCTGAGATGTGTGCAAACCTGGTGGCCAACTACAAGGAACGCCTGACCTCTGTGACTGCCAACAAGGGTTTTGTCACCAAGTATTACGTCCATGTTTTGCGAAGGTGTCCAATACTTATTTCGCTCCTGCAAGTGCAAATTAATTTTTAACTTTTTTGAAATGTTTTTTTCTGGATTTCTTTGTTTTTCTTCGGTCTCTCACTGTTAAAACAAACCTACCATTAAAATTATAGACTGATCATTTCTTTGTCAGTGGCCAAACGTACAAAATCAGCAGGGGGTCAAATACTTTTTTCCCTCACTGTATGTAACTGCATTTAATATCATCAATCCTCTTTCCCATCAGTGACCCAGTGACGGATGCCATGTTACAGTTTTAAAATGGCAAAGCTATGCATCAATTTCCCACTGTTTATCCGTAAAATATGGCAGCTCTGCTGAGCCTAGAACTATCATTATAATTTACACCTTGCAAGAATCCATATTTTTTAATAAAAATAATGTACATCTACCCCGCCATGAAGGAAAAAAACATTTTGTGTTTATCATGTCACCTACAGCAAACATCACAGGTGCATTGTGGGTGTTTCAATCTTTACACTAAGCAGAGAATCCATTGTTTACTAGTTGGAGGTGCCAATAAGACAAGGGAGGATACGTAAGCTGCATATGCAGTGAGCAAATAAGGCTGCCCCCATGTATGTATATAGTTACAACTTAAGCCATAACTAAATCCCAAAAACAAAAATACTAATCATTGGATGTGGTGTCTACCTTTTAGTTGTCTCTTCTTTTTCTCTTTTCAAGTTTCTATTCCTTTATTTTCATCTGGTGTTTGGCCAGTAACACACTTCCTGTTTTAGGGTGACTACATTCACTTCTCCGTTGTGTCAATAGAGGAAAACATGTAGCCACCCTTGGACAGCAGCATTAAAGAGGCTAGTGTTACATGGACTAGTAGTAGATTTAACCACTTGCCGACCGGGCCATAGCCGAAATACGGCTACAGTGCGGTTGGCTCCCAGAATCTTGCTCCCGTGCGCCCCCTGGGGCGCGCACCCGGGAACATCACGGATCATGGTAAATACCGGCTGATAGCGGCTGATAGCGGCCGTTTACCACATGATCGCTCCGTCAAATGACGGAGCGATCACTTGTAAACCGGCGTCGGCGTCACGTCGGTTCCTCCCTCCCCTCTCTCTGTACCAATTGGTACAGTTAGAGGGGGAGAGATTGCAGCAGCGCTGTGGGCTGGATCTATAGTGCCTACAGCGCTGCTCAGTGACAATAATCTGCAATACTCTGCCAATACTCGCCAATACTCGCCAATACTCTGCCATTACTCTGCAACATTGTGCAATACTCTGCCATTACTCTGCAATACTCTGCCATTACTCTGCAACGCTGTGCAATACTCTGCAACACTGTGCAATACTCTGCAACACTGTGCAATACTCTGCCATTACTCTGCAACACTGCAATACTCTGCAATACTCTGAAATTCTCTGCCAATACCCTGCCAATACTCTGCAATAAATTTTAACAGAAACACAGTGTTTTTATTTTTTTTATACCGAATTTTCAGTCTTTTTTGATTCATAGCGCAAAAAATATAAAACCCAGCAGTGATTAAATGCCACCAAAAGAAAGCCCTATTTGCGTGGAAAAAAAAAGGACAAACATTTCATATGGGTACAGTGTTGTATGACTGAGTAATTGTCATTCAAAGTGTGAGAGCACCAAAAGCTGAAAATTGGTCTGGTTAGGAAGGGGGTTTAACTGCCCAGTGGGTAAGTGGTTAAATGGACTTTACATAAATGACTAACAATTTAAAGCCAAACTCTACTTATCACTACTCATTTAAAGAGGAAGTAAACCCTCTGGTAAAAAAATAATAATAAACACCCTGCTAGACAAAGGCATTATGAGCTAGTATGCATAGCATACTAGCTCATTATAAATTACTTACTTGAGATCGAAGTTCCCGAATCGGTCCTCGCTCCCCTCCTCCGTCGCCGCCATATCTCCCTGAGTGACTTCCGGGTATCACGGCTCCAGCGCTGTGACTGTCCGGAGCCGCAATGACATCACTCCCCGCATGCGCACGGGAGCCGCCACTAACGGCACAATCGCCGTTAGAAACGGCACGCTCAGGGCACCTGCACACCGCTGTCTTTTGCAAATATCTCCAAAACCGTGTAGGTTTAGGAGATATTTCTTGCACCTACAGGTAAGCCTTAATCTAAGCTTACCTGTAGGTAAAAGGTGGTCTGTAAGGGTTTACAACCACTTTAAGCAGTTACAGAAATATTTTTTTTTTCTTTTTTATGATAAAGGTTTTATATAAATGCATAATAGCTACCCATTATTAAGGC
>CM053036.1:36998118-37029671 GCA_028564925.1 Lithobates sylvaticus | reverse complement strand
TCGGAAACAATTTGACGCATGCTCAGAAGCATTAAACTTCCCTTTTTATAGTGCAGTCGAACGCGTTGTATGACGTGGTGTTATTGACCGTCGGAATTTGGTGTGACCGTGTCAAGACAGTTTGAGCGAAATTCCGACGGGAAAATCATCAGAGCTTTTTCCGACGAGAATTTCGACCATGTGTACGCGGCATTACCCGCCCCAGCCGGGATAACACCTAATGGTTTCAACCTGCCCACATGCAGATAAGCAGGTACAGCTTATGTAGGAGGATTTGTTTCATCTCTGAGTATCACCTAAGGCCAGTCACTTCAATGGGTAAGGGGGTTACAACCACTATAAACAAGGATATTTTCTGGATATGTCCAGTTCACAAATGAATTCATTCATCTCTACTGTGGAACACTGCATTCAGCTCCTTTGGTGCCAGCTGGACGTGAGTGACTGCAATGAGAACAGGGAGTTTGATTACACCAAATGGGCAGATTATGGCAGAATAATATGACAATCTCAAAACCTCCATGTTTGTTTGGGGTTTGTTTTTCTTTAAAAACTATTCAATGAGAAAAAATAAAAATACCGTCCTGACCTCTGACCCCTGTTCTATTGCTC
Source organism: Lithobates sylvaticus (assembly GCA_028564925.1). Taxonomy (NCBI): domain Eukaryota; kingdom Metazoa; phylum Chordata; class Amphibia; order Anura; family Ranidae; genus Lithobates; species Lithobates sylvaticus. The sequence continues at coordinate 37,029,059 of CM053036.1, read as the reverse complement.
ACTCTTATGAATCTGTTAGCACTCATCCTCCTGTTCCATTATTCAAATATGTGTATAGCTGAACGCTCCTCTCTCTTTTTTTTTTTTCTAATGACATTTACAGCTAAAGCGTTTTAAGGGCTTTTTCAGATTATGCACACCTTCTGCTCCTGCATCATCTATCTATATGCAAATAGAAGCAAATGAGAAAAGCTAAACAGGCACAAATTGTAATCAGCCGGACAACAAACACTTCTGCATTCCATGATTACAGTTTATGTTCCGAGCGCTGCAAACATTTTTCGATTGAATGAAGAAGCATTCAGCATAGGTTTGTTTAAGGGCATATCCACACATACTTTTATTATAGTGTTTGGGCTACATTCAGCATTTGTAAAGGATTTCTAATGAATAATCTTTATTGATTCGTGATGATCTTGAAAATAATCGCAGCCATTCAGCCATTTTTGTTTCCTACAGGGCTCGCTAGGGCTCGCGGCTTACTCCGCATGGAAATAGAGTTGTGAAGACTAGGTTAGGAAATAAAAGCAACTTTAAAGTGCATTTCTACGTTTGCAGCCAAGTTGGCATACTTTGTTTGTTACATTAGTCCCATTCACGTAGAATAACTTAAAAAAGAAAACATAACAATTGCTTTTTTTATTTTTTTTTATTTCTTATTTTTTTTTTTTATTTTTTTTTTTCTAGCTGAAAAATCATTGTTAGCTTTCCATTCTTTGTAACGTTAAGGAGAGGGCTGTGGAAAGTAATGTTAACTGTAATTAAAGCGAGATTCCACCCTAAAGTGGAACTTCCGCTTTTCGGAACCCCCCCCCCCCCCCTCCTCCGGTGTCACATTTGGCACCTTTCAGGGGGGAGGGGGGTGCAGATACCTGTCTAAGACAGGTATCTGCACCCACTTCCGGGCATAAACTCCCACGGGAGTTTATGCCACTTCCTGTCCCGGCGCGCTGTCTGCCGGGACACACACGTGTCCGGGCAGACAGCGCTGACGATTCTCATTGCGCTGCGCGACTCGCGCATGCGCAGTAGGGAACCGGGAAGTGAAACCGCAAAGGCGACACTTCTTGATTCCCTCACCGAGAATGGCGCCTGCAGCAGCAGAGAGCCGAGCGATTGATCGGGCTCTGCTGCCGACATCGCTGAAACCTGTGACAGGTAAGTGTCCATTTATTAAAAGTCAGCAGCTGCAGTATTTGTAGCTGCTGGCTTTTAAAAAAAAAATTTCAGGTACCGTCCCGCTTTAACATTGTCTGAACTGTGCTGGTAGATCTCATTATCTATTGTAATCTAGATGTGCACACTATCTATTCTAACAAAAGTGTTGAATATTGGCTTGGGTTTTGCATTGTATGTTAACTAGTTACTGACCGCCCACCGCAGTTGTCAAAAGTGTCCTATCTGACCGCCGTAATGTCACAGTCCTGCTAAAAATTGCAGATCACTGCCATTACTAGTAAAAAAAAAAAAAATGCCATAAATCTATCCCATAGTTTGTAGGCGCTATAACTTTTGTGCAAACCAATCAAGATACGCTTATTGCAATTTTTTTTTTTTTTTAAGTAGAATACATATTGTCCTAAACTGAGGAAGAAATTCTTTTTTTTTACATTCTTTTTGGGTGGATATTTATTATAACAAAAAGTAAAAAATATATTTTTATTTAATCAAAATTTGTCGCTCTTTTTTTGTTTTATAGCGCAAAAAATAAAAACTGCAGAGGTGATCAAATGCCACCAAAAGAAAGCTCTATTTGTGGGAAAAAAGGACATACATTTTGTTTGGGTACAACGTCGCACGACCACGCAATTGCCAGTTAAAGTGACACAGTGCCGTATCGCAAAAAATGGCCTGGTCATTAAGGGGGCAAATTCTTCTGGTCCTTAAGTGGTTAAATTGCCATTAAACCCACATCATTAAAAACTGTCAATAAACGGTTTATTACATACTGTTCATACTCACTCAGTTACTATGGGATTCATTTTCTGTATTCTGCTGGTTGATCCTGTCGTTCTCTATCTCCCCACTCCCCACTGCAGTTGAAGATTTTGCAGAGCAGTATTGGCAGCTGTGCACATGCTCAGTTTTCAGTGTATTTCTACCCTGAGCATTTCCTCCATATCACATCTGAGCAGCCCTAGAGTCACACGTGGGTGTATACACAGTGGTAAATGACAGTCCACTCCCTTCTCCTTCTCCTCCTCCTCCTTTCCCACCAACCAGCTAAACACAATAGGGGTGGAATATTAAATCTTGATTGATGGAGGCATCACCTCCCTTCTTTTTCTAAGACACGGGATGGAAGGTGTAACGATATCACGTACTGGACACATGAAAAGCTGTAGCTAGTGGCCATGTTGTTTGAGAACCTTAGGGCAGCCATGACAGCTTGGCTAATGCCGCATACACACGGTCGGAATTTACGATGGAAACAGTCCGATGGGAGCTTTTCATCGGATTTTCCGGCCGTGTGTATGCCCATCGGACTTTTTCTGTCGGAATTTTGGATTGAGAACCTGTTCTTAATTTTTCCGACAGAAAACCTTTCTATCGGATTTTCCGATTGTGTGTATGCAATTTCGACACGCAAAATTCCGACGCATTCTCGGAAACAATTTGACGCATGCTCAGAAGCATTAAACTTCCCTTTTATAGTGCAGTCGAACGTGTTGTATGCCGTGGTGTTATTGACCGTCGGAATTTGGTGTGACCGTGTGTAGGCAAGACAGTTTGAGCGAAATTCCGTCGGAATTCCGACGGGAAAACCATCAGAGCTTTTTCAGACGAGAATTCCGACGGTGTGTACGCGGCATTACAGTTTAGCATTCAGGAGTTTATAGGCTTTATTCCTCAAAGGAGCTGTTATCTCAACAGAAAAAGCGGAACCAGGCTAGGTCTGTAAAAACAGCTAAATGTTGGCCTGGCAGGAGACCTATCGAAAAAACTGTCACCCTTTCAATTCAGAGAACCAGCAGATACCGGTCGTAAATACCTTAGTGCACATAAAGCTTAAACAGTATAATAAGTGTGAATTTTTAGCATATTTCACAACTTCCAAAGTAATAATAGCTACGCATGCATCTCATCACATTACATAAGGACATAAGGTGTTGGCGCTATGCTCAGTATTGTAATGCCTTTACTGAAATCTGAACTAGTCAGTATGTAGCCTACTTTTGTGCATCTCAAGGCTTAAATATAATTTTTACCTCTAGTGCATCTTTAACTCTTTGGTTACCCTAATTCTAACACCTATCTCCTTATTCCGTAAAGTAGACCAGGTATATCAAGCAGAGCCATATATTTTGTCAGACGTGTCTCCCTATAATAGCTCTAAAATTTCAGTAATTGTCAGTAAATTTTCCATGTTCTGTCATTAAAAAAATGTTTGCGGGAGGTGGGTAATCCTGTCTGTCACATGTGCCCCTGGAAGAGAAACTAACAATTCTGGTCCATCATCGTCCCAATCAGGAAACCAGTCCAAAGCAATGATGTGTAGCCGACCCAGATATATGTAGGCAAGAGGTGTCTGAAAAAGTCTGGAGGACGTTATCAAAACTAAGATGAAAAATAGGATGAAAATGGATAAAAACTGGTAAAAAAAAGTAAAACAATGATTTATGACACAGTGTCATCCATTTGGGATTTACATATACTTTAAATGTAATCTCCTAACCCTTCACCTTCAGCTTATCTATAACGTAACCTTTAACTTGCTCCCTGATGCCAAGTTAACCTTGACAACTGAAATCAATACTTATTAGAATTGAAAGACAACAGTCCTGCACTGAAATAGTGGCACTGATGACTAAGAATCAGGATATTGATGTTATGGTATGAAAGATGTTTCTGTTAGCTCTCATACCCCATGCCAGCCAAGGAATTTTAACTTTTAGCTGGGGGAGGTTAAGAGTGAATAAAACTAGCTGGCAAGTAAGACACAGACCACCATACGACTTTCCTCAAAGCATGGTCAAAACATTTGGTCTCTGAACTCCCTAATCAACAACTGAAAGATTTAATGGGGCTGTTCCACCATGCCACTTGGCAGCACACTGAAAAACTGGGCACGCTAAGCCCCTCCACAACAGAAGGAACCTGCCTTAAATGGTACTCCCTCCCACCCCATTCAACTATTTGGTCACCATAAAGAGAAATTACCATCTTTCTTTATGTTCCAGTGCTTGCTCACGCACCCCTTCCCTGACAAGAAATTTCACCCCTGCAAGAACACCACATTATAACATGTCTAGATCTTTATAGGAGTATTCCAAATGGCATACTAAGTAGTTTCTGGATGTCATTTAGCCTTTTCTATTCTTTGCATCATCTATTATTGGCTGGTGCCCTGTCTGAGACAATAGTACTCAAATTCAATGACTTCTCCCAAATGGAGAATCTAATCTCTACATTAAACAAAGAGAGAGACAAAATTCAGAACGACATGGATGCCCTGGTTGTAACTTCAGAAATCACAGACACCTATCGGCGTGCAATATCAAAAACCCCCCTTTCGCATACCTGAGGTACACACTCTGACAGCTAAACTGCAATTCTGTTGACCCTCTCTCTTCATACAGGCTAATTTCTTTGGAAACATTGTCCTTTCTAGAGGTTGACCCGTCGGGGTAAGTACTTTCCTGGTCCTCTTGGACGGAATCAGCTTACCCCTACTATTCCACTTCCTACCCCTCCAGCCCTATCTGTACATGGGCCAACCTTGGCTGGCCCTAGGTTGGCCACTCCTAGACGTAGGTATTCATGTTCTCTTATGCTTAACAGTTGCTGGGATTTCTACTAAGTTGCAGTGTATTGGTTATGTTGGTTATTCATGCATTAACCACTTCAGCCCCAGAAGAATTTACCTCATTCCTGACCAGAGCAATTTTTGCGATTCGGCACTACGTCGCTTTAACTTACAATTCGTGCGACGTGGCTCCCAAACAAAATTGACGTCCTTTTTTTCCCACAAATAAAGCTTTCTTTTGGTGGTATTTGATCACCCCTGCGTTTTTTTTTTTTTTTTTTTTTGCGGCTGTGTGTAACGTCACTGATCTATGCTCCGATCACAGGGAGCAGAGATCAGTGACACTGTCACTAGGCAGAACGGGGAGATGCTTGTTTACATTAGCATCTCCTCGTTCTTCCTCCGTGAGGCGAGTACAGGTACGTGATTCTGCCTGTACAAGCCCTTCTGCCAACGGATTGAAAAGTGAAAAACCTTCTGTAGTGCTGCAGGCCCCCCCCCCCCCCCCCCCCATTTTACTTACCTGAACGCTGTCATCTTCCATCTGTGAACGAGCACACCATCTATAGCTGGTGTCTCGTTTCCTGATTGGCTAGATTGACAGCAGTGGGAGCCAATAGCTGCTATCAATCAAATCCAATGATGCATCGCGGAGGGGGCGGGGCCGAGTCCTGCATTCTGTGTGAATAGACACAGATGCAAGACTCGGGAGCGCTCCTGCATGGGTGTCCACCAAGAAGTGCGCTTCTCCAACGTGGACACTCGATGTGGGGAGGATCCACCAGCACCGCTGAGGGACCCCAGAAGAGGAGGACCGGGGCCACTCTGTGCAAAACGAACTGCACAGTGGAGGTAAGTATGACATGTTTGTTGTTTTAAAAAAAAAAACGAGGGTTTACAACCCCTTTAAGCCTTGCCTTCTTGGCAATAATGGCAAGTTTCATACTCTTCCATTTATCCTTCAACATTCCTGTAGCAATGAGCCAGCATTGTCCCAGGAAAATTAGGATGCATATCTACCCAAAACTTGGGTATTTTAGGATGCATTCATCGCAAATGCAGGTTCTGATTAGCGCTACCATCATTTCACTGATTAAAGCTGAAATACAGTAATTATAATTCTGTAAAACGTCTTTTCTTGACATATTTCTGAACGTTTTGCTGAGCAATTCAATCAAACATGATACAATATTCATGATTTAATTTCTCTCCTGGTGTAAATATCCTTTTTTTTCCACTTTAAAGAATAATCTTTAACTCCGTTACAGCTTGTCAAGATAATGCACAAAGTTTGAGCTGCATTTAATCCCTTGGAGACATTAGTACCCATTAATACAGTAAAAAAAAGGAATAATTGCAGTTAAAGTCTCACCCACAGCGAGCCAATCTTGTCCTATAGTGCCGTGTATTAACTTGTAATTTAACAAGTCAGACTCACAGCGCAAGTAACGTGGATTAATACACTTAAGGAGCATTGTAGAATTTCGTTATCCTATAAATATTATGATTAACGCCATGCTGTTACACTCGCCGTGTCCTATGAATAGGTAATTCTTTAAGCATTCTCATAATTACGGTAAAAATATGACATTGATAATATTAGTGATTACTGTAAACATATGATTTTTTTTTTACTAATACCGTATTTATCGGCGTATAACACGCACTTTTTCCCCCTTAAAATCGGGGGAAAGTCGTGGGTGCGTGTTATACGCCGATACCCCCCAAAAAAATGACAAAAAAATGAGCGGCGCCGAAAAATGGCGACCGCCGCCATAAAAGGCTGAACCGTGGCCGAAAAGGCTCCCGAAACAGCAGGCGGGACTCCGAGCGGAGCCGAACAGTTGGCTCGGTCTTTTTCGGCGGTGGTTCGGCCTTTTTCGGCCGCGGTTCGGTCTTTTTCGGCGGCGCATGCGCGGTTTGTCTCGCGGCGGGAAATTTAAACGTGGGCAAGGCAAATGACGCTGGCAATGCTGCAAATCACAGTGGGCAAAGTACAAATGACGCTGGCAAGCTGCAAATGACACTGGGCAAGCTTCAAATGACACTGGGCAAGGCTGCAAATGACGCTGGGCAAGGCTGCAAATGACGCTGGGCAAGGCTGCGGATGACGCTGGGCAAGGCTGCGGATGACGCTGGGCAAGGCTGCGGATGACGCTGGGCAAGGCTGCGGATGACGCTGGGCAAGGCTGCGGATGACGCTGGGCAAGGCGGCAAAAGACGCTGGGCAAGGCGGCACAAGACGCTGGGCAAGGCGGCAAAAGACGCTGGGCAAGGCGGCAAATGACGCTGGGCAAGGCTGCAAATGACGCTGGGCAAGGCGGCAAATGACGCTGGGCAAGGCGGCAAATGACGCTGGGCAAGGCTGCAAATGACGCTGGGCAAGGCTGCAAATGACGCTGGGCAAGCTGCAAATGACGCTGGGCAAGGTGGCAAATGACGCTGGGCAAGGCTGCAAATGACGCTTAAATGTAAGTTTTTTTTTTTTTTTTTTTCCCCTAAACTTCTCTCCTAAAACGTTTTTTCCTTAAAATTCCCTCCTAAACTTGGGGTGCGTGTTATACGCCGATAAATATGGTAATTAAAAATTAGCTAAAATAATTGGGTTTTTGTTTCACCTGCAGAATTTTATACTTCCCTTGTGTCAAAGGAAGGATATAAGGTTTGATTCACTAAAGATAAATAGGCTGTTAACTGTGCAAGGGAATTTTCCCATCGTTTGTAAATGTGGTGCAAATTCATATTGCAAAGAATGCCCAATCACGTGCAAGGAGAATAAAAAAAGAGTATTTTTGCTTGCACATGATTGGTAGATGGAAGTCAGTAGAGCTTTTTCCTCATTCACTAGCTTAGGTAAGCTTCTCTTTCAAAGAGAAAAAGCTTTTTGCCTTTAGTAAATCAAGCCTATAGTGTAGCTCCAGTAAGTATATTCTTGCAAAATTTGCTTCAAAGTAATTTTGACATTTCACATTTTTACTTACTTGCCATATTTGCAAATGCCAAAGTAAGGTTCAGACTTGCAGATTCACCCTCTAGCACCTGTGACATAAACACTTCAATCAGCACCCTTCCATAAGAATATCTGAAATGAAGCTAGCATAATAAGCTACCGTATATACTCGAGTATAAGCCGAGTTTTTCAGCACATTTTTTTGTGTGCTGAAAGTGCCCCCCTCGGCTTATACTCGAGTCAAGCACTTTTCTGCAGCAGAAATGTAATTTTCACGACACGATTTTGGGGCCCCGTATCTCGGGGCCACTTAATGCTAGGAACCCAGTGGACCTAGCACTACAACATATCCAAAGATGGGGTTCCTAGCACCAAGTGACTCCGAGATATGGGGCCCCAAAGTCGGTTCGGAAAAATGTCATTCTCTGCTGCAGAAAAGTGCTTGACATTTTCTGACCCGAATTTGGGGCACCGTATCTCGGGGACACTTGGTGCTAGGAACCCCAAATTTGGTATGCCAACCCAGTGGACCTAGCACTACAGCATATTCAATATGGGGTTCCTAGCACCCCGAGATACAGGGCCCCAAAGTCGGTCAACTGTGTCCATTTGCAGCAATGTCATTTCAGGACCCTTTGGATCCAGAGGCTGCAGCTAGGGGGCATTTAGGAACCCTTAACTACCAAATTTGAAGTTTGGGGGACCTATGGCTGCAAATGGGCACAGTGAGGTTGCAAATGGGCATTGTTGACCCTCCTTTTCCACTTACAGTAGCTGCGCATTTCTCACCCTATGCTTATACTCGAGTCAATATGTTTTCCCAGTTGTTTGTGGTAAAATTAGGTGCCTCAGCTTATATACGGGTTGGCTTATACTCAAGTATATACGGTATGTAGTATTTTCAGTCAGTATTCCAGTTTTTTTAGGTGTGCAAATTCCATGATGACTGCCTTAAGCCTCGTACACACGATCCGATTTTTGGTCAACAGAGCATCAGCCTTTTGTCCGAAGGGCGTGTGACAGGAAATTATCTTGCATACAAACGGTACACATTTGTCGGCCAACAAACACGAACGTAGTGTTTGTGCTGGCAATACCCTAGCTATGTTTCCAGAACAAAAGCATAAAATGAAAAAAAAAAGGTCAATGAAAAATAAGATGGGCTTCACATAGTCTCAAAGCTTACATATGTAACAAATATAACAGTAAAAATGCTCATAATCCAAAATACCCAACTACGCAGAAAAATGTTTCAGATGGCCAAAAAGAAAACCTACTATTAGGATACTCAGAGGAAAAACAATACAGGGCCTAACCCCCAACATAGAAAAAGGCGATGGATAAGAAAAACAAGGGACGAAAGAAGGGGACCCAGCCGGGGGCGAAAACAAAGAAGAGACAGACAGGGAAGAGGGAGAAAATAAAATATTGCCGGCCAGATAGAAGAAACCAAGAGTGACCCACAAGGACGTCTAAATAGAAGGAATCATGATACAGGCAATCTACATTACTTGAGTTTTATGTTTGCTATAATTGAGCCATGGCTCCCAAACCTTCTTGAACTGTTTAGTGGTATCATTAATAATGTTGGCAAGGTGTTCATTTAGCATGATCCAGGAAACCTTGCTCTGATACATAGCAATAGAAACTGAAGGTTTCTTTCAAGAACGAGCTATAGTGAGTTTTGCAGCCAACATTTAAGGTGTCCGTATTCTCCTGTACCTTAATATTCCTCCTATCAGCAGGGCCGTTTGAAGGAATTTGGGGGCCCCAAGCAAAATGTACATGGAGGCCCCCCGATTCCCCCCCCCCCCCCCCGGACACACTCCTGCAAAGCCTACAGGAATCATAGCATAGCAATACAGTTTAAGTTCACCAACACTTTATATAAATAAAGGTTTACAGTGTAAATACTGCTTTTCTCTGATTTGTAAATTTTTGCAAAAAGCTTTAATAAATATTACCTGATTCAAAAAAGAAACAATAAGATGGAAATGGGATGGTAAAGAAAGAGAAAATGGAAAGAAAGCTGTGGTAATTGTTTTTATTATGGTCAGCAAGCTACCATATTTTTTTTTACTATTTGGGTCTTGATGACTGTTACTACTCCCCCCCCCCCGTGTTCTTTTTAACCCCCCTCCCTACCGCGTGGCAGGAGATTTAGTTTTTCTGTTCCCGGTCGGCCAAACTGAAAGGAAGTTGGCACTCAGTGTGTGCACTTCCTGTCAGTCCGGCCGGGAACAGGAAACTGAATCTCCTGTACCACGCAGACTGCAGGAGGAAGGAAGAGGAGCTCGGCCACGCTATAGGCTGCTTGCAGCTTATAGGAAGCGGCGGCCGGTGGCGCATCTGGGGGCCCCAGGCCAGCTCGGGGTCCCAAGCAATTGCTTGTTTTGCCTGTCCTGTCGCGACGGGCCTGCCTATCAGTGATAGTGAGGAAACACGGAGCTGGAGCCTCTTCCCTTTCTCCGTATTAACTCTCTACTTTTGTGTCAAGGCAAGGAGCTACAGAGTTCACTGTAGGGGGAAGAATAAAATGTGCCAGTATCATACTGTCTCCATGGGAGCAATAACTGATATGCCATCCTATATCTCATGCTTGTTGGAGGGGTGAAACCTTCTTCTTTCCAGACATAATGTTACCAGACAACACAGTGCACAGAGAAATAGGACTGTGCTGGTCACAAGGATGCTTATAATGAGGAGAGTTAGAAAAGCTTTTGTGTCTATGGGTGCAGAGTTTAATTTCTATTTTCTTGGAGTCATAAGAGTCAAGGGCAGTATGCAGGTTCATTAGCATTAAACAATAAAAGCATGTGGTTTTTATGAGGGTCGTAATTGGACTGTTATACAGTATATAAAATAAGCTTTATAACACATACAATATGAATGTGTATAGCCTGAGCTTTCATTCTTTTATACCCCTCCTGTATATTACTTTCTTCCACAAATTTTTAATTTTGGACAGAATGGGGAAGGGTTAGACCCCCTGACAAGTTTTTTTTTTTATTGCTGTCTGAGTTCAGGAATTTACCCCTTTAATTTGTACTAGAAAAAAACTACTAGGAGAAACCAATCAGGAGTATATAGCTGGCAATCCTTGCCACATCACAAATAAAGAGAAACTTTAAAAATGAGGTGGCCCCAGGGATTTTATGGGCAAGGAAGGTGAGCCAGAATGAAAAGGAGTAATATCATTAAAAAAGTGTAGATCTGGGCATTGTTGTCACATGGAGTGCACCTACGTCCTTTTATTATGGGCACAGTTTTCATCACACCTGTGATTTACGACACAATTAATATAAGTTAGTTATTTCTAGCTGGTTGGGTCTCTTGACCCAACTCTAGGACAACCACTTTCATGACCACCCCACATACACTCGGTAATCGATACTGGTCTATTCTGATACTGTCCTAGATTAAAACCAATATTAATCCTATTTCTTAATTTACCATCTTTAGGGGGGGTTGGCTCCCTCTCCCGGCACAGCTAGATCCCTTGAGGGGTGCTGGGAGGGGGTGTCATCTCTTCCTCCCTTTTTATGAGGTTGTGATAGACACTCCATCAAGAACATGTGGGATTTTGACATGTAATACAGAGTTTTTGGCAACTGTTATTTGTTATTAACCTTCTTTTATGTCTTCACCATCTGTACCTGTGTCAACATGTTATCTTTGATACATTTAATAAAAATCTATTGAAAGTAAATGTAAAAAAATAAAAAAGTGTAGATTTAATGAATATACATATATATTAAAAATGCACAAGTAGGTACACATAAAAACAATGCATTTGAACATAATCGAATAGAACAGCTACTAAATACTGGAACACACTAGCCTCAAAAATAGAGGCTATAGTAAATGTGTGGTCACAGATGATCCCAACATGTTTCGGAAATGGAGGGCGTAGGCAGGGGCAGACTGACCATTCGGGCACTGCCCAAGGGCCCCATGCCACTAAGGGGCCCTGATAAAACCAGGGACAGTATGTAAAAATGTGTGTTTTTTTGTTAAATCCCAAGATTATAGCTGCTCCGCCTCTCCAGTACCTTTTCAGTGTGTGTGTGTGTGTGTGTGTGTGTGTGTGTGTGTGTGTGTGTGTGTATGTATGTATACTATGTGGCCCCATAATCTTCTCCTATTGCCCGGGGGCCCCATAATCTTCTCCTATTGCCCGGGGCTCCATAAGTTGTCAGTACGCCCCTGGGTGTAGGTAATCAATTCCTTCTTCAGGGATTTTTTGTAGACTGTTTTGTTCTATTCAAAAAAGTGTACTAATAGATATTTTGCTGGTTATCTGCTGTATTTTTATATTTTTTCTAGCATGTATATGCATTTGTGTTTTTCCTCATGTACACTTTTTTGAATATTACATACAGCCTACAAAAAACCCCTGAAGAAGGAATTGATTACATACAACCTCCATCTCCAAAACATGTTGGGATCATCTGTGACCACACATTTACGGTAACCTCTATTTTTGAGTCTAGTGTGTTCCAGTATTTAGTAGCTGTTCTATTCGGTTACGTTCAAATGCATTGTTTTTTTGGTGTACCTACTTGTGCATTCAATAAATCTACACTTTTTTACGATATTACTCCTCCTTTTCCTTCTGGCTCACCTTCCTTGCCCATAAAATCTCTGGGGCACCTCATTTTTTACTAGGGTGGATCTCCTCTAAAGTTTTGGATTTCCTCTCATTTCTCAGCAGTGGGTTCCCATTGAGAAGTCCCCAGAACGAGCGATAATTTAATTAATCATTCTTTAGCAATTTCTTCCTGGGGACTCAAAGTGCTTTATTGCTGTTGGGGGTAAGACAGCTGTTTTTGGCACGCTCAAGGGAAAGTCTTCCTATGGGGACACCTGTTCTGAGAGCAACTGTCTAATAGAGAAATTCCCCTTACTTTGGGAGATTTCCTCTTGTTTCCTTTTGCGTCCCTGGACAGGAAGTAAAGGGGAAATTCCTCAGTGGTACGCGGGCTTCAAAAAATTCCCTGGCAGGGTTTTTATCTTCGCTACTCTATGCAATACAAAAAAAAAAAAAGAAAAATAATTTTACTTCTACATACAGTGGATTTAAAAAGTCTACACACCCCTGTTAAAATGTCATGTAAAAAAAAATGAGACAAAGATAAATCATTTCAGAACTTTTTACACATTTTAATGTGACCTATAAACTGTACAACTCGGTTGAACAACAAACTGAAATCTTTTAATTTAGGTGAAGGGAAGTAAAAAAATAAATAATAATTTGGTTGCATAAGTGTGCACACCCTTAAACGAATACTTTTGATTTTTATTACAGAACTCAGTGTTTTTGGGTATGAGTCTATCAGCATGGCACATCTTGACTTGGCAATATTTGCCCACTCTTCTTTGCAAAAACACTCCAAATCTGTCAGATTGTGAGGGCATCTTCTGTGCTCAGCCCTCTTCAGATCACCCCACAGATTTTCAATCGGATTCAGGTCTGGGCTCTGGCTGGGCCATTCCAAAACTTTAATATTCTTCTGGTGAAGCCATTCCTTTGCTGATTTGGATGTATGCTTTGGGGCATTGTCTTGCTGAAAGATAAAGTTCATGTTCAGTTTTCTAGCCTGAATGTTTTGCGCCAATATTGACTGGTATTTGGATCTGTTCATAATTTCCTCTACCTTGACTAAGGCCCCTGTTCCAGCTGAAGAAAAACAGCCCCAAAGCACGATGCTGCCACCACCATGCTTCACGGTGGGTATGGTGTTACTTTGGTAATGTGCAGAAAGTTCAACCTTGGTTTTATCAGACCCTACCACATTTTCCCACATGCTTTTGGGAGACTTCAGATGTGTTTTTGCAAAATTTAGCCAGGGCTTAGATGTTTTTCTTCATAAGAAAAGGCTTCTGTCTTGCCACTCTACCCCATAGCCCAGACATATGAAGAATACGGGAGATTGTTGTTCAGCCTCCCTGACCAGTTTTCGTCTCGTCTTTTCGTCAATTTTGGAGGGACGTCCATTTCTTGGTAATGTCACTGTTGTGCCATATTTTCTCCATTTGATGATGACTGTGTTCCATGGTATATCTAATGCCTTGGAAATTCTTTTGTACCCTTCTCCTGACTGATAACAATGAGATCCCTCTGATGCTTTAGAAGCTCTCTGCAGACCATGGCTTTTGCGGTAGGATATGACTAAGAAAATGTCAGGAAAGACCTACTAGAACAGCTGAACTTTATTTGGGGTTAATCAGAGACACTGGCGGGTGTGTACTGACTCCTATTTAACATAAGTTTGAATGTGATTGCTTAATTCTGAACACAGCTACATCCCCAGTTATGAGAGGGTGTGCACACTTATGCAACCACATTATTTTAGTTTTGTTATTTCTGAAATGATTTATCTTTGTCATTTTTTTTTTACTCACAGAAACCTGACATTTTAATAGCGGTGTGTAGACTTTTTATATCCACTGTACACTTTAAGATCTCCTATATAAATCTGCATTTCCCTGCTTCTGCCAATATCATATAATTTGTCTCATATGGGTAATAGTGTGTTTGTTTTTGTACTGTATGGGCCATGTAGTAACCTAGCAGAGTTAAAGAATATGTAAACCCATTTCGTTTTCCTGATATATGCCTGCTGTAGCATGTACTCATAAGAAAAAATATTCTACTCTCTTTGTATTGTTTTTCTTTGTGTGAAATACCTGGTGTTATTGCCAGCCCCTCTGCTTTCCTATCAAAAACTGGCCACACTAAGCAGTAGAGCTAAGTGTGGTCAGTTCTCTAGCTGTGTTGGGAAGTTAGCTTGCTCTCCTCTAATTATAAGACTCCCCATGCACAGCCATTCACTGGGAAGCTATGGGAACTGGAAAGTATTTATAGTGTTATTTATTAGGGTTGCACCGATTACCGTTTTTTTTATCGGTGAGTACGAGTACCGATAAAAGCAGTATACCGTTTTGCGTAATAACCCCTGTGCTTCACTGCCACTGCACACAGAGAGGGTGCCGGCCCTTCATGCAACAGGATTATATGTAGTAAATAAAGTCCGGATGGCCGCACTCCAATGCAATCACCTTTTATTGATCCATATAAAATAACAGTCCATACAGCAAACAGAAGGTGAACTGTACAGCACAGCTACAGTACAGTACAGCTGTGCTGTACATTTCACCATCTGTTTGCTGTATGGACTGTTATTTTATATGGATCAATAAAGGTGATTGCATTGGGGTGCGGCCATCTGGACTTTCTTTACTACATACGAGTACTGATACTTTCAGTCAAGTACTCATCAATACCGAGTACCGATTCTTTGCAGTGCGATTTATGCAACAATGCGACAAAAAATGGTCCAAATCGCGCTGCAAAGAACAGCATGCTATTTGAACAGGAATTCGATTTCCCCCCACTGTGTGTGTTTGTATGTCTGTGTATAGAAAGGGATTAAAGCACCATCAAGTCAGCAGTTTAAAATATGTTATAACTCACACATACATATCTGGCCACATGCAGAATACTCTACATCAGTGTCCTGGTCTACCGATGGTAGCAAATCCGGGCCTCTGGAGGTGCTCACAGGACTGAAGGAGAAGTTCCTGGGACCCCGCGGGTACAGGGCGGAAGTGATGTCAGCTTGGGGTTGGACCGCCTCTACATCTCCTCCAGCCCTGTGAGCACCTCCAGCGGCCCCGATTTGCCATCATCGACAGACTGGGACACCTATGTAGATTATTTTGCATGTGGCCAGATATGTGCTGTGAGTTCTAACAAAAAGTGATACCACTTCCTGAACTGGCTCAATACTTGTAATAAATTAAAAATGCTAGCTAATGGGGGAATACAGGCACAAATAGTTTGGGGGATATGGACTCCAAAAACATCACACACCATGGAGTTTGCAACTTTACAGTCACATGAGGCTAGAAGGTTTTCGTGGTACCCCCAACTGTTATTATTCTGTACATATAGCCTGATCAAAATAGTGTCAGAGACAATGAGATTATAAAACGATTAGCCTAATAATGATAATAATGCCAAAAAATTAGTTCATTTTCGTTTCATTCATTTTTTTTTTTTTTTTCGTTTTTCGGGTCATTCGTTATGATCGCAATTAGTAAATTCGTTCATTTGTCCATTCGTAAATTCATAAATTCGTACATTCGTAAATTCATACATTCGGAAATTCATAAATGCGTACATTCGTAAATTCGTACATTCGTAAATGCATACATTCGTAAATTCGTTCATTCGGAAATTCATAAATGCGTACATTCGGAAATTCGTACATTCGTAAATGCATACATTCGTAAATTCGTTCATTCGTAAATTAGAAAATTCGGAAATTAGGAAATACGAAAACCCAAAAATTAGAAAATCTGAAATAGTAACTAACTATTAAATTATAGGTATTGTAATTTCCTTTCAAATTTGGCTGTTAGTGAACACGGATTTATCTGAAGTTACGAATTATCCGAAATAACGAATGCCACATCTAAACAAAATGGAACGGAACAAATTAATAATAATAATAAAAAGTTTTTATTATTATTATTGTTGTTTATTATTATTAATTCATTATATTCCATTTGTTTGGATGCAGCATTCGTTATTTCGGGAAAATTTGTAACTTAAGATAAATTTGGATTTGTTACGTTCACTAACAAACCAATTTAAAAAGAAAATTACAATACCTATAATTTAATAGCTAGTAATAGTTAAGTTATTATTTGTTATTTATAAATTCAGATTTCCGAATTTATGAATGTACGAATATACGAATGTGCGAATATACGAATGTGCAAATTTACAAATGTGCAAATGTACAAATTTACGAATGTGCAAATGTACGAATTTACAAATATTCGAATTTACGAATATTCTGAAAAATTTGTTAAACGGATTTTCGTTAATTCGGAAATTTCCGAATTAACAAATTTTTCGAAATTCGTTAAACGTATTTGGAGCGAAGCGAATTGCACATGTCTAAAAGCTGTATGCTTGCTATATCTTGTTGGATCAGTAAGGTTATCAGAATAACTTTTACCCTATTTATTATTGAGTTTTTCAGAGAGAAAGTAGAAGGCCTCTACTACACACTTCCTCTACTTATTGGCAGAAGTCCTCCTTCCTCGATTTTATTGGCGTTAGTGTCAGAACTTTGCAGCCATCCTCTGAAATCTATTGGTTTTCACCTCAGGCTGTCTTGTGCAAAAGTCATCCAGACTCAGAAGCCCATTGTAAATTTCAGAGAGTGGACAAACAAAAGTCAAGTTAATCTGAGTAGTGATAGCCCTGGAATTGCGGAGTTGTGCAGCTTTTCTGCTTAAATGGCTAATCAGTGGTGGATCCAAGGAGGGCACCCGTGTGAAGAAACTGGGTAGTAGAGTTTTCCTTTTTGTCTCTCGTTAGAATACCTCTAAAATATTCTGTTACTGGTTTCACGTAGAGTTAAGAAATGTGACATGTGAATTAATTTGGATCTCCTCGCAACGCACACTTGTAGTTTTGACAAGTGTGGAAGTGAGGACAGGATTTGAATTACATAGTACTGTTCACGCTGTCCTAACAATCTGATTGCCTTCACCAAGCTTTCTGACCAGTGTCACTGTTGTGATATGTTTGGAATTATCAAAATGCTTTACCGTGGAATCCAATTGTGCTCTTGATGACGTTAAAGAACATTTTTGAACAGTGGGATTTTTTAGATCTCCAGGCTAGTGTAGGAAACAAATGACTCTACATACTGTATGTACATACAGTGAGTAGGAATTCTATGTCTATGTGTAATTGTTATTCTTTAATATTAATTTGAAATCTGTTGCTGTAACGGCACATCAGTAAATTTAAAGCGGAAGTAAACCCATCAATTTAACGGCTTCAAAAAAAAGTTTTGTTCCCGGCATGCCGTAGAATGCTAGCTGTCGCATTGGTTGTGCTCTCAACCAAACTGTCGAACCATCCAAAGGCTGGAGTAATAACTGATCACATGTGCAGCATCATGGCAGTTGAAGATTAGACAGAGACCAAGATGGCAGCTTCCTTGGCTGAAAATGATAGGAGGGTTTACTTCCGCTTTAAGTCTGAACACTTGGTGTTGGTAAAACAACAGTGGGTTAGGGTCTTTGAAGCAGGGGCCATTGGGTGGGAAAGCTAAAGCCACACAGTGTTGTCAGGTAACATCATATTGGCAGCTCACCGGGTGGTCAGGGGTTACAACCTGGGCATTGTTCCGTTATATCTCCAAACTCTAAATTGCAGAAGGTTTTGGGCACAGTTCGTTGAGCTGTTTTTGCCCAAAACATTGTGTAACTTTGGTCCTGTGATGACAAAATGAATAAGATAATCCAAGAATGACTGTGATGTGCTTCCAGATTTTTTTTAAGTGATATTTTATAAAACCAGTACCTGCCCAATCCTGGAACCATTCACCATATACAGTATGTGCTTGCATAACATGGTAGCATTATTCCTGTGTTCATTGTTAATTATATTCAACTAGACAGACTGGCTACCTCCAGCCTTCACAAAAACTAGTTTTAGCAGCTACACTGGTATTGAATTAGGTTTATGGACGATCCACATACTGATCACTTTTCAGAGGAGTTTGACAGGTAATGAGGAGGCAATATGGCCTCTACTCATTGTCTGTTTTAACACAGACAATTTAACCCCTTAAATGGAGCACCTGCCCACCAAAACCACATGCTTAAATGGTGTGAACAAGCCCCTACTTGCTTGATAACCAGGGAGTGCCGACATCGCTGGACCCTGGGATATGTAAGTGTCCATTTATTAAAAGTCAGCAGCTGCAGTAAGGGCGCAGGGGCGCCGCCCCTCCATCCAATGCATCCGGCCACCTGATCTACATATCGGGGCACCAGATTAGGGATTCCAATTGGGGATGAGTGTTTTTTTTTTTGAAGCACGTGGTTAGAGCCTGAGGCTCTAATAGTCTTCAAAAAAGGGTGGGCTCAGGGCGCAGAGCACTGTTGTGTGACGATAGCGAATGAATTTTCGCTATTTTCACACTAAAGTTCCTCCCCGCCAATCAGGAGGCAGGTTGTGAGACCTGTTTCCCAATTGGCCAAAGCATCAGGCAATCCTATTGGATGCCTAGTGCTTAGGTGGAAGAGAAAGGAGACGCGGCAGAGGAAGCTGCTGGAGGAGTGGACACCGGAGCCGCTGCCCGAGGACACCATTGCCCGCCACCTATATTGGGTAAGTGCTGGACTGCCAGCCGCCTGGGTGGGGGGTGGTAGTGCCGCCCGGGGGGGGTAGTACCACACCACCAGCCGCCTGGGTGGGGAGTGGTAGTGCCGCCCGGGGGGGTAGTACCACACCACCAGCCGCCTGGGTGGGGGGTGGTAGCACTGCCCGGGGGGGTAGCACCACACCACAAGCCGCCTGGGTGGGGGGTGGTAGCGCTGCCGGGGGGGTAGTACCACACCACCAGCCGCCTGGGGGAGTGGTAGTGCCGCGCTGCCAGCTACCCCGGGGGGGTTGTTTGCTGTCCCCCCAAAAGAAAAACCCACCAGTCGCCATTGTAATCAGGGGAAGGTATTGAAACACAGAAAAAAAAATGCTGCCAGCACATCAAAAATCAAAAAAAAAAAAACAACTTGCAATATACTGTATTAGTATTTAGTTCTTGGGATTAGATAACATTTTAATTACATGAAATCGGGTCACATGTGGAGGTGGCAGAATTAAGATCCAGCTAGTCTCTATTTCATTGCACGGTGCTTTTCCATTCGCTGGAATCTGGATGAGCTAGATTCGATAATCCCTTAGGAGACTGCTTCTCCTGCACCCCATCACTCTCGGTCTTCCAGAATTGCGCGGCAGCATTTTCTTTATCACGGGAAGGTTGGCTCTGGAATTATGGGCTGTACTCTCTAGAAACTTTGCATTACAGCAGGAATATCGCATCATACCAGTAACAAGACATCAAATTTGGAACATGACATCATTGGGGTAAAATGGCATCACTTTGACAACAGAATGCCAAGCTTGTTGGTACAATTATAATGCGTTGTGGATCCTTCATTGTAATGAAGGAAGGGGAGATTAAATAAATATTTGTGTGTGTAACAATGTTGTACGTTAAGTAGGAACCACGGCTTGTCTGAGTTAATTGATTGTAGCTACAAGCCCAGCATCTCTAAAATGAATGTAATTTCCCCGGCTGCCTGTAAAAATGAATCAATATATCCCAAGAGATTACTTCCTGGCTAAATTGCTTCAAAGAAATTAGACCAACCATTGTATACAAATGGAGCTGCTTTCACTCTCTGCAATTTCACTGCGATTTTATTTATTTTTTATTTATTTTTTCACCTTTTTATTTTAATTTTTCATTCCATTTGATGTAGTTGTAATTGGAGCCCGTAAGTACATATTTGGCCCTGTTGATTTTATTTAGATGCTAATTTAATTAGGACTCTATAAACATAGAGAATAACTTGGTGATGATAATGATGCAGCTTGTGTGTCTTCAGCTTTTTTCCATACGTTGCCTAGGAATGTTTATGATGAAATCGGAACGTGTTTGGTATTGATGGTTGTTGTCACCATGCATATTAACTAGGCTGAAGTTGCCATGATCTCACATTAAGCAGTCGCCGACACACAACACTGTATTAAATGTTCATTATATAAAGTCAGGAAGAGCGTTCACTTTATGTTCATACAAATTTTATGTAATCTAGTGCTGCCAGAATCATCAGATTTTTTTTAGAGTGCTTCTGAGCAGGACTGCTACATAATTCTGTAATGTGCAATGTCCTTGTTAAGAACCACAGAGGGTGTTACTTAGTTGCCTAAGAACACTCAATTTTTTTTTTTTCTTTCTGAGATATTCATAATGTAGGGATACAGGCATCATAGGACTCGTTCACACCAGCAGCATTAGACTGTCTTACCCAATGTAGTCAAAATACAAGGGCAAGGCAAATAGCCATATTTCCTAAGGTTTCCATTCTGTGTTATGTTGTGCATAAACACAAAAAAATAAAATAAAAAATGGGAGGTTGCATTTCTGCACAGGACGTGGTATTGCATGCCAGAATGAAAAACATTCAATGGATAGACTGCATCCCAGGTGACTTTAATGCAAAAGTTAATGTTTGGGTGTACCTCTAAAGGGTCAGTCCACAAGAGGTCATTCCCATTTGGCATGGAGGCTTCTTAGATTTATCAGGGGCACTGGTGCTGATGTCTAGGGCTGCAACTAACGATTATTTTCATAATAGATTAGTTGGCCAATTATTGTTTTGATTAATCAATTAATAACCTTAAAAAAAGTGTGGTGTATAATTTTGTAAATTTATGTAAAGTTTAAAAAAAAAAGGCAATTTATTCTTAAATATCTCTATGCAGTGGTAAATATAAATAACCAACTATATGGTTAGGAAGCAAAATATCGAATCCACTCTGAGAATAACTGACAGAAGAGATATACGGGATATACTATTAGAGATATACTGTATATACTATTAGAGGATATATACTGTATATACTATTAGAGGAGATATACTATATATATATTATATACTGTATATATATATATATATATATATATATATACTATTAGAAGAGATATACTGTATATACTATTAGAGAGATATATACTGTATATACTATTAGAGGATATATACTGTATATACTATTAGAGATTAATAAAAATAAATATATATATATATATATATATAATTATTTTTTTTTTATTAATCCCTTCTAATAGTATATACAGTATATATCCTCTAATAGTATATACAGTATATACTCTAATAGTATATACAGTATATCTATATATAGAGGAGATATACTGTATATATACTATTAGAGGAGATGTACTGTATATACTATTAGAGGAGATGTACTGTATATACTATTAGAGGAGATGTATATACTGTATATACTATTAGAGAGAGATATACTGTATATACTATTAGAGGAGAGATATACTGTATATACTATTAGAGGAGAGATATACTGTATATACTATTAGAGAGATATACTGTATATACTATTAGAGAGAGATATACTGTATATACTATTAGAGATATACTGTATATACTATTAGGAGAGATATACTGTATATACTATTAGGAGAGATATACTGTATATACTATTAGATGAGATATATACTGTATATACTATTAGAGATATACTGTATATACTATTAGGAGAGATATACTGTATATACTATTAGATGAGAGATATACTGTATATACTATTAGAGGAGAGATACACTGTATATACTATTAGAGGAGAGATATACTGTATATACTATTAGAGAGAGATATACTGTATATACTATTAGAGGAGAGATATACTGTATATACTATTAGAGGAGATATACTGTATATACTATTAGAGGAGAGATATACTGTATATACTATTAGAGATATACTGTATATACTATTAGGAGAGATATACTGTATATACTATTAGAGGAGAGATATATACTGTATATACTATTAGGAGAGATATACTGTATATACTATTAGATGAGATATATACTGTATATACTATTAGAGAGATATACTGTATATATACTGTAAATACTGTATATACTATTAGAGAGATATACTGTATATACTATTAGAGGAGAGATATACTGTATATACTATTAGAGGAGAGATATACTGTATATACTATTAAAGGGTGAATCGGGTAAATATCAGACTCCGAGATCAATTTTTTTTTATTTAAAAAACAAACAAAGAATGTCTTCCTTCAAAACAAAGTAATTTTAAGAACGTTTGTTTGATTTTCTAATCATTAGTGGGGTCAAATCGACGTTCATTTTCAACCACAGTGATGGGAAAATTTAGAAATAATAGAAAACTTCTTGGTGAAAGGAATTTTCAGACAGTGTATGTGGTTTTTGTTCAGAAATTACATTCATTTTAAAAACAATGTTAAAAACAAGTGAAAATTTCAAACAATTCTTTCATTCAGCGAATGTACAAAGATTTTTCGTCTGAATATTCTTGTCTGAAAATCGATCCGTGTAGCCAGCATAAGGCTCGGTACACACCTATGCAGTTTGCTTTTGATCTGTTTCAGCACTGCTTTTTGCTGTGCGTTTTTTTTTTTGCGCACGTGATTTTGCTGCGATTTGCGTTTTTTTTTTTTTTTTTTTTTGGCCAAATTGTTGTTGGGCAGAGTAAAAAACACAAATTGCTGCAAAAACACAATACATTAAAAAAAAAAAAGTCCCTGATCCTTTCCAAATACGCATCGGCTGAAAAAAAGCATAGATGTGAACGTGTCCCATAGGAAACCATGTAAATAAACTGTAGTGCATTTCTGCAAAAAGCACCAAAAAACACATAGATGTGAACCAGGTCTAAGACGTTTAGTAACATAATGGGGTTAAAAAAACAAAAATTAGCCCTTTTATAGTAAAAAAAAAAAAAAAAAAAGCAGATAATCACTACTGTAAGGGGTTCATTTTTTTTACTGTAGAAATGTTAAAGTAATATTTACAGTAGCGATTATTTGCTCTTTTTGTAGTATAAAAGGCTCACTTTAGTTTTTATTTAACCCCATTATGTTACTGGCCAATTAATCGATTATGGAAATAGTCATCGATTAATTTCATAATGCATTAGTTGTCAATTAATTGTTTCAGCCCTACTGATGTCACTGCCCCTGCATGGGCAGTTCTGCTGATCTGCCCTTGTGTCTTTATAAGTGCCCAGTTCTGCCCACCTTCTCATGTGTCTTGCTGGGTATCCAGTTCTAGCCAACTGCAATTGTTTATTCCTGAGTGCCCAGTTCTGCCCACATGCCTATGTGCATTCCTGTGTGCCCAGTTCTGTTCACCTGCCCCTATGTCTTGGAGTGGCTCGTTCTGCCTACTTGCTCCTGTGTCTCCATGTGCACCCAGTTCTTCCCACCTCTTTGTGTCTGCCTGAGTGCCTAGTTTTGCACACTTGCCCTTGTGCCTTCATGAGTGCCCATTTCTGCCCACGTGCCTATGTGCTTCCTGAGTGCCCAGTTCTTCCCACATGCCTATGTGCATTCCTGTGTGCCCAGTTCTGTTTACCTGCCCCTATGTCTTGGAGTGGCTCGTTCTGCCTACTTGCTCCTGTGTCTCCATGTGCACCCAGTTCTTCCCACCTTTGTGTCTGCCTGAGTGCCTAGTTTTGCACACTTGCCCTTGTGCCTTCCTGAGTGCCCATGTCTGCCCACATGCTTATGTGCCTTCCTCAGTGCCCAGTTCTGCCTACCTGCTCCTGTGTCTTTCTGAGTGCCTAGTTATTCCCATATGCCCTGTGTCTTGGAGTGGTCAGTTCTGCCAACATGCCCCTGTGTCTCCCAGTGTGCCCAGTTCTTACCATCTGCCCTTGTGCCTTCCTGAGTGCCAAGTTCTGCCCACCTGCCCTTGTATTGGAGTGGCTAGTTCTGCCGCCCTGCCCCTGTGTCTCCAAGTGCACCCAGTTCTTCCCACCTCTTTGTGTCTTCCTAGTTTTGCACACTTGCCCTTGTGCCTTCCTGAGTGCCCATTTCTGCCCACATGCCTATGTGCCTTCCTGAGTGCCTAGCTATTCCCATCTGCCCTGTGTCTTGGAGTGGTCAGTTCCGCCAACATGCCCCTGTGTCTCCCAGTGCGCCCAGTTCTTCCCACCTGCCATCGTGCCTTCCAGAGTGCCCAGTTCTGCCCATCTGCGCCTATCTGTTCCTGTCTGATTTCTTTCTTTTTTCAACAGATCTAATGGAAACTGAAACTTGGTTCCATTTTTCATAGATATGACCTTTTTGAAACATGCATGGATACATTTATTTGAATACCCGTATATACCGGTAGTTTCTCAAAAATACATATACTGTGTGTACAGTCCCTTCAGAAAAAGAAAGCTGAACTGATGGTAAAGGGATGAAGCTGACGGTGGAGTTATGGGGAATGGGAGATGATGGTGAAAGAGTGATGGGAGATGGGAACTGATGGTAGTGGAGAGTGGGCTAATAGTGGTGGCAGGATGGGAGCTGCTAGAACCGATGCTGCAGGCATGGTTGGGAATGGGAGCTGATGCTGCAGGCTTGGAGGAGGGTGGCAGCTGATGGTGCAGGAGTGGTAGGGGATGGGAGCTGATGGTGGAGGAGTGGTAGGGGATGGGAGCTGATGGTGGAGGAGTGGTAGGGGATTGGAGCTGATGGTGGAGGCTGGTTGGGTATGGGAGATAATGGTGCATGAGTGATGGGAGCTGTTGATGACTGGTGGGGGGATGAGAGTTGGCTTAAATGAAAAAAAAGGGGTGGGCAATATTCTTTCCTTTTTTCTCCAAAACGGCAAATGTTCTATAAACCATTTTACGATCAAACAGAATATATAATTTTCAGTGTTAATGATCTCTGTGGTTCTGAGATTGCAGGTCATTTGACACTTAGTGTAACAACACTTACTATGACAATTGAACAACGCAGGAGGGAGTAAATGTCACTGCTCACAATTCTTAGGACAGATGGATGTGACAATAGCTTTACATTACAATCCAGTGTTTACTTCTACTGTAGTATTAAAAGTATCATTTTCAAATTTGCTGAATAGGTCCGCTTTCAGTTCATCCATAAAAAGGATTCTTCCAGTGTGTGAAATGGGCCTTTGTGAGAACACTTTGTTAGGATTTTGCCCTTCTGAAGGAATTTTTTTTAAATCCCGATCCAACGCCGTTCCGGAAGGACCTTTTTATAAAAGACTTCTCCAATAGAGGCTTCAGAAAGGCGAGCTCCTCGCTTCGGTCAACTTCAACCAAGCAACTGTTGAGGAGGATGAGACAGTGGTCCGTTTTCCTAGAGGACTGGAAGGGGAGAGGAGCATTGTAAAAAAATTGAGGAACCATACTCCATACCATAAGCTGCAGGCAACAGGCGTAAACATTTGCCCCAGGCTGTGGGCAAATGTTTACGCTAAGTAGAACATACCGTATATACTTGAGTATAAGCCGACCCGAATATAAGCCGAGGCACCTAATTTTACCACAAAAGACTGGGAAAACTTATAGACTCGAGTATAAGCCTAGGGTGAGAAATGCGCAGCTACTGTAAGTGGAAAAGAGGGTCAACAATGCCCATTTGCAGCCTCTCTGTGCCCATTTGCATGCCTCACTGTGCCCATTTGCAGCCATAGGTCCCCCAAACTTCAAACTAAGTGGTTAAGGGTTCCTAGATGCTCCCTAGCTGCAGGCAAATGCGAATCCGGCAGGCTGGTTGTACCCAATTTGGGGTCTCTGGACCCAAAGGGTCCCGAAATGACATTGCTGCAAATGAACACAGTTGACCGAATTTGGGGCCCCATATCTTAGCTAGGAACCCCACATTTAGTGTGCAAACCCAGTTGAACTATTACTACAACATATCCAAAGATGGGGTTCCTATCACCAAGTGGCCCAGAGAGTCGGTTTGGAGAATGTCGAGCACTTTTCTGCAGCAGAGAATGACATTTACCGAACTGACTTTGAGGCCTGATATGTTGTAGTGCTAGTTCCACTTGGTTTGCACACCAAATTTGAGGGTCCTAGCACCAAGTGGCCCCGAGATACGAGGCCCCTAATTCGGGGTCTCCCAAAGGGTCCCGAAATGACATTGCTGCAGATGGACACAGTTGACCGACTTTGGGGCCCTATATCTCGGGGCCACTTGGTGCTAGGAACCCCACATTTGGATATGTTGTAATGCTAGTTTCACTGGGTTCCTAGCACCAAGTAGCCCCGAGATAGGGGGCCCCAAAATCGAGTCGGAAAATGTCAAGCACTTTTCTGCAGCAGAGAATGCCATTTTCGACCCGACTTTGGGGCCCCGTATCTCGGGGGCCACCTGGTGCTAGGAACCCAATGGCTATGTTGTAGTGCTGGTTCCACTAGGTTTGCACACCAAATTTGGGGTTCCTAGTACCAAGTGGCCCCGAGATACGGGGGCCCCAAAGTCGGGTCGGAAAATGGCATTCTCTGCTGCAGAAAGGTGCTTGACTCAAGTATAAGCCGAGGGGGGCACTTTCAGCACAAAAAAATGAGCTGAAAAACTCGGCTTATACTCTACGGTACTTTTATTGACTCAAAGTCATCTCACATCGCTTCACAGTAATATCTTACTCAATATAAAGTTGTAAGGCATTGTGGCCATTTACCCACTTGGAAGTCAGGGGTCGGCCGATTACAGCTGACTATATGATTGAGAAAAGCAGTTCTTTGAAAGACTCACCTTAAAGTGTATGTAAACCCTAACAATGAACTTTTCTTATTGGCTCCTGTTTGGTCTGTTAAATATACCAGTGTAAGTGAAGAGATTCCCTTCCGAATCAGAGCAGAATGGAACAGATGTCTCTTTTGTGACACTTGTGTCCATTTCAATCTTTCTTCCATCTTGTAGTGAAGGAAAAACTGGAGCTTAGCGAACCCATGTTAAGTCTATTGGCAGGCGCATGTAAACAGATGTGCATTCGTTTAAATAATTTTACCTCCAATCTATCATGTTTAGGTCTGAAAAAAACTGAAGAGTGCTAGGAATCCCGAATTTGGTGTGCAAACCCAGTGGAACCAGCACTACAACATATCAATAGATGGGGTTCCTAGCACCAAGTGGCCCCAAAGTCGGGTCGGAAAATGTCATTCTCTGCTGCAGAAAAGTGCTTGACATTTTTTCCGACCCGACTTTGGGGCCCCGTATCTCGGGGCCACTTGGTGCTGGGAACCCCATCTTTCCCCAACTCCATTGGATGTTTTGTAGTGCTGGTTCGACTAGGTTTGCACACCAAATTTGGCGTTCCTAGCACCAAGTGGCCCCAAGATACGGGGCCCCAAAGTCAGTCAACTGTGTCCATCTGCAGCAATGTAATTTCAGGACCCTTTGGGTCCAGAGACCCCAAATTTTGGCTGCAGATCCCCCTATCTAGGTACCCTTAACTACAGTGAGGCATGCAAATGGGCACAGTGAGGTTGCAAATGGGCATTGTTGAGGCTGCAAATGGGCATTGTTTTTTTCCACTTACAGTAGCTGCGCATTTCTCACCCTAGGCTTATACTCTAGTCAATAATTTTTCCCATTTTTTTTGTGGTAAAATTAGGTGCCTCGGCTTATATTCGGGCCGGCTTATACTGGAGTATATACGGTACTTCTACTTATTTATCTGTTAGAATATAGAAAATGCAGCAAGAAGTAAGAGACTTTCTAGGCTTCTTAATAGCTAAAACAGCAGGGAAGACACAGGTAGACAGTGATGTCACTCTGATGGATTATTCGTTATATAGAATAATCATATTGTTGAACTGTCCAGCTAGCAAAAAAAAGTATTTTTTATTTTTATGTTCTTGTGGGAGAAAATCTCACCATTGGCAGTCAACATGTGAATGAACCCAATGGAACCCATCCAAACCTAAAATATAAGTTTTAAGTGGAATTTTATAAGTTAGTTGGATGGACATATGTGTTTCCTACTTTCCATCATCTATCTGTATCAACAGTACTGTCTTTTAATACACTTACTCCGACCATAATTTTCAGGTAGGAAAAGGTTGAATGTATTAATCATGAAACACATGCACTGTGCAATGAAAGTCAATGTGCTAAAATATTGCATACAAATGGGCATTTCACAAAGCTAGGCTTAATTGCTTGCATCAGGACAAATGAAATGAAGTCTGCCATCTATCACCCCATGCTAAGGTCTGTTTCAAAAGACCAGGTCTGTCTGATTTACTGAAATTTGCAGGTATGTTACTTGGAACTCAGGGATTAATAGCTAAAGTAGCAGATTGTTAACCCTCTTTAACAAGTAACTTTTGTTCATTGCTTAAAGCTAAAACTGTATGTATTGGGTGAACAAGATGGAGAAGGTAATGGGCTGGGCACTATTCGGAGAACGCTTTGTTTTCTGAATGAATGCAAAGTGTTCTGTATTTGGATGAGATGGAGAGGCTGGGCAGGAAAGTCACGCTCAGTGCGGGGTTCAGAAGTGGAGATCACAGTAGAGGTGGTGTCTACTTAAGTGATTTCCAACTTCCAGGGGCATTGGTCAGGTATGGTATCAGGGCCGGTGCTACCACTAGGGCGCCCGGCCACTGGTGTTCCTATTCTCTTCTCTCTGCAGTAAGCAACTAAGTCTCAGCATCAGCAGGCAGCCACTGCTCCGTTCGCACATAGTGTCCAAGGCGCAGCGGTGGCGGAGCACTGTCTGTGTCATGACTCCCAAATGAATGGAAGCAAGCAAACATTCATTGATAGGCACTGGATGAGGCTGCATTGATGGGCGCTGGTAGGCTGCATTTGATGGGCACTGGATGAGGCTGCATTTGATGGGCACTGGATGAGGCTGCATTTGATGGGCGCTGGATGAGGCTGCATTTGATGGGCGCTGGTGGGCTGCATTTGATGGGCGCTGGTGGGCTGCATTTGATGGGCGCTGGTGGGCTGCATTTGATGGGCGCTGGTGGGCTGCATTTGATGGGCGCTGGTGGGCTGCATTTGATGGGCGCTGGTGGGCTGCATTTGATGGGCGCTGGTGGGCTGCATTTGATGGGCGCTGGTGGGCTGCATTTGATGGGCGCTGGTGGGCTGCATTTGATGGGCGCTGGTAGGCTGCATTTGATGGGCACTGGATGAGGCTGCATTTGATGGGCTATGGTAGGCTGCATTTGATGAGCACTGGTGGGCTGCATTTGATGGGCACTGGATGAGGCTGCATTTGATGGGCACTGGCTGAGGCTGCATTTGATGGGCACTGGCTGAGGCTGCATTTGATGGGCACTGGCTGAGGCTGCATTTGATGGGCACTGGCTGAGGCTGCATTTGATGGGCACTGGATGAGGCTGCATTGATGGGCTGCATTTGATGGGCGCTGGTAGGCTGCATTTGATGGGCGCTTCATTTAAAAAGGTGGGGTATACATGGGCAGGGCAAAGGGGGTGGAGTCAGGGGTAGAGCCAAGAGGGGGTGGCAAAATGAGGTTTTGCCTAGGGTGTCAAAAATCCTTGCACCAGCCCTGTATGGTATATGCATTGGTCCAAGCTGGAACAATCTAAATATGTATAAAATATCCATATCTGGAATTCATCTCTGACCGAGTTCTAGTTAAATGAGTGGTATATGCTGCACACTACAAAGAAGTGTTCACAGATATAAGCACAAACCTTTTGGTTCCAGCTGTGAGGGCTTGGGTTTGGATCTATATATCAACCATTAAGTCTTTTGCCAGTAACTGGTTTATATACACTATATTGTCATAAGTATTGGGACCCCTGCCTTTACACGCACATTCATTTTAATGGCATCCCAGTCTTAGTCTGTATGGGGGTTCAATATTGAGTTGGCCCTCCCTTTGCAGCTATAACAGCTTCAACTCTTCTGGGAAGGCTGTCCACAAGGTTTAGGAGTGTCTATGGGAATGTTTGACCATTCTTCCAGAAGCTGATTTGTGAGGTCAGGCACTGATGGGGTCGAGAAGGCCTGGCTCGCAATCTCTGCTCTAATTCATCCCAAAGGTGTTCTGTTGGGTTGAGGACAGGACTCCAGTCACGTTCCTCCATCCCAAACTCGCTCATCTATGTCTTTATTGACCTTGCTTTGTGCACTGGTGCGCAGTCATATTGGAACAGGAAGAGGCCATCCCCAAACTGTTCCTACAAAGTTGGGAGCATGAAATTGTCAAAAATTTCATGGTATGCTGACGTCTTAAGAGTTCCCGTCACTGGAACTAAGGAACCAAGCCCAACCCCTGAAAAACAACCCGACAACATAATCCCTCCTCCACCAAAATGATTTGAACCAGTGCACAAAGCAAGGCCCATAAACACATGGATGAGCGCGTTTGGGGTGGAGGAACTGGACTGGCCTGCACAGAGTCCTGACACACTCCTAAACCTTGTGGACGGCCTTCCTAGAAGTGTTGAAGCTGTTATGGCTGCAAAGGGTGGGCCAACTCCATATTGAACCCTACGGACTAAGACTGGGATGCCATTAAAGTTCATGTGCGTGTAAAGGCAGGTGTCCCAATACTTTTGATAATATAGAGTATGTTTAGGTAGGATGTATATATTTTTATATTTTAGATTAAGGTGGGAAAGGGTAGGTATTCTCACACTTAATTGGCAATCATAGTTTTTTTAGGTGTGTAAATTGCATATTAGTGTTGGCTTGCTTTAGTACTATAGAATGTTTAAACAGTAGTTCAGGAAAATTACTGCTATTATACAAATTGCTGATTAAATGGTCTGCTGGTCAGAGAGTGCGCTGCCAAAGCCTTCCTCTCCAGA
>CM053036.1:36908118-36993118 GCA_028564925.1 Lithobates sylvaticus | reverse complement strand
CCCAATTCTTGGTTCTATAAGGCTCAACTTGTCTGACATGGACCTAAGCCCCATCATTCAACAATCTAATACTTACCTACAGACATTTTTGTGTTGGACTATTAAATAAATTGTTTGGTTGGGGCTTAGGTATCGGCCTCAACTTATCCAAGGTTGTCCTAAGCCCTACCATGTAACAATCCAATACCAAAGCCTCTAATGACCACTAAAACTTTGATGGACTAATAAATGGGATTTAGCAACAGTAGGGAGGTCTAATGCTGCGTACACATGATCTGACTTTTCAGCCGGACTATCCGGCGGACTTATACCGGCGGACAATCCGCCGGACTTTCCAGCGGAGGTCCGCCGGACTTTCCAGCGGAGGTCCGCCGGACTTTCCAGCGGAGGTCCGCCGGACTTTCCGAACGTGCGGACTTGCCCACACACGCGCGGACTTTTCCGCCGGAGTTTTGGCGGAAGTCCGCGGGACTTTTGAAATGAACGGACTTGCCGACGCACGGAGTAAAGTCTGTTCATTTTGAACGTGACTCCAGGTAGACGGGACTAGCGAAGGAAGCCAATGTTGCTGCGTCTTTCGGCGAGATTGCCACCTAGCTAGCCCCGTCGCCTGCTATGGATTTAAAGGGGAATCCCTACGCCGAAAAAACGGCGTGGGGGTTCCCCCCAAATCCATATCAGACCCTTAACTGAACACGCAGCCCGGACGGTCGGGAAAGGGGGTGGGGACGAGCGAGCGCCCTCCCCTCCTGGCTAGCAAGGTGTCAATCTCGCCGATCAAGGCGGCAGCATTGACTTCCTTCGCTAGTCCCGTCTACCTGGAGTCACGTTCAAAATGAACGGACTTTACTCCGTGTGTCGGCAAGTCCGTTCATTTCAAATGTCCCGCGGACTAGCACACAGACGG
The DNA here is from genome assembly GCA_028564925.1 of Lithobates sylvaticus. Lineage (NCBI taxonomy): Eukaryota > Metazoa > Chordata > Amphibia > Anura > Ranidae > Lithobates > Lithobates sylvaticus. The sequence continues at coordinate 36,992,211 of CM053036.1, read as the reverse complement.
CCGGATTGTCCGCCGGACTGCCGAGATAATTTTGAGTCAAAACTTCTTTCTAAACGCCATCTACTGGGCACAGAGACAACATAAACCCTTAACATTAATATCTGCAGATGCAGAAAAAGCATTTGACAGGGTGGATTGGGTGTGCCTAAGGGCTACGTTGCAACATATCGGCTTGGGGGAGGGAATGCTGGGATGGCTCCAAAACTTATACTCTGTCCCAACCGCAAGGGTGAAGGTAAATGACAGAATCTCGGAGCCCTTCAGAATTCTAAACGGAACTCGACAGGGATGCCCACTGTCGCCCATTATTTTTATCCTCATAATGGAACCATTTCTAAGAAAAATACGATCAAATTGTAACATTAGAGGTATAAAAACAGAGACTGAGGAACATAAGTTAGCAGCTTACGCTGATGACCTGATCTTCTTCTTTATATCCTCTCCAGCCATATCCCTGCCTTCCCTCCTGGGGGAACTACAGCAATTCGGGGACATAACAAATTTCAAAGTGAATTATAATAAATCAGAAGCCATGGGCATAGAGATGAATGACTCCCTGACCCAGAAGATAACATCCCAATTTAACTTCAGATGGACTGATTCCCATATCAGTTATTTGGGGACTAAAATACCAAGGATTCTAAGCAGGATATTTGAATTAAACTATGCCCCAATGTTAAAACAAATAAAGACAGACCTGAAAAGATGGGACAAAGAGATCTTTACCTGGTTTGGTAGGACGAATATTATAAAAATGAACGTAATGCCAAGGCTCTTGTATTTGTTCCAAACCATGCCGATAAAGATCCCTGAAAGTTTTATGAGAGAACTTCGGTCAGGATTCCTGAGATTTACATGGGCTGGAAAGCCTGCAAGAGTACGGAGATCTATTCTGGTTCTCCCCAAAGAAAAAGGAGGAATTGGGTTTCCAGACCCCTGTAAATATCAGGAGGCCTCACACCTAGTTAGAGTGATGGAATGGTGTGCCAAGGAAAAAAAGCCATGGGTACGGATGGAACAAACATCAAGTAAAGTCCCCTTGGAGGGGATGGCATGGATGGCTGGAAAGGATATTCCAATGGCAGTAAAAAAACACCCACTGATAGGGGCAACTCTAAACACAATTATAAGAATCTTTAAAAAAAACAAGATATCAAACAAACCTAGCCCTATGTCCCCTATACTAGGCACACCAGATTTTAAGCCAGGTATCATAGACCAGAAATTCTCCGACCTAAGACGTAGGGGGATAAGCAGGGTCATACATTTTTCAAAAGAGGGTAGATTAATGACAAGAGGGGAGATAGAAAGCGAATTTACCCCAGAGCTAGACTACTTCAGAGTAATGCAGTTGGGAGCATATATACGTTCAAAAAATAGGAAATATCCGGAAATCCGGGGACTGTCGGGCTTCGAGCAGATATGCCTGGATGGAAAAAATTTGAGACACCCCCTGTCATATTTCTACGAAATGATTACAGGACTAGAGGCTCCCGAAAACTTAGGTTTTATGCAAGCCTGGGAAGAAGAACTGAAGGTCACATTTTCCCAAAAACAAAAAGAAAAAATTCTGAGTTCGGTCCACAAAACGTCATTAGCAAGCAGATACCAGGAAGGGGGATATAAGATCCTCACCAGATGGTATAGGACCCCAAGTAAGTTACATGGAATATTCCCGCAGATTCCAAACGTATATTGGCGATGTAAAGAAACAGAGGGTACGATGCTGCATATATTTTGGGAATGTGGGAAAATCAGAGACTACTGGAAAATGGTGGAGGAAACAGTAAGGAAAATTACAGGTGTGTCGCTCGGAGAAAATCCAGCTGCATTCTTACTAAACGATGTTCCTATGTCGGTTGAAAAATATAAAAAATCTTTAATGAAGCATCTCCTTACGACGGCGAGAGCCTGTATCCCGGCCTTGTGGAAAAAGGAAGCAATACCGACGAGGGCCCACTGGTGGGCCAGAGTTGGTGAAATCCAGCAAATGGAAAATTTGACTATGGCATTAAAGGAGCAGGAGGAGAGGTATGGGGAATGATGGGCTCCCTATTTTGCATACAAAAGAGAGGAGGAGAGGGAATAAGAATGTCCGGCGCACCAAGTCCGCCAGAAAGTCTGATCGTGTCTACGCGGCATTAGTCAGACAAGTCAAGGCATACACTATCTAGACCAGGAGTAGGCAACCTCTGCAGAGGCAGAGGCATGATGGATTTGTAGTTTCACCACCGCTGGAGGGCCGAGGTTGCCTACCCTTGATCTAGACACTTAGGATGGGGTCTCTAAAAATGTACTTTCAAATCCCTTTTAGTGGTTATTTATTTTTGTTAAAATAAACAATTGTTTCAATTATTCAGTATGTAGAGTTATAAAATCTGATATAAACAGATTTTGCAAAGTGTTTTAGTTCTTACAAATGTTTGGCTTTGGAAACCTATTCACAATTTTGGGGATATTGGGAATATGTTAAGGGATACATTAATGTGGGCAATATACTAATGTCTATGTAGATAGGCTTTAAAATATTAAACTCTATTTCCAGGCTGCCTTTAACCACTTGCAGACCAGTCGCCGTCATTATACTGCAGCAGGTCAGCACGATCCCGTAAGCCGTCGTAGCTGTACGTCGGCGCCTTTAAGTGGGATAGCAGGCACACGCACGCTGCCCGAGGCGCGCGCATTGCACTGCGGGGGTGCCGATGTTCGTGGCCAGCGGTTGCAGGCATGAGAGGCAGAACAGAGATGTGTGTGTACACTCGCACATCCCTGTTCTTTGAGGAGAGCAGAGGCAGATCTGTCATTTTCTATAGTCAGTCCCATCCCCCTACAGTTAGAACACACACTAGGGAACACGGTTAACCCCTTGATCGCCCCCTAGTGTTAACCCCTTCCTGCCAGTGACATTTACACAGTAACCAGTGCATTTTTATAGCACTGATCGCTGTATAATTGTCAATCGTCCCAAAAATGTGTCAAAAGCATACATAATGTCGCAGATAAAAGTCGCAGATCGCTGCCATTACTAGTAAAAAAAAAAAATAATAATAAAAATGCCATAAATCTTTTTTTTTTTTTTTTTTCACAATATAAATCTATCCCCTATTTTGTAGATGCTATAACTTTTGCGCAAACCAATCAATATACGCTTATTGTGATTTTTATTACCAAAAATATGAAGAAGAATACATATCGGCCTAAACTGAGGAAAAAAAACGTTTTTTTTTTTTTTAAAAAAAAAAAAAAAATTGGGGATATTTATTATAGCAAAAAGTACAAAATGTGTGTTTTCTTGTTTTTTTTTTAATTGTTGCTATTTTTTTGTTTATAGCGAAAAAAATAAAAACCGCAGAGATGATCAAATACTAACAAAAGAAAGCTCTATTTGTGAGAAAAAAAGGACATCATTTTGTTTGGGTACAGCGTCACACGACCACGCAATTGTCAGTTAAAGCGTCGCAGTGCCGTATCGCAAAAAACGGCCTGGTCATTGAGCAGCCAAAGTACAAATACTGTATATACTGTGATATGGGGGATGTTTAACTCAGTGGTAGATGCGGTTTCAAGTAATTTTACGTCAGTCAGGAACTATATTTAGGGGCCTGGTGGTAGCACACTTTTATTAAAATGAACCACAGAGGGGTTCTTCTTCAGCAAAAGGTACAAATGAAAAATGCAAGCCCGCTTGGCTCTTAAGCTCTCACTCAACTTTATCTCTTCTCTTTACACTGGTCACCCAGACTACAGTTTCATCAATGCAGATGACTTCGCTCCAATGTGCACAGCTCCTCTGGTCTTAGTCCTCAAGCCTTTATCTGTCTCTCACTCTAACGCACACAAGTCCTCTTTGGCTCTGGGAGAGGGCTTGGAGTCTCTTGACTCCTGGATGAGAGACCCTTCTGTCTCTCTTGGGTGGAGCCCCGAGGTATTTCCAAGCCTCAATTTTATGGCCTGTGTGTACCTGAGCACACCCCCTGCTGGTCCTCCACAAAACCCGGACACTGGATTGGAGATTCTGTCCTGCCAGAGACACTATGGAATCTCCAAACTACGGAGCCCCATCCAGGTATACCAAAACCTGGAGAAAGTTACAAAAGCAGTTTTCGTCACTCAAAATAAATGCTTCTTAGTCCTGCACTCAGCAAACGTGTCCTTTTCTTGACCAATTCCAGTGACGGTGCCCTATATATTGGTGGTCAGTAGGAGGAAGAGTGCCTGTACGTTGGTGGCTATTGTGAAGAATGCTGAATACTATTGAAAGGGGTTTTCCTCCTATTATTATTATTTTTTTTTTTACTAGGGCTGTGAAAATTAATTCCTCGATTAATCGTAAATTTTTTTTGATCGATCAAATATTTTTTGATCGATCAAAATTCTTTTGATTGGTACTCACCTCTCTGCCGGCTTCCGGGTCTTCAGGGAGTTCCGTCAGAGATCCGGTGATCCCCACGTGCCTCTGTCTGCTAACGAAGGGAAGGGGGAGGAGTCCGGTGACGTTGAAGTTCTGATTGAACATAACACGTACGGGGGAGGAGCTATGCATGATGTCACCCACTGCTGCCCTACGGAACTAACACGATTGTCGGTTTTACATGCTGTGTTTTTATCATCTTTATGTGAGTAGTTTGTGTTTGAACACAAAAATTTAATCTTACACTTAAGCGGTGAGCACTTAGATCTTTCTTTCTACCCATGACCTGGCGTCCTTGCTGAGATCTAAGGAGACGTGGGAGAAGTTTATGGTCCGTATTAACCCTTTTGATACCTGCTTGCATGACCACCTGTTTGCACAGGGGTCCATGCCATAAGGTGAGAGTGATTAGTTAGACCGGAGGTGGAGGGATTGTCACACTACTATGGAAAAAAAATTACTACCGTCAGTGCTACAGTATGAATTTAAAACGTATTTGTGTGAACTGTGAAGTTAAGTCATGGATTGTGGAAACTAACTAGTGTCGGGTGATTGTATATAGTGTATACCACATTTACCACTGACTTATGCAGAGTTGCAATGCAAGAAGATCAGCTAAAAGTAGTTGGATCTGTATGTGCATTATAATTAATCGAAATTAGTCGATTAATCAATTTAAAAAAAAATTGATTAATCGAACACGAAAATTTTAATCAGTAACAGCCCTATTTTTTACATATTAAAGTGAGGCGCACTACTCCCTTGGGAGCTGCTAGGTAGTTCATTACAGTACTGCTGGTTTAACTCCCTGCTTCTTGCACCCCACTTGAGTAACAGACACAGTTCAGCAAGGAACATTTATTTCTGGTGCTACAGCTTGTTGTATATGGGTGGTGCAAGAAAGTATGAGCTGCCTCTTCTTCTTGTTCCATGTGAGTAGCTAGAACCCTTTCCCTTGGCGAACTGGCCAATGCCCCTCTGAAAGGCCTTTTGGTACTATTGAAATGCTGGAAGTTCCAGGCCTCACCTGCCTTTCTCGCCTCCTGACATTCTTTCCAGGCTAGTTCAGGAAAGTCCAGTTTCTTGAGCAATGGTTCATCCCAGCCGGGATACCTGGTTCCTTCCCCCAGGGTTTTTGTGCAATATGTCAGCGTGAACCATCCAGCTCTGAGGTCTCTGAACCCTCAGGCCTTCTGGTTGGTTTCCTTTTGCTTTCCAGCGCTGGGGTCTCTGAACCCCCAGGCCTTCCAGCCTGTTCCTGAAGGTCACATCTTGCAGCCTTTCTGGATTAACTCTCGTTCCATCTCCCACAGGAAGCATGTGACCTCAGCATATATGTATGTCCCGCCCCTGCCCAAACAAAATAATGATTAGACCAGGGCCATATATGCTGCCTGTCCTTCAGTCCCTGACCCGCCTCCGTTCCAGAACATTACCCTGGAGAGCAAGGGAGGTTTCCCAGGGTGAAGAAGAGGTGGTCGCACCCTCTCTATCCTACTGCTCCTCCCTAACCCAAACCAAAACACCCAGGCCTAAACAAAGAAAATAGTAAGGCACTGGTACTTTCTCCTAACCTCTACCTATTCGCACCCACCTAAAGGTGGTGGGCGCTACAAAAGGATAAGTTAACCTTTTCAGAAAAAATAATACATTTTCTGTAAGTAAAAAAATATGCATTTATTATTTTTTGTTACAGGAGCCTGGAAAGCATTGCACCAGCGATCAGCAGATTGCTGATGCCATGCAGGTCTCCTGCAGACCTGTCAGTGTATAGGCTTGCTCGTAGGAAGCCGATACATGCTGACGGGAAGAATGGATGGACTACCACAGCACTCACAGCGCTGTGGTAAATCATTGAAAACTACAAGCCGACAGCTGCAAAGGCTGCCAGACCTTTTAGTTTTCCATTCACAGAGAGCTGTGAATGAGTGACGTGGCCGGAGACCCGCACGGCCATGTTTTTTAAAAATGTTGACAGCCAGCTGGTGTAGAAAATCCCCCTCTAGCTGGCACAGCAGGGGAGCGGGGGGGGGGGTGCATTCATAGCATGTTGCATGTTACACCCCGTATATGGGTGTAACATGTTATGAAAGGTGAACTTATCCTTTAAGCTGTATGTAAACTCTAAATCTGTTATTCCTCACTGTAAACAGTTTTCTCAAGCAAATAATTTTTTCGTGAATTTGTTACAAAGCTGCTGTTGCCTATCAACTAACAGCAGCCTTGTGAACCTGGCACACAAGCTGTTTCAGTTGGTCGTTGGGCTGCTTAATAGACTTTCTAGGCAACCCGGTAGTCAATTGAAGGAGTGCACATGGCAGGCTAACAACAATGCTGCTAACTAAACCTGATTAGGCCTGAGCCGGGAAGTGCTATTACCGTCAGGATATCCAGATAATAAACTTTGCAAAAATGTAATAAACTGAAGAAAACTGTATACAAGGAAGAATGATACAATTCACAGTGGGAATACATACACTTTAAAAATGTAGAAAACTTGATAACATATTCATACTCTATAAAAAATTGCAAAACAATTTCTGGAGTATTCAAAAAAGAGTTGAACTTGTGAGTGCTGAGTAGCATGTTGAAGAGGGTTCTACATGTAGCACCCTGGAGTTTAGGCAGGGTTGCTCCTCAAAAAATGTACTTGCCAGGAATAGTCATCTCGGCTAATTGTTAGAGATCAATTGATTTAACCTTGTTGCACTTTTCTCTTCTACCACTAGGTGGCCGAGTACCTGGTGGTACTGGATATGAGAAGGGCATTGCAAGGTCAGATTATGGGTATATGGGGTATCTCAGCCAATAGGCAGGGGTTTTCTTGACTCCCTTGGCCTGCTGGGAGAACCTATATATTTGGGTGGAGTCAGGTGATCAGTGTTCCGTGCCACCTAGACTGCTGTCTGGGTGGACGTGTGTTGTATTGCCCGGGCTGCCAGACCGGAGATTGGGCCTATCCCGGGCACATCTGGCTGCTAGGCTGTCTGAGGGCCTATCCAGAAGCAAGAGAACAGTGCAGGGTTGGGACTGCGGCTTGCATTCCAACCAGAATGACGATTCTGCCGGCCGGAGAACCTGTCGTGGTCTGAGGTAGAGGGGAAGCTGTCGCCACTGAGGGACCATCTACCTTATTACCAGGGACCACAATGAGTAACTGAAGCAAGTACCGGAGCAGCATTCTCACCAATTGGGGATGGTGAATAATCGGGCAACTTCAGTGGGTATCAAGCCAGGGACGCAGCCAATGGAGGTGACCTTGCAGAGCAGCCTTGTGTGTCAAACCAGGGACCGAGCAGGCCAGTGGGGTGAATATTAAAGTGGAGTTCCACCCACTTTTACAACTCTTCAGCATCCCTCACTAAACTGTGCACTGTAAACAAATTGGATATTTTTTTTATTTTTATTTCAGCACAGACTGTATATCTGCTGTATTAATTTTTCACTTCCTCCTCCCTGGCCGTGGCCCATCACATCATTTCCTGTTTGCAATGCCTCCTGGGAAGGGGCAGCAACTTCCTCTTAAACTGCCGTTGCTATGGAAACCTGACCTGAAACCTATTACACTGCTTATGCTGCGCTGAGCATGTACGAGATCTGCAAGGATGAGATCCAGGAAGAAATACAGTCTGGCTTCAGATGCCCACACTTAAGATGGCCACGGCCTGCTGCAAGTTTATAAAAAAACAAACTACTGCTAAAAACTAACAAAACAGACCTTAGTTTACAGACTAACTTTACTAGAATACATTAAGCTTGTGTATTATAGGGGTATTATTATTTAAAAAGAATAATTTCGGTCGGAACACCGCTTTAAGAGGTATCTTGAGTGCCAAGCTAGGGACCCAGCAGAGAAGCGGGGGTGATGCTTGAGGAAGATACCAGCGAGATTGCAGGAGCTCAAGGGATTCAGTGTCAGTGAATCATTTAGTCTAGTGAGAGACTGGGAGCTCAGTGGGCTGAAGAACTACAAGAAGTGATTGTAGTGGAAGTGAAAGAACTGATACTCTTTGTGTTAGGAACTGTTAAAGACTGTTGCCATAGGAGACAGCATTCCTGCAGATGTGGCGTCTTGCTGGATGCCTTTCCCTGCATTGCTGTCCTCCTATTGAATTCTCGGGGTCTGCCAATTAACCTTTTCAACTACCTAAGGGTGACCTGGCCTTCTCCCCCAAAAAAGTTTAAGAGAATTAAACTCTCTTTTGCATTCAAGAATTTTCTGGCGCCCAATAACTTTAATCACCTTGCACCCACCATTCCTCACAACCCACCATATACAGAAGGATGTCAGCTATCTCTGGCCCTGGAGGTTCTCATTAGACCGAAGGAGGCCTGGGACCTTGCTACATACATAAGGTGAGAGCCATGTTGAGAGTCTTCAGTGTGAGAACCTCGCATGCAGAGTGGAGCCTGTGTTTGGTATAATGCCGTATATACTCGAGTATAAGCCAAGTTTTTCAGCACATTTTTTGTGCTGAAAATGCCCCCCTCGGCTTATACTGGAGTCAAGCACTTTTCTGCAGTAGAGAATGACATTTTCCGACCCGAATTAGGGGCCTCGTATCTCGGGGCCACTTGGTGCTAGGAACCCCAAATTTGGTGTGCAAACCAAGTGGAACTAGCACTACAACATATCAGGCCCCAAAGTCAGTTCGGTAAATGTCATTCTCTGCTGCAGAAAAGTGCTCGACATTCTCCAAACCGACTCTCGGGGCCACTTGGTGATAGGAACCCCATCTTTGGATATGTTGTAGTAATAGTTCAACTGGGTTTGCACACTAAATATGGGGTTCCTAGGACTATGTGGCCCCAAGATATGGGGCCCCAAATTCGGTCAACTGTGTTCATTTGCAGCAATGTCATTTCGGGACCCTTTGGTCCAGAGACCCCAAATTGGGTACAACCAGCCTGCCGGATTAGAAGGAGGGAAGTTCTAATGAAAGAGATATTTCTTCCATGCTAACTGGCCTGTAGAGAGGATGAAGGTTCTGAGTTCTCATGTACCTTTGTGTTGTAAAAATAGAGTTGACATTGCTTTACTAAGTATGGGGCAACCTGGTTTAATAATAATAAAATAAAACAGACATAAAAAAAATTATGCTGTCATTAAAAATAAAAATAAATTACGATTACGGTGTGTGTGTATATATATATATATATATATATATATATATATATATATATATATATATATATATATACCGTAATCGTTATTTATTTTTATTTTTAATGACCGCATAAATTTTTTAGCTTCAAGAATTAGACAAGTGTCATCTTCAGCCTGCAAACCTCTGTGGGTGGATAATAAGGGTTCCTGTCTTTGGATTATACTTCCCACACCATGATAAAATGACAGCATTTAAGCTTTGATGCATCTCGCTGCCATTTCCCCAGGTACAGCGTAGTCTGCTAAAGGAGCACTAAGCAGTTTGCTATAACAAATCCCATGTGAAATTTAGTGATAATATCACATTGCTTGTCATTTTTCAGATCACTAAATAGTGTGACATCTCTGGAGAGGTCTCAGCCTGTTCTCCTCTGTACTCGCATGTCACCAGAGTTTGATGGGGCCTGTCTACTGTCATTGACTTTTCCGGAGAAGAGCCGTATTATCTGTGGGAGTGTGCATAAGTTCATTCTGTGGGTAAGTCTGTCATTTATATGCTTTTTTCGCTAATGGGTAATGCCGCGTACACACGGTCGGAATTTCCGATGGAAACAGTCCGATGGGAGCTTTTCATCGGATTTTCCGACCATGTGTATGCCCATCGGTCTTTTTCCGACGGATTTTGGATTGAGAACCTGTTCTTAATTTTTCCGACGGAAAACCTTTCTATCAGATTTTCCGATCGTGTGTATGCAATTCCGACACGCAAAATTCCGACGCATGCTCGGAAACAATTTGACGCATGCTCAGAAGCATTAAACTTCCCTTTTTATAGGGCAGTCAAATGTTTTTTAAGGCGTGGTGTTATTGACTCGGAATTTGGTGTGACCGTGTGTAGGCAAGACAGTTTGAGCGAAATTCCGTCGGAATTCCAACGGGAAAACCATCAGAGCTTTTTCCGACGAGAATTCCGACCGTGTGTATGCGGCATTAGTCTAACAAGACATTTTAGGTAGAGTGACTTGAAAGAGATTTTCTACAGTACCTGTATTGTATCCAGTGCCATTTTGACACATTAAGGTGAAAGAGTACACAGAATTCAAAAGATCAGTATCGATCCTCAATTCTTATAACCCACTTCCCGTCTAATATTTGCATTGTTCTTGCATGTAAGCTGGTGGATAACTCACACAAAGCAGCATCTTAGCTTCTGGATAGTAAAAAGACCCCACGGATATTTATTAGTGACCAGCAGACTGGTTCTCCTGAACTGAAAATTGACCCCGGTTGGGAAAATTAGAGCAAATTAATGATTGCTGAAAATTTTGATTTGACATAAGTGGAACTTTACCCTTAACTTGAAAAAAATAATGTTCTTTAGCAAGAAACATGCATCTCATATTAGATAATAAAAGAGGAGCGTTGCGGTGCTCGAAATAATTGTTAGATGTAAAAGTTGTATACAATAGTTTCTTTATTAATACAGAGAAATGAACAAAGGGTAAAAATAGTTATAGAGCATATACAAACTGCATATAGTGGGTCGCTGGTATCCCAATAGAAAGAAGGTGGTCATTAGTAGATGTTGTATCCCAACATGTTTCGCCAGTGACTTCCTCAGGGGATTGTTTGGGACCACCACAAATAAACCAGCTCTAACACAAAATACAAAACAAAATATCAGTTGATTACACAAATTAAAATTCATGTTAATTATGCTACCAAAAGTGTGCTGTAAAATCACCTCCAGCTTTGTTCCTGTTTCTTCTTGCTGGAGGCTGACATTTTGCTGAAGCCCAGAGCCCCTGAACAGCAATAAATATTTAGGCTGTCTACAGAGGGGGCTCTAGACTTTGTGAGGCCTTAGGCAAAGCTTAGACATGAGGCCCCACTCACGGCCATAATTGGAAAACTAATTCAAGCTATACAAGTTAACTGTATAAGGAGGGTACAGTGCAGGGGGGGGGGGGGGGGGCAGGAGGGCACAGTACAGTGGGAGGGTAAGTGGGCACAGTACAGAGGGCAGGAGTGTACAGTATAGGGGGAGTAATGTGTAATACAGATATGGTCTCCTCAAGCAGAGCTGCACAGGGAAACTGTTGTCACAGATCCTACCTATCCTGACAGGCTGCCACTGGGCTAAATCTATGCTGGAATGACATCTTCCCCTCTACCTTCCCCTCCAGAGTTTCTGTCTCTCTTTCAGCACTTTGCATGGGTTAAGAAAGAACTCTGATGCACAGTGTCTTATTACGTGTAGAGCTCACTCACCCCAGGCTGGTGTCTGCAGGCTCAGACAGCGGCAATCATACAGCCAGATGGATCTGCCACCCGCAGTGCTTCAAATTTCCCGCCCACACCCCTTTCTCAGGCACAATACTATTTGGGGATTGGAGTGTGGGCGGGGCAGACACAGAGGAGAGGGAGGGGGGAAGGTGGAGCAAATTGATATCACTCTCCCGTCCTGTGGCTGAAAGGGGGGGGGGTGTGCTGGCTTGGCCAGCCTGCACCGACAGCTTGTTTAAATTGACGGATGTCAAACCCGCCCAGGCACTATGTCCATGGTGGTAGGTGTTGCCTGGGGGGCGTAGCCCAACCCAGCACCCCCTAGATCCAGCCATGGGGATGAGGAGGAGCAGAAGCAACTCTCCTCTCCCGTCCATGTGGGAGAGGAGAGGAGGGGGGAACTGTCAACGGCGGCGCTGGTTCTGCTGAGCAGCTCTATCTGACTGTGATCCAGAGCTGTCAGTGTGTAGATCTCTCCATAGAGCAGTTGAGCGGATTGTACAGCAGACTGGCAGGGACTCTGCACTATACTGATGGTGAGGAGATCCTTACTGCCAGCCTCTAGGTGGCAGCGAGACACCCTGTGAGCGTGAGGCCTTAGCCAACTGCCTATTTTGCCTAATTAGAGAGCCACCTCAGGCTGTCTGCCTCTACAAATTCAGCACAGTGCCCAAAAATAGTGCCTAAAAATAGAGAGCAACTGAGCATGTGCAAAAGGGGCCAGCCTGAAGTGATCTAACGGGACTGGCTTTCCTGACTAAAGTTCCACTTTTAGTAAGTGAACTAGTGAAGGGGCCTTCAGACTCCTGAACAGTTCTATTCAAGACCCCAAGCTTTGAGAGACCTCTAGTCAATGTGTGATTGGAATTCGGTGTAGTTCCTGATATTGCTGATCCTTGGCAAAGAATACATTGGGTTGTATAGGCTGTGATTCCTCGATCCCTGTAGTGCCCTTGCCCTAGTAAGTATAAGTAATACTTCCATATTGGAGCAATTTTATCACAGGGGTTAGGTTTTACATTCTGACAACCAATACTGCTCTCTGCTAGTCATTACAAACAGGACACAATTGGATCCTAAACAAAGCAAATTTCTTTCCTGCAACCCAAAGAAATCCACATGATTCCACCATCAACACAGACCGTGCTGACAGGGGAATCCCTCCTGCTAAGCAATTGTGGGGGTGGGAGTGGGCAGGTGAAACCATCCCTGCCGGGAGAAGATAATCACAAGCGAATCCGGCAGGCTGGTTGTACCCAATGAAGTTGGTACTTTCAGCCTGCCCTTTAATGGTTCAAATTCGAACCATGTATGGCTAGCCTAATACTGTAGGCTGAACATGCTTCCTGTAGAGCCCTTTCCCTAGGTAGGTATGTAATACTTTTATATTAGGGCAATGTCATCACAGGAGTCATGCTGCGTACACACGATCGGAATTTCGGCCAGCAAAACGAGATGAGAGCTTTTCATCGGAAAATGCGACCGTGTGTAGGCTCCATCGGAATTTTGCTGGCCGAATTCCCGCCAGCAAAAGTTTGAGAGCATGTTCTCAATTTTTTTTAGACGGAAAAACCTTCTAATGGAAATTCCGATCGTCTGTAGCAATTCCAACACGCAAAATTCCTACGCATGCTTGGAAACAATTTGACGCATGCTCGAAAGCTTTGAACTTGATTTTTTGATTTTGTGTTGTACGTCACCGCGTTCTTGATGGTCGGAAATTGTTGTGTAGGCAAGACAGCTTGAGCGGAATTCCGTCGGAAAAACCATCAGAGCTTTTTCCGATGAGAATTCCGTTCGTGTGTACGCGGCATTAGGCTATATTTCTTTACAATGCCCTTTTGGGTTGTACAGGCAGTGGCGGCTGGTGCTCAAAATTTTTGGGGGGGCGCAAACAAACAGCCTCACTGTGCCATCAAACGCTGCCACTGTGCCCATTAAACGCTGCCACTGTGCCCATCAAACGCTGCCACTGTGCCCATCAAACGCTGCCACTGTGCCCATCAAACGCTGCCACTGTGCCCCAAGTTCTGCCACTGTGCCCCAAGTTCTGCCACTGTGCCCCAAGTTCTGCCACTGTGCCCCTTAAGTGCTGCCACTGTGCCCCAAGTTCTGCCACTGTGCCCCCAAGTTCTGCCATTGTGCCCCTTAAGTGCTGCCATTGTGCCCCTTAAGTGCTGCCACTGTGCCCCTTAAGTGCTGCCACTGTGCCCCTTAAGTGCTGCCACTGTGCCCCTTAAGTGCTGCCACTGTGCCCCTTAAGTGCTGCCATTGTGCCCCTTAAGTGCTGCCATTGTGCCCCTTAAGTGCTGCCATTGTGCCCCTTAAGTGCTGCCATTGTGCCCCTTAAGTGCTGCCATTGTGCCCCTTAAGTGCTGCCATTGTGCCCCTTAAGTGCTGCCATTGTGCCCCTTAAGTGCTGCCACTGTGCCCCTTAAGTGCTGCCATTGTGCCCCTTAAGTGCTGCCATTGTGCCACATAAGTGCTGCCATTGTGCCCCTTAAGTGCTGCCATTGTGCCCCAAGTTCTGCCATTGTGCCCCTTAAGTGCTGCCATTGTGCCCCTTAAGTTCTGCCATTGTGCCCCTTAAGTGCTGCCATTGTGCCCCTTAAGTGCTGCCACTGTGCCCCTTAAGTGCTGCCATTGTGCCCCTTAAGTGCTGCCATTGTGCCCCTTAAGTGCTGCCATTGTGCCCCTTAAGTGCTGCCATTGTGCCCCAAGTTCTGCCATTGTGCCCCTTAAGTTCTGCCATTGTGCCCCTTAAGTTCTGCCATTGTGCCCCTTAAGTGCTGCCATTGTGCCCCTTAAGTGCTGCCATTGTGCCCCTTAAGTGCTGCCATTGTGCCCCTTAAGTGCTTCCATTGTGCCCCAAGTTCTGCCACTGTGCCCCTTAAGTGCTGCCACTGTGCCCCCTGCCTGCCCTCTGCACTTACCTTGTCCCGGTGTGCAGCTGGTGACGGCGTCAGGCGACGAGCGGTGTCTCCGTCGGATGTCTTCTCCCGCGCTCCTCCTGTCTTCTTCTGCTGTGATTGGACGCTAGGTGATTGGACGCCTAGCGTCCAATCACAGCGCCTGTGACTTCAGCCAATCAGGTGACAGGTAACAGACCTGGCAACCTGATTGGCTGAGAGGCGGGTCTGTGTTAGGGAAGCGATGTATTCGCTTCCCTAACACAGTACTGTGTAATCAGCGAACGCACAGCCGTGCGCCCGCTGTTTACACTTAGGGAAGCCTATTAGAGCACACCGCTCTAATAGGGTCCCCTATTAGAGCTTACAGCTCTAATAGGGGCGCTTCCAGCAACACCCCCCCCCCACTGTAATTCAGATGCCCGGCGCCCGATCAGGGGCCGGACACCTGAATAGGGGGGCGGCAGCGGTGACAATAGATAGATTCATGCAATGCATGAATCTATCTATTGGTGATAGAGCGGTGCAGGAGAGGGGGGGCGGCGCTCCTGCGCCCTCTATGCACGCACCGCCACTGTGTACAGGAATATATTATATTCCCAGCAAAGGGACCCAATACTATACACTGCCTTCTGCCAGTCATTACAAGCATGACCTGCTTGGATCCCTATTGTTTACTAACCAGAGGTCAAGGAGTGAGTGAGCAGGGAGCCTGCTCCAGGACAATAAATAAACTAACAAAGGAACCCTAAAACTACATGCTGGCAAACTAGCTAATCACTCAACTCACACTTAAAAACAATAAATCAGTTTTGAATAACTTGTATAGAGGGACACAGTGGACATCTCGGAGGCAATAACAAACAAGTAATTGCTTTGTAATGCTACTACTTATAACTTTGTAATGTAGATGCAGTTATACTTTAGTAGTAGCTTTGCAACATTTGCGGTTTCATTTTTTTTTTTTAGCAATGCATTATAAGCTGGAATGCATTATAAGCTGGAATTTTCCTTTTTAAAGGTCCATTAAACATCCAAAGTTAGTCTATGTAAATGAGTTTTAGTACCATTTACATGTTAACATGTAATGGGATATTTATTACAAAAGATTCTTTTGATGTGAGATCCTGCATCCCATTATACAGTTTCTCACAAAAGTGAGTACACCCCTCGTCTAAATATTTTATTATATCTTTTCATGTGACAACACTAAAGAAATGACACTTTGCTACAATGTAAAGTAGTGAGTTTACAGCTTGTATAACAGTGTAAATTTTCTGTCCCCTGAAAATAACTCAACACATAGTTATTAATGTCTAAACCGCTGGCAACAAAAGTGAAGTACACCCCTAAGTGAAAATGTTCAAATTGGGCCCAATTCGCTATTTTCTCTCCCTGGTGTCATGTCATTTTATAGTGTTACAAGGTCTTGGGTGTGAATGGGGAGCAGGTGTGTTAAATTTGGTGTTATCGCTCTGTCTCTCATACTGGTCACTGGAAGTTCAACATGGCACCTCTTGGAAAAGAACTCTCGGAGGATCTGAAAAAAAGAATTGTTGTTCTATATAAAGATTACCTAGGCTATAAGAAGATTACCAAGACCCTGAAACTGAGCTGCAGCACAGTGGGCAAGACCATACAGCGGTTTAACAGGACAGGTTCCACTCGGAACAGGCCTCACCATGGTCGACCACAGAAGTTGAGTGCACATGCTCAGCGTCATATACAGAGGCTTTCTTTGGGAAATTGACAGATGAGTGCTGCCAGCATTGCTGTAGAGGTTGCATCAAATTGGTCTGGATGGGTGTCGTCCCAGAAGGAAGCTTCTTCTAAAGAGGATTCCCAAGAAAGCCTGCAAACAGTTTGCTGAAAACAAGTAGACTAAGGACATGGATTACTGGAACCATGTCCTGTGGTCTGATGAGATCAAGTAAAACTTATTTGGTTCAGATAGTGTCAAGCGTTTGTGGCGGCAACCAGGTGAGGAGTACAAAGACAAGTGTGTCTTGCCTACAGTCAAGCATGGCGGTGGGAGTGTCATGGTCTGGGGCTGCATGAGTGCAAGAGTGTGCTGGCTCTCTGTAACTAGGATACGCCCCTCTACATTGCAGTATAGTAAAGACCAGGGTGGACTAGCTGTATCCAATTCCAGACTTTACTTTATGGCCTCCCAGCTTCAACATCTTGGGGGATGGGATTGTTCTGATGCCTTGTACCTTTTTGTATTGTACTGAACTGTAATTGTGTTCTCCCCCCCCCCCCCTATACTTTGTAAAGCGATGCGTAAACTGTTGGCGCTATATACATCGTGTATAATAATAATAATAATAATGCCTTTGACCTGATTCGTAAAATATTCTTTGCTGAAACCTCGACTCTAACAGCTTTATCCCACTTAGAAATGGGGCTCTCCAATCCACCACTTTCAGGGCCCACAGTCTCATTTATAAGGAGACTTTGGACAGAAGTTAAGCGCAGTCTGCAACTATTGTTTTTTTTTTTTTTTTCCTGCAACGTCTTTATGGCGCCATGCCTTTCAGGCCCAAACGCGTTATTCTACTCTTACACTATCAGATAATCCTTTGTTTTGGGAAGTATTCACTTTGCCCAGCAAGAAAGGTATGATCTCCCTGATCTATTCTACACTAATTTCAACAATTCAAGATGCAACCCCTCTACCGTTTAGGAGGGGTTGGGTACAAAACCTGGGGGATATTACCGGGATAATGTGGGAGCTGTGTTTGCAAAATGTGCCTGCATTTTGCAAACACAGAGATTCTCCTATTTGCCCTATATTACTCCATTGAAGAAGGAACTCTTATTCGTTTAATGTGGCGATACCATCTCTGTTTTTTTTTTATATATATATATAATATGAGTAAGGTCCAACTGGACCCCCTGTTTTGTCTGCTAGGTGCAGTGGACGAAGAGACCCCCCCTTGTCAGCTAACATAACTGTATTTAAGATGTTATATATAGCTCAGGAGCAAATAGCTTGGTTTTGGGTTTCCCATCATACCCCAACTAAGAAAATATGGATAGAACAGGTTAATTCTATACTCGTAAGGGAACGGTTAAAATACCAACACAGAATTGCCAATCGAAAGTTCTTTTCTATAAGCCAGGCATGGTTTGATACTCCAGGTCTTGCGCCATCACAGCTAGTTATGGGCAGATCATTACAGGCATAGATGTTTGAGTCTCTGCCAACTCCTTATCCAGGTCAGATTGTAGGGGAACTACTGGCTCTAGTTACTTTTATGCAAGAAGTTCTCAGAAATAAGTCCTATGACCCCTCTACTGGAGTTTCTCTTTGATACTACCGTATATACTCGAGTATAAGCCGAGTTTTTCAGCACATTTTTTTGTATCTCAGGGTCACTTGGTGATAGGAACCCCAGATTTGGTATTCAAACTCAGTGGACTATAACATATCCAAAGATGGGGTTCCTAGCACTAAGTGGCCCCAAAGTCGGTTCAGAAAATGTCATTCTCTGCTGCAGAAAAGTGCTTGACATTTTCTGACCCGACTTTGGGGCCCCATATCTAGGGGACACCTGGTGCTAGGAACCCCAAATTTGGTATTCAAACTCAGTGGACCTAGCACTATAACATATCCAACCAGATGTGGTTCCTAGCACCAAGTGACCCCGAGATACAGGGCCCCAAATTCGGTCAACTGTGTCCATCTGCAGCAATGTCATTTCGGACCTTTTGGGTCCAGAGACCCCACATTTTGGCTGCAGGTAGGGGGCATTTAGGAACCCTTAATTACCAAGTTTGAAGTTTGGGGGACCTATGGCTGCAAATAGGCACAGTGAGGCATGCAAATGGGCACAGTGAGGCTGCAAATAGGCATTGTTGACCCTCTTTTTCACTTACAGTAGCTGCGCATTTCTCACCCTAGGCTTATACTCGAGTCAATAAGTTTTCCCATTTTTTTTGTGGTAAAATTAGGTGCCTCGGCTTATATTCGGGTCGGCTTATACTCAAGTATATACGGTAATTATCTTCAGGGATAGCGACAATATGTATTATATCTGGCTGATTGGCTGGTGGTCCCTCCCTCCGCAATAGGAGGAGAACCCCCTGTTTAGTTAAACCTTTCTGTTTATAGTTTTAGTTTACTATATTATTTTTATGCCAAAGTGCCTCATATACATGTACTCCAACAACTGTGACTAAGGTAATATTCTCGTCATCTCATTTGCTTATACTGTTTATAAAGTGTGCAATGTGCGATACCCAATTGTTTTTCTTCTGGTTTATTGTATTGTATCTTTGATAACTTTTGGCAAAAATTTTAATTTTACCGATAAAAAATAAAAAGGAATAAAAATGAATCCATTTAATGCTGATCCTGTGTAAACACACAGGATCAGCACTATGGATTACACCATACGCTTTGAATGTTGCCAGCAGTTCCAGCTCATGAATCGCTCCTGTATTTTCCAAAGTATAATAAATACACACCGCTGTATGGCGGAATGACTAGAGATTGGAGATTACACTTGCCCATGTATATATTGCCCATAATGATGCATATTTAGCCACATCTTTCAATTTTCTGATTCAGGAAACGGACGCGTTTTAGCGCCAACTTAATTTGACAGAAGATGTTGTCTTCCCACAAAACCCCAGTAATTCCTCCATTAATTCAGGCAACACAGACCATAAATCTTTTTTGCAGGAAAGACTTTCTTTAATGTAGACATCTACAAAAGTCAACATCAGCAAAAAGGCATACTACAAATAAACACACTGGTGTCAGTATAAAAGAAAATTAGCTGAGCCACCTAAAACAACTCCATTCCATCATGTTTCTGAGTAAGTTATACAACCATTTAGTTTGCATTTAATGACAGCGGGTAGCGGTTTCTCTCTTTTAAAGCTGAACGGTAGCCACGTAATGAGGCTGCACTAGCATTTTTTTGTGTGAAAATGTCATCCCCATTTTAATCTTTTGCACCTTTTACTTGGTTTAGTTTCTCTTTCAGACTGGGTTCACACCATTGCGAATTGGATCCGGAGCCCCCGCATCCAATTCACACCATTGCGAATTGGATCCGGAGCCCCGCATCCAATTTGCAATAGCAGGAGATTTTGACCGGATCTCTATGGAGCTGGTTCACATATCTCCGCTGCGGCTCCGCTGCGAATTTGCACAGGAGCCCTGTGCGTCTTTTGGTTTGTTTCAGATCCAAATTCAGCCAGGTCTGAAATCAGACCTGAAACGGTGAACCAGGATGCTGGGTGATTACCTTGACCAAATATGGTCTACGGGAAGCTGTCATGAAGTGGAGGTAACGATACCCCCAATAAATGAATGACTTCCGGCTGCATGAGTCAAAAGTTTGTGTGGGTGGGCAAACTGACCAAATCTGCCCATTTTTGTTTATCCATTTAACCAACTGTGAATAGGCTGGGTTTGGGTGGAACTCAGTCTGAACCTGAAGCTCATCTCTCCCTTACAAGGAACATGTTGATAGAAAGAGAGAACAGAGGGATGACCTTGTCAGTCTGCGGCTGTTGTCCAATCAGCAGGCTGAATGTGGAGACATGAACTACCCAGTGCGAGATTTATAAGGGTGCAAAAGGGGCTACTGCCCTGGGGCCCCCCTCAATACAAAAATGATCTATATAAAAAAACATAAAAAAGATATATAAAATAAAAGAAAAATAATAAAAGAATATAAAATGTATAATCAAAAATTACCTTTTATTGAATGTATCGTGGAAAATAATATTTTGCTGATATCTGTAAAAGTTTGTAATCTGGACCAATATATTGTATCGGTTTAAAAAAAAAAATTGGTGGCTCAAGCTAACCACACATAGAGCACTATGACTGCATGGGCCTGTGCATGCATGAATTCAGAGTGACATTGTGTCATGCATTTTAATAATCTGTTACTGTCATTGAGATTGTAAACCAACTCTGTGTTTAAGGGGCCCCCGAACCTGAAGTGCCCTGGGCCCCCCTCGCCCAGGGCTAAATCTGGCTCTGATATTACCGATATCAATATCTGCAACAAAGAAAATGGTGACATCCACCTAATGCCACGTACACACGATCTGACTATTCGGCCGGACTATGCGGCGGACTTAATCCAAGTCCGCCGGTAAGTCTGATCGTGTGTACACGGCATAACTGTGCTGTGTGACAGCCATATGTATCTCAGCAGTGACTGGACAGAAATGTGATGACTTTGTCAGATGCTTTGCATGTTAAAACCATATCAATTTTGCTCCCTGATGAAAATGTACAGGCATTACAACAATTTGGTGCTAGTTTTCAGTGGCTGCAGTCTATGGTCCCCTTTCCGTTCTTCCATGATCGCTCTTCTCTATTTCTGACAGTCCGGCATCTAATTGTCATCATTTAATTTTTAGCACACCGGGCTAGAGACTATCTCAGATGATCATGTGAGTCATGTTTTGTGCAAGCGCAATGATTAATTCAGGACGAATGCAAACGAGAAGTCACTGTTGGACGTCACGCACAGGAGAGTAATGTACGTTGACACTGAGTGTCACGAGCGATCGCTGACATTTTCGGTAATAATAACATACGATAGTCTGAAAGTTGGCTTTATTTCTGTTCCAGAACAGTCTCTCATACATATGTCCATATCAAGGAGATGATCAAAATGCCAGGAATCAGAAGAGAGAATTTTAGCTCTAAATTTAATCTCATTTTTGTCCTTTTACAAGTGTACTGTACGTCACCTAATACATAATTTCAGCTCCATCCTCCTTATTAATATTCTATTGCTTTATTTGGCAGGCAGACCTCTATTTTTTTTTTTCTGTTTCATTCTCCCTTCTTTTGTTAGCCATAGGACTTGGCGTATACTTCCCAGTCCAACAAGTTCTGACAGAGTCAGCAGAGATGCTGCAGGCGTGCAAGTGCTGCCATTTCAAATCGAACTGTAGTGCAGAAAGTACACAGGCCTGCCATGAGAGAGAACGGGAGGGAAGGAGGACCATGGAACGTCTGAAAGGAAAATAGAACCAGTCAAATTGTATTATAAAAGTAAATATATTTAATAGTGTTACATAACCACGTTGACAATTTCTACCACATACTTTTATCATTTTCCTGCTGCTTTTTCTGATGCACACCTTATTTTTTGTGCGGCTCCCTAAATAGAGTAATTTATTTTGTTATTGCTTACTATAATTTTTAACAAAACTTCTGCAAATTTTTGAAGCCGCAAGAAAGCAAGATGAAATGACCATATAATCTCCTATTAGCTGTAAGTACCCCCAGATGGGAGACAACAACCACCCAATCTGGAATCTTTGGGCGCCAATCTCACATCTGCTGGGACCTGCATACCCTACCAGATGGCCACGGTTGCAGGGACTTTTAATCAAGTTAGAATGTTTGTTTCAATCAGCATGGTATCCCACAAACTTTTGGTGTTATACATTATTTGGTCAACATTTGTAGACACCTGTCCATCACATCTACACTGTAGGGGCAAAAGTTTGTGGACACCCCTTTAAATTATTGAGTTCAAGTGTTTACAGTGAAGGGTACTTCTAATGCTACAGCATACAAATGCATTTTAGACAATGGTGCACTTCCCTTGGGGCAGCAGTTTGGAGGTCCTTTTCTGTTTCAAAATACAAACAAGTGGCCACTGCCCCCACCTATAACTGGTCTATTGCAGCAAGGAGCTTTGAAAGGGCGACACATGTCAAACAAATACAAGGAGACTTCCAAGCTCAAACTTACCAACCAGCCAGTGACCGACCAAATTCACCTGTCTAACAATATGCGTAACATGCACAATGCACACATTTAGCTACAGGCCCCCGTCAAGGCACCCCATTTTCTGTAGTCTCTAACCCTGAATTTTGGGTCTCCACAATGGGAGCACATGCATCTTTATGGATAAGTGAGGACAGGTGGCCAGGAAGGAGCCCACCCCTCCTTAAAGCTACAGGGGCACACTGGGCCTTTTCTGTTTCAGCATGACTGTTCCCAAGTGCACAAAGCCATGCCCATAAAGACATGGTTGGTGAGTTTGGTGTTTTTGAACTGAAGTGGCCTGCACGCAGCCCTACATCAACTCTATTTATTAAACACCTTGGGATGAACAGGAAATTGGAGTCCAAGCAAGGTCCTCACGTCCAACATCAGTACCTGAATTCACCAATGCCTTTTTAGCTGAATCGGCCCAAATTCCCACAGACAGATATCAAAATCTTGTGAAAAGCTTTCCCGGAAAGGTAGAGGCTTTTATACCAGCAAGGAGGGGCAAAGGGGTCCAACAACATATCAATGCTCATGATTTTGGAATGGGATGTCCAACAGGCCAGTATAAGTGTACCGGTCAGGTGTAAAAAAACTATTGGTCTTATAGTGTATGTGATATTGGAAAGAATGGCATCCTCTCTCTAGCTTCTGACTCATAATCCACCCCTTTCTCTTCATACAATCATAAGCTAAGCCACATGTTCATGTTTTTGGAACCCTCTACAGCCTACGTAAGGTTGTGTGCCTTGAATTGAGTATTGTTTGTGCAACACCCTCAGATTCAGAAAACAGTTTAAAACGTTTGAAGGTAAAAGTCGCCACAACTTGCCTTCTAGTACTGTTATTTGTAATAAGTCTTCTTCTCTGTCCCTCTGATTTCATTTCAGTTTGTTAGTGGGGTCTGACTTTTTGTGACTTCATGGCTAAGCTACATCATTTGCACCCAATCGCAATTTATTCTTCACTTAAATGACTTGCAATGAACTGAAATATACTGAGACAAAATGTCCCTTTAGCATTTATCCTTGCACTTGTTGAATCAGCCATTAAAGGGCCCAGTGCTATTTTGATTATTAAATAATGTTGGCGGGTAAAATGACCCACTGATCGTTCATGGTTCAGTGATGAAACTTGCATCCACGTGGTCAAGGACAGAGAGGGCAATCTGTAACAAAGATCTGAAGCGCTGAACTCTATGTTGTCTACTGGGCACTCGGGTTCGGCACATCACCCATCTTGTGGACAGATTACTGGGAGGGGCTGCATGTTTGCACCAATGACAAGGTCAGAGGCAGATGGAGTGTCCTAAAGAACGATTTTAGGGACTTGGGAGCTAAATTGAGGAAAAGGACCTCCAAGGTAGTGTTCTCAGGAATACTACCGGTACATCGAGCCACACCAGAAAGGCAGAGGGAGATTAGGGAAGTAAACAAGTGGCTGAAGAGCTGGTGTAGTAAGGAGGGTTTTGGGTTTCTGGAGGACTGTGCCGACTTCTCAATTGATCACCAGTACTATAGAAGGGATGGACTACACCTAAACGAGGAGGGTGTAGATCAGCTGGGAGTAAAGATGGCCAAGAAGTAAAAGGGGTTTTTAAACTAGGCGGGGGGGAGGGCCTAGAGGTAGAGATAGTCAGTCAGCGTGGAACATATTCCAGCGGGGAGTATTGGGGGGCATTAGTGGTAGGTTGACTAAAGCACATAAGCCCAAGGTAAGTATAGTAACAAGTCCTAGTTGCAATCTCGGAACACCCAATGAGAGGCTAGTATGCGACCGGTCTAAACTACGTGGCATGTTCACCAATGCCAGGAGCCTGGCGGACAAGATGGGTGAACAAGAAGGATTGGGATTTTGTGGGAATTTCAGAGACCTGGTTCAACAGCTCTCATGATTGGCTGGCAACCATTCAAGGGTATTCCCTATATCGCAGGGATAGAGAGGGTTAACAAGGGGAGGGGTATGCCTATATATCAAGAATAATGTACAAGTTAATGTGAGAGATGACATCACTAAGGGGGCTAGGGAGGAGGTGGAATCCTTATGGGTAGAGCTCCAAAGGGATGAAGCTAAGGGGGAAATATTACTGGGAGTATGCTGTAGGTCCCCTAACCTGAGGGAGGAGGGGGAGATGGATCTCCTATCACAAGTTGGATTAGCAGCAAGGATGGGAAGTGTTATCATAATGGGGGATTTTAATTATCCAGACATAGACTGGGCGGAGGGAACCACGCATTCGTCTAAGGCTCACCAGTTCCTAAATGTCTTGCAGGACAATTTCATGGTTCAGATGGTAGACGCACCAACTAGAAATAAGGCACTACTGGATCTACTGATTACCAACAATACAGACCTGATCACGGATGTGGAAATACGGGGTAATTTAGGAAACAGCGATCACAGGTCAATCGGCTTCAGCATAAATCACACAAATGGGAAACATAAGGGGGAATACAAAGACACTGAATTTCAAAAGAGCCAACTTCCCTAAACTACGAACCTTGTTAGAAGGCATGAATTGGGATAAAATCTTAGGAACAAAGAACATGGAGGAGAGATGTAAAAATGCATATAAAAGCAAAGGAGAAGGCCTTCAAAAAATACAAGGTTGAGGGATCATCATTACCATTCAGACTTTATAAAGAATGCAACAAGAAATGTAAGGGTGCAATTAGGGCGGCTAAGATAAAACTCGAAAGACACATAGCAGAGGAGAGCGGAAAAAATCCCAAGAAATACTTAAAGTATGTAAACAGTAAAAAAGGGAGGACAAACCATATCGGCCCTATAAAGAATGACGAAGGACATCTGGTTACAATGGATGGGGAGATAACGAAGGTATTGCATTTATTCTTCGCCTCAGTCTTCACGAGGGAATCAGGGGGCTTCAGTTACCAAAACTGCAGTGTTTTATCCTCATGACACATCACAGGAAGTACCTCCATGGTTAACAGAGGACAGAATTAAAATTAGACTGGGGAAACTTAATTTGGAGAAAAGCCAATATTTAAAAAGGGCCCAAAATACATCCCTGGGAATTACAGACCAGTTAGCCTAACATCAATAGTATGTAAATTCTTGGAGGGGATGATGAGGGATTATATACAAGATTTTAGTAATGAGAACAGTATCGTTAGCAGTAATCGGCATGGATTCATGAAGAATTGTTCATGCCAAACCAATCTATTAACCTTCTATGAGGAGGTGAGTTGCCATCTAGATAAAGGAAGGCCGTAAACGTGGTGTATCTGGATTTTGCAAAGGCATTTGACACAGTTCCCCATAAATGTTTACTGTACAAAATAAGGTGCGTTGGCATGGACCATAGGGTGAGTACATAGATTGAAAATTGGCCATAAGGGTGAGTTCAGAGGGTGGTGATAAATGGGGAGTATTCGGAATGGTCAGACGTGGGTAGTGGGGTCCCCCAGGTTTCTATGCTGGGATCAATCCTATGTATTTTGTTCATAAATGGGGTAAATATCTCTGTATTTGCGGATGATACTAAGCTAAGTGGGGCAATAACTTCTCCGCAGGATGTGGAAACCTTACAAAAAGGTCTGAACAAATTAATGGGGTGGGCAACTACATGGCAAATGAGGTTTAATGTAGAAAAATGTAAAATAATGGATTTGGGTGGCAAAAATATGAATGCAATCTATACACTGGGGGGAGAACCTCTGGGGGAATCTAGGATGGAAAAGGACCTGGGTGTCCTAGTAGATGATAGGCTCAGCAATGGCAGCCAAGCTGCTGCTAACAAAGCAAACAGAATATTGGTATGCATTAAAAAGCGGATCAACTCCAGAGATAAAATGATAACTCTCCCGCTTTACAAGACTCTGGTCTGGCCGCACCTGGAGTATGCTGTCCAGTTCTGGGCACCAGTCCTTAGGAAGGATGTAGTGGAAATGGAGCGAGTACAAAGAAGGGCAACTAAGCTAATCAAGGGTCTGGAGGATATTAGTTATGAGGAAAGGTTGCGAGCACTGAACTTATTCACTCTGGAGAAGAGACGCTTGAGAGGGGATATGATTTAAATTTATAAATACTGTACTGGTGACCCCACAATAGGGATAAAACTTTTTTGCGGAAGGGAGTTTTACAAGACTCGTGGCCACTCATTAAAATTGGAAGAAAAGAGGTTTAACCATAAAACTACGTAAAGGGTTCTTTACTGTAAGAGCGGCAAAGATGTGGAATTCCCTTCCACAGGGGGTGGTCTCAGCAGGGAGCATCAATAGTTTCAAAAAACTATTAGATAAGCACCTGAATGACCGCAACATACAGGGATATACAATGTAATACTGACATATAATCACACACATAGGTTGGACTTGATGGACTTGTGTCTTTTTTCAACCTCACCTACTGTGTAACTATGTAACTAAAGTCAGTAATTCACCAAGCAGCGAAGAAAAGTTCAGGATGACAGCCCCAGAGTCTACACCTTTTTATAACAATTCAGCAACAACAAAAAGGCATATAAATGTAAACGCATATTTAACAAGTAAAAGTAAATTTTAATAATTTTAAATCTGCAGCTTTCAGGAAGTTTAGACACTTCATGCTATAGGTTACAATGCTCTGTGCCTGTTTCCTGATCGCGTTCTTGCGTAGTCACACTAATTTAAAGTGAATCACTCATGTGCCACATCCGTAAAATTCATTGGAAAAGAAAAAAAGAAAACCTCTAGGTCGGACTTTGGAAGCAGATTGGAACAACAATGTATTTTCTTAAAAAAGAACCTAAATACGTGGACATAAGCAATATAAAATTATAAAAAGGTATCATGCATTGACGGCCACGCAATGGCCAGAAAAAAAATGCATGTTACATATACCCAAAGAAAAAACGTTTGTTTCAACAGTATGGCATCAAAACATGCGTGAGCCCCTGTGTGTCAATGCGTTTCGCTGGATCTCTTTTTCAGGACACACATTGGGGGTATAGAAACAGGTCTAACTGATCCGGACATACGCTACTGTCTACACAGGACTTTCCCTGGATGGGCACCACAACACCAAAATAGCCAAAGCCAGGATTTCAAACTTGAAATATACAGTATAGCAAAGGGTGGTTCAGCCTCTAGGGGTAAATGAGAGCTTTTATGGTAGATTTATGGGGTTATAGCTGTGAAATAGATAATCTTCATGCAACTGTAAAGTTTTGAATGGGCTGTAATTGCTATCCGATGTGAATGTGACTACTGACTTCAGTACAGCTAATACTTTACTCATGTCTGATGCACGGTCACACTATTACATGCTTTTCCAACAAAGACTACAAGTGGCCATACTGACTAATATGAATGATCAAAGGGTGAAAACATCTATTTTAATAAAAAGAAGAATGTAAAAGGTAGAGTGAGAACCGCTTGTAACATAAGTGTAGGTGGGCAGAAGAGGAGACTTAGGGAAATAAATGTCTCACCAGAGTGGTAGGTGGACAGAGATGGAAACTTGGGTAAGTAGAGAACTCCACCAGAGCCGAAACCCAGCCTTAGTAGATATCTCCACCAGAGCGGTTGAGTAGGATACTCATGCAGGTAGAGATTTCCAACAGAGGGGTAAGGGACGGAGCTGGTAACTCAGTTAAAGAGGGAGTCCACCTGAAAAAAAATGATTAAAAGCCAGCAGCTACAAATACTGCAGCTGCTGACTTTTAATAAATGGACACCTAACTTTCCTGGAGTCCAGCGATGTCGGCAGCCGAGGCCGATCAATCGCTTGGCTCTCGGCTGCTTCCGGCGCCATTCTCGGTGAGGGAATCAGGAAGTGAAGCATTGCGGCTTCACTTCCCGGTTCCCTACTGCGCATGCACCCTGGGAGTCTATGCCCGACAGGTATTGGCACCTCCTCTCCCCTGAAAGGTGCCAAATGTGACAACGGGGGGGGGGGGGGGGGTTTCGAAAAGCGGAGGTTCAAATTTTTTAGTGGCACAAGGGCAAAGCTGGGAGGTCAGGTTACATAGTTAATCTGGTTTAAAAAAGACACAAGTCCATCCAGTTCAACCAACAGAAAAAAAAACACACAAATCGAAAACCTCCATATACACAATCCAATACCTACAGTTGATCCAGAGGAAGGCAACAAAAAAATCAATAATGCAACTATCATTCCCTCCCCTCACACCAGGGTACGAAGTTTAATCCTAGACTCTAACCTTTCAGCCCCAAATCCAACCGTTGTAAAAAGCTTGTAGACTTCACCTCTGTAACATCTCTAAAATACGCCCCTTTTTAACTAATAAAACCCCCAAGCTACTCATTTACTCCCTCGTTATCGCTCGCCTTGACTATTGCAACTCTCTCCTCATAGGCCTACCTCTCCATAGGCTATCCCCTCTTCAGTCTATTATGAATGCTGCTGCCAAATTCATCCACCTTACCAACTGCTATGTGTCCCCCACCCCTCTCCGCCGATCCCTCCACTGGCTCCCGACCGGCGAATATAATTCAAAATACTAACTACAACATCCAAAGCCATGCACAAGTCATCACCCAAAGCGTCCTCTCCGCTCCTCTGAAGACCTTCTGCTCTCAAGCTCCCTTGTCTTCAGAATTTCTTTTGAGCCACTCCCATGCTCTGGAACTCTCTACCTCAATCTGTCCAGCTATCTCCTACTCTGGCTGCCTTCAGACGATCCCTGAAAACTCATCTCTACAGCGAAGTCCATCACACCTCCATCTAATCTTTTGCCACTTCCATCAGCTCATTCCGCACAGTTACAACCTTTTGTACCACCTTCCGCACCCTATCCGATTGTATGCTCTTCTGAGCAGGGCCCTCTTATCCCTCTTGTACTTTATTATATTGTAACTGTAATGTCTCCCCTTTTATATTGTAAAGCGGTGCATAAACTGTTCGCGCTTCATAAATCCTGTATAATAATAATATTCCAATTTGCTCCACTGGGGGAAAAAATTAATTCCTGACCCGCCAGAGACAATCAGATATTCCGTGGATCAACTTTGCCTATAAACATTAGGATCCAGTTATATTATGTGCATTCAGGAAATAATCCAGTCCTTTTTTAAAACAATCTACTGAGATGGCCAGAACCAGCTCTTGAAGGAGTCTATTCCACATTTTTGCAGCTCGCTCTTTGAAGAATTCTTTCCGTATTTGGAGATTAACCACTTACAGCCTACAGGGCACTTACACCCCCTTCCTGCCCAAGCCATTTTTCAGCTTTCAGCGTTGTCGCACTTTGAATGACAATTGCGCGGTCATGCTACACTGTACCCAGATGACATTTTTTATAATTTTCTTCACACAAATAGAGCTTTCTTTTGGTGCTATTTAATCACTGCTGGGTTTTTTATTTTTTACCAAAAAAAGACCAAAAAATTAGAAAAAAAAACTTACGTTTCTGTCAGTAAATTTTGTAATTATGAACAGTAGAGTGTACAATGAATGGCCTATAATTATACACTACTCAGCGCTGGATGTGTGTCCACAGTTATAAACATAGATCAAATGATATAAAGTTTAAATATATAAATAAATAGTAAATATTCATGAATATATTAAATTAATCTAAGCAGCTGTTTAAATAAAACAATTAAATATGGGTGATAGTATAAAATCAAACGTTGGTGTCAGTGAGATAAAATACTAAAAACAGCGCTAAAACAGTGAGATAATCAAATCTTTCCGTGCAAAGTCCATGAGTCTGTGTCATAAACAGTATTGTACTAATAGGTAGTCCTTGAGTGTTTCTGAGAAAGTAGTGCACAGTTCAATCGATAGTGACTTTCCTTGTGATTTATAGTGTATACAATTGTATATCCAAGCACCGTTATCGATAGCTTCACCACGTGAGGCACTCTCCCCTCAGGGGGTTAAACTCACCGGAATGACAATTTAAACAGGCCTTAAGATATAGGGTATCACTATGGCAACCACTGCCCAGGACGCGTCACACATCCACCGTTATACAGGGTCTGGTCACTTCCTCAGATTAAGGTATCAGCAACAAGGAATCAGGGGTTCAGAGGGGAATCAACTCGCAATGATGGTCATAAAAAGACGGAGAGAATAGCATCCATAGCGTAATCCCGTTTTTATTTCACAACATTAAAAACAATGCACCCTCCAACTTCCCCTTTAAGAAAATTACGTACAATAAGCATTCTTTGGAAACAGCATATAAAGTATTCACTTGCGTGTGGGGAATGAGTAGATGGCAATCCTCCACTTGGCCACTACAGCGGTAACGTTCCTCCTGGATCAGCGTGTGTCTCTGCTGACACTTCGCGTCACTTCTGGGTGGGTGGTTAGCGTTGGTGGAGCGCAAACGACACTTCCGGTCAAACGTTGTGTAGGCCACGCCCTGATGCGTTTCGTCACTTCCTGACTTCAACAGAGGGCACCCTCTGTTGAAGTCAGGAAGTGACGAAACGCGTCAGGGCGTGGCCTACACGACGTTTGACCGGAAGTGTCGTTTGCGCTCCACCAACGCTAACCACCCACCCGGAAGTGACGCGAAGTGTCAGCAGAGACACACGCTGATCCAGGAGGAACGTTACCGCTGTAGTGGCCAAGTGGAGGATTGCCATCTACTCATTCCCCACACGCAAGTGAATACTTTATATGCTGTTTCCAAAGAATGCTTATTGTACGTAATTTTCTTAAAGGGGAAGTTGGAGGGTGCATTGTTTTTAATGTTGTGAAATAAAAACGGGATTACGCTATGGATGCTATTCTCTCCGTCTTTTTATGACCATCATTGCGAGTTGATTCCCCTCTGAACCCCTGATTCCTTGTTGCTGATACCTTAATCTGAGGAAGTGACCAGACCCTGTATAACGGTGGATGTGTGACGCGTCCTGGGCAGTGGTTGCCATAGTGATACCCTATATCTTAAGGCCTGTTTAAATTGTCATTCCGGTGAGTTTAACCCCCTGAGGGGAGAGTGCCTCACGTGGTGAAGCTATCAATAACGGTGCTTGGATATACAATTGTATACGCTATAAATCACAAGGAAAGTCACTATCGATTGAACTGTGCACTACTTTCTCAGAAACACTCAAGGACTACCTATTAGTACAATACTGTTTATGACACAGACTTATGGACTTTGCACGGAAAGATTTGATTATCTCACTGTTTTAGCGCTGTTTTTAGTATTTTATCTCACTGACACCAACGTTTGATTTTATACTATCACCCATATTAAATTTTGTAGTTAAGTAACTTTTCTCCTTCACTGATGTGCACTGATAGGCTGAACTGGTGGGCATTGAGATGGCACTGATGAGGCGGCACTGATGAGGAGGCACTAATATGCTGCACTTATGGGCACTGATAGGCAGCACTGATGGGCACTAATAGGTGGCACTGATTGGCACTGATAGGTGTCACGGATAGGCAGTACTGATGGGTGGCGATTACCGGCTTCTCCATATTTTTTTTCAAATATAACTCTTTATTATTATTTTCCGGTAAAACAAGGAGATAACACAAAATGGAATAAAAGGAAAACAGAAAATCAACGTATACAGTTCAATTCCCGTCCCAGTAATTAATGTCCACCAGTGGGTACATGACGAGTTGTCAACAATAGTATCGGTATTTGTGGTTAGAAATTCAGCATCCGAACTAGGTTTCCATTAATCTAGCCAGCTTACATGAAAATATACACTGTGGTGTTCTTGAAAACTTATGTCTGGCTGGATCGTGAAGTCTCCGGTTTTAGATGCAGCGATAACAAGTCTCCGAATCAACTGGGTAGGATGAGTAAATTCTGCAGATGATAGAAAAAGAAACATGAGAAGGAAGTAAGAAAGAGGAAAGAAGGAGAAGAGGGAAGGGGGGGGGGGGCTGAGGATGGTGGGTCCCTGTAAAGGCGTCTTCCAGAGTATTTCACTGTTCTATGTGGTAAGCATGGCGATTCCTTCATCAGAGAATATAAATATATTCCAGAGCATCCATGCCTGAGAATGTTGTTCTTGTTTGTTTTGAGCTGTCATGACTAAGTCCTCCAATCTTCTGATCTCCTCCACTCTGCGTAGCCACAGGCTTCTCCATATTTTACATGTGACCAGCTGTGATTGGACACAGCCGATCACATGGTTAAAGAGCCGCGGGCGAGAGAGCGGCCGTTCTGGGACACCTTCATATGACGTCGTCCCAGAACGAGAGCCACACTGCCCTGCTGTCCCCGCAGCAACAAGTTAAATCTCTTTTTTCTTCCAGACAGAGACGTAAAAATGCCCCCCTGCCCTCTGTGATGACCTTAACACCTTCCTGCCTGGCCGTCATTCGGCTATAGTGGGCTTTACTGTTCTGACTGGATGTCATATGACGTCCATCAGATCAGGCCACTCGTGCCCATCAGGGATGCCAATCAGTGCCCATTAGTGCCGCCCATCAGTTCACATCAGTAGTGACCATCAGTGCCGCATATCAGCACAGCCTATCAGTGACTGTCACTGTAGCCTCATCAGTGCACATCAGTGAAGGAGAAAAAAAAATACTTATTTACAAAATGTCATAACAGAAACTAAGAAAAACTTTTTTTTTTTTTTTCAAAATTTTTTGTCTTTTTGTGTTTGTTTAGCAAAAAAAAAAAACAACCCAGTGGTGACTAAATACGACAAAAAGAAAGCTCAATCTGTCAAAAAAAATTATAACATTTTTTACTTTGGGTACAGTGTTGCATGACCGCGCAATTTTCATTTAAGGTGCGACAGCTCTGAAAGCTGAATATTGGCCTGGGCAGCAGATATTGAAGTGGTTAAAGTGAATAACTCTACACCAAGCTCACTATATGGGCCATTTATGTATCTATACATGTTGAGCATATCCCCCATTAATCTCCTCTTCTCACATCTTCTCAAGAGAGAATACATTCAGCTCAACTAAACTTTCCTCCTTTTGAGACCTGTCAGTTGAAGACTGTCCCTTAAGGGCTATCATTTGAGGCCCATCTTTTGAGGCCTGTTTTATGCAGACTGTCTTTTTAGGCTGATAACTTGAGGACCGCCTTTTGAGGACTGTCTTTTGAGGACTGTCCTTTTAGGCCCTTCATTTGAGGCCTATATTTGGAGGCCTGTGTTTTTAAGACTGTCCTTTGAGGCCTATCATATGAGGCTTGACTGTTGGTGACTGTCCTTTTCGAGCTATCATTTAAGGCCTATTTTTTGAGATCTGACTTTGGAAGACAGTCCTTTTAGGCATATAATGTGAGGCCCGTCTTTTGAAGACTGTCCTTTTAGGTCTATAATTTGGGGCCTGTCATTTTAGAGCTTTCATTTGAGACCTGTCTGTTAGGGCCCGTGTATTGAAGCCGTCTTTTGAAGACTGTCCTTTTTAGGCCTTTCTTTTGAGGCCTGTCTTTTGAAGACTGTCCTTTTTGGGCCTATTTTTTGAGGCCCGTCTTTTGAAGACTGTCCTTTCAGGCTAAAAAACAGAGACACGAGAGTGAAAAAAGAATAGTTTCTATGTTGTCAGAGAGGGAAGATGGTAAGAGGAACGGCAGTGCTGGTTGAACTACTTGGAGGATTTTAATGGATATAAACCTGCTGATGGAGCTGGTGCCTGGCTGGAATGTAGAAGCATATAGATTGCGGGAGGAGCTTTTAAAGGGGATTTATTAATAAAAGCATGTTGTACCTGCTCATTTACTTTACCCATTGAGGGGAGAATATATTGGATTAAGAAACGCTGATTTGGTGGCTTTTGGTGATAGAATAATGCATGATTGGCCCAGAGATACTCGGGGTTCTGGGGAGGGCATTAGCAGCATCACTGGCGGTGGATCACTTTTTGTATTGAATTTTAAGCATCACTTCTATAAAAGCACGGGTGATGGGATGAAGTTTGATACAATAACATGGAATTTTGTGGATGAACATTTTCAAGGACTTTTGTTGGTTTTTTGTTTCACATGTTTTTCACAAATATGGATATTGATTTCATGATTTAATGCATGGTGTTGTATCTCATGTTTTATCTTCATATGTCTTTCACAAATGTGGAGTTTTATGATTTAGACCCCTTTCACACTGAGGCAGTTTTCAGGCGTTTTAGCACAAAAAATATCGCCTGATAACCACCTCCCATTCACTGCCGTGTGTTCTTTCACACTGGGGCAGTGCGCTTGCGGGACGTTAGAAATAGTCCTGCAAGCAGCATCTTTGGGGGGGGGTTGGGAGCGCTATTAATAGATCTCCCAAAACACCCCGCCCATTAAAATGATTGGGCAGCGCTAACAAAGCGCCGCAAAATGGGTCTTTTTTTTTTTTTAAGGTGCCCTTGTCACGTGACCTTAAAAAAACAACCCTCGCTAGCAACCGAAAAGCGCAGCTAAAGCACGGCAAAAAGGTCTGACACGTAAACTGATTTAGTGGCCCTTCAGTGTGTTTTATTGTATGGTGGTGAATCATATGTAAATAACACTAACTAGATATTGTTGGTAATATAGATCAGCAGTTAGTAGTGAGGAGGATTGGCCCCTACTTTATTTTGCTTTTTTATTAATATATTTATGCTGTCTATTTTACAGCTTCGGTTTGTAAACATATCAGTTGGTATGGCAACATTGTTGTTTACCTTTTAGCTGACAAACCTTATTCAGTTTGGTTGCCCTTCTCTGCACTTTCTCCAGTTTTCTGATATCCTTTTTGAGAACTGGTGCCCAAAACTGAACTGTTTATTGTAGATGATGTCTTACTAATGATTTGTACAGGGGATAAATTATATCTCTTTCTCTGCAGTCCATATGTCTTTTAATACAAGAAAGGATTTTGCTTGCTTTGGAAACCGCTGCTTGGCATTGCTAGCTGTTATTTAGCTTATGATCTATCAGAACACCCAAAACTCCCCCAGTTGCACTCCCCCTAGTATGTATGATGCATGCATATTCTTAGCCCCCAAGTGCATAACATTGCATTTATCAACATTTAACCCTGGTTAAAATCACATGCCAAATTGGCGGCAATGGCCGCGTCTGAATCGGTGCGACGCCACACTTCTCAAAAGTAGTTTCTGTACTACTTTTGGTGATTTTGGGTGCGATTTCAATTGACATCTGTGTAGAAACCCGCACAGATGTCTCTGAAATCACCCCTGAAATCGTGACTGACATGCGGGAATGAAATCATGCGAGTTCAGCTGAACTCGCACAATTTTTTTCCCTCAGTCAGTAGGGGTGCAACGGATCAAAAAACTCACGGATCGGATCGATCCTCGGATCAGGAGTCACGGATCGGATCATTTTTCGGATCAGCAAATAATAATTGAATTTGCAAAAACCTGTGAAAATTCCGCCACCATATAGTCCCCACTGTAATATCCACGTCATCTCCCCCACTGTAATATCCACGTCCTCTCCCCCCACTGTAATATCCACGTCCTCTCCCCCCACTGTAATATCCACGTCCTCTCCCCCCACTGTAATATCCACGTCATCTCCCCCCACTGTAATATCCACGTCCTCTCCCCCCACTGTAATATCCACGTCATCTCCCCCCCACTGTAATATCCACGTCATCTCCCCCCCACTGTAATATCCACGTCATCTCCCCCACTGTAATATCCACGTCATCTCCCCCACTGTAATATCCACGTCATCTCCCCCACTGTAATATCCACATCCTCTCCCCCACTGTAATATTGGCTGGGTATCGCAGAGTATTGGCTGGGTATCGCAGAGTATTGGCTGGGTATCGCAGAGTATTGGCTGGGTATCGCAGAGTATTGGCTGGGTATCGGCTGGGTAATGCAGAGTATTGGCTGGGTATCGGCTGGGTAATGCAGAGTATTGGCTGGGTATCGGCTGGGTAATGCAGAGTATTGGCTGGGTATCGGCTGGGTAATGCAGAGTATCGCAGAGTATCGGCTGGGTAATGCAGAGTATCGCAGAGTATCGGCTGGGTAATGCAGAGTATCGGCTGGGTAATGCAGAGTATCGGCTGGGTAATGCAGAGTATCGCAGAGTATCGGCTGGGTAATGCAGAGTATCGCAGAGTATCGGCTGGGTAATGCAGAGTATCGCAGAGTATCGGCTGGGTAATGCAGAGTATCGCAGAGTATCGGCTGGGTATCGCAGAGTATCGGCTGGGTAATGCAGAGTATCGCAGAGTATCGGCTGGGTAATGCAGAGTATCGCAGAGTACATTGGCTGGGTAATGCAGAGTACATTGGCTGGGTAATGCAGAGTACATTGGCTGGGTAATGCAGTTTGTTTCCAAGTGATCGCTCCGTCATTTGACGGAGCGATCACATTGTAAACAGTGGCCGGGTGTACCAAGATGGCCGCCGCTCCGGGGCTAGGCCGAAGCCGCGGCCTTTCCTAAGGCCGCCGGGTGTACCAAGATGGCCGCCGACGCTCCGGAGCTAGGCCGAAGCCGCGGCCTTTCCTAAGGCCGAGGCCGCGGAGCGCTCCGCGGATCTCGGGGTGTGCCGATCCGAACGGGGTGACCCGTTCGGATCACGGATCGGCGACGATCCGTTGCACCCCTATCAGTCAGTGTGAACCAGGGCTAAACCTCATTTGCCATATAGTCCCCCCTTTAAACAGTGCGTTGAGGTCAGCTTGTAATTTGGAGACATCCTGTAAGGATGGCAAGTAGAAATTTCCATTGGAATGATTGGTATGGTGGACAGAGATGGGAACTCAAGTAAGTAGAGATTTCCAGCCGAGTGGTAGGGAGGCAGAGATGGGAACTTAAGTAATTAGATATCTCCATCATAGTGGTTGAGAGGCTGAGCTGAAAACCCAGGTAAATGGAGATTTTCACCAGAGTGGTAGGGGTGAAGCTTGGGTAAGAAGATATCTTCAGCAGAGTGGTAGGTGCTTGGATCTGGGAAGTCAGAGATTTCTAGCAGAGTGATAGCGGGTAGATCTGGGAACTCCGATTAGTAGATATTTCCACCAGAGTGGTAGGGGTGGCACTGGGAGCTCAGGTAAGCAGACATCTTTATCAGTGGGAAATGCCTTGCAATAGCTAACCAAAACCGAAATATCAGATCCCAGAATGATCACTAAGGCCCCTTTCACACTGGGGCGTTTTTCATGCGGTGCAGCGCTAAAAATAGCGCCTGTTCACCGCATGAAAAAATCCTGCCCCTTTAACTCCAGTGTGAAAGCCGGCGGGCTTTCACACTGGAGCGGTGCGCTAGCAGGATGAAAAAAAAAGTCCTGCTAGCAGCATCTTTGGAGCGGGATAGGAGCGGTGTGTTCACCGCTCCTATACCGCTCCTTCCCATTGAAAAGAATGGGAGACCGCGGTAAAACCGCGGCAATACCGCCGCAAAGCGCCGCTACGGCGGCGCTCTGCGGGGGTGTTTAACCCTTTTTCGGCCGCTCGCGGGGGGTAAAACCGCACCGCGAGCGGCCGAAAACCGCGGTAAAAACGACGGTAAAGCAGCGCTAAATATAGCGCTGCTTTACCGTCACCGCGGCTCACCGCCCCAGTGTGAAAGGGGCCTTACTGAAAATAAAAATAAAAGTCTCCCTTTTATAGACATAGTTTATTTGGAGCCTGTGGAAAACTGAAAAGCAATGACAGCTTTGTAATAAATAACATTTCCCGGCAACATTTATATCTTGTGATTCATGAGAAGATCATTTCTGATAAAATGCAATCTCTTTTGTGCTCTGTTATTTTTATTTTGAACTCTGCTGATGTCCTGCCCTCACAAGTCAAAGCTATTATATTGGCTGAAAAAACAAATGACATTCATCACAGAGGACACTTTAACAAAGCAAATAATTGTGAGTCATGGAACCTTTAGCATACCAGCTCCCTTGAGGGCCTGAATAAAATATTCGCTAAAATCCCTAGATAAGATAATTTCCCAAAGATGAGCAACATGATTAAAGATGTTCCTGCCTTCACAACTGGGGGCAGCACTGACATGAAAATCTAGATTGCCAGCACTGATCTAAAGAGTTGGCTCTAGATTCACCCTCCACTTCTGGCTCTTCCTACAACTGTGATGTGGGACAATGGATGAAGATGTAGAAGTGCACATGCTCAGTTTGGTGTGTATTGCTAGAAAAATGTGTTTTCCTGGGAGGGTGCATGTGATCAGCACAGGGCCAATCAGTACTGTCCAGACAGAAGGACAGGGGTCCTGCAGCCTCATAGGACAGTCAGAGAAGAGTGACACCTCCACCTACAAGCTTTAATTAGACACTGATAGAAGTCACAAGACTGCTTTATACTGCTGATGAGAAAAGGTATTTAGCATTTTATATTTACCAAAATAATTTCATTTCCATGTTCTGTGTACTGTGGGAGACCAGATATAGTGAATGCAGGGTCCTGGGTTTAGTAACACTTTTAGGCTCCATGCACACTAGCGTTTTTTCATAAGCTCAAAAAAAGCTAGAAAAAAAACGCTGGATGAAAAATGCTGTTATTAGCATTTTTGCGCAAGCTTCTAGAAGCATTTTAGGAGCATTAGCATATTATTAATGTTTTTACAGTACATGAAGAAAAAAAAAAAAAAGCTGTTAGGAACATTTTAGTAGTGTTTGGAAGCAGTTAGGAGCATTCAGCTCATTCATTCTGCTGAAAAAATGCTCCAAAAAACTCAACAAAACATTTTTTGTTTTCTTCTCCTAGACGCTGAAGCTCAAAAAATGTGAATAGCCTAAAGTAGTGTGCATGCACACATAGGATAACATGATTTAGCTTCTAGGAACAGAAAAAAATGTTAATAACAGCAACTTGGAGGTTAAAAGAATGCTAGTGTGCATGGAGCCTAAAGCCTTGTACACATGATGCGATTGTTGGCCAACCGAGCATCAGATTTTTGTCAAAAGGGCGTGTTCCAGGATCTTGTCTTGCATACGGTAACGGTACACAAATTGTCAGTCGACAACACGAATGTAGTGACGTACTAGACGTACTACAAGACTATAAAGAGGAAGTTCATTTCTCAAGCGTCACCCTTTGGGCTCCTTCTGCTAATTTTGTGTTAGTAGAAGTTTGGTGAGTGTTGATTAGCACTTTTCAGTTCGTGCTTTTCAGTTTGTTTCTGAACGGCCGTTCGTCAACCAGCCATGTTGCATAATCGGCGGAGAGAACGTGTTATTATTGGGTTAGGAGTTATTGCTTTGACCCAAGTCCAGTCCAGGAACAGGAGGAGGAGTTCTTGGACCAAAAATCGGTTGGTTAATTGTGACCAATTATGTCATATGCCATTGCTGCGAGAGCTCCAGGAGAATAATGCGGTTGATTGTCAGAATTATCGGAATGATGGACCCCTGCTTTCACCAACTCTTGGCATTGGTGTCCCCCTATATTAAGAAGCAGGACACATGCATGAGGCCTTCCATCACTCCAGAGCAAAGGCTCATAGCCACCTTGCGGTACTTGGCGATGGGGAGAAGTCTCCAGGACCTCAAGTTTACGACTGGGATCTCCCCCCCAGGCTCTGGGAGTCATTATTCCAGAGACCTGCTCAGCCATCATTCAAGTCCTGCAGAAGGACTATATTAGGGTAAGTTTTTACCTTTAAGATCACATTCTATGTATTTATGTTTGCTAATGTATTGTATTAATTTGTTGATTACATAATTATCAATATTGTAATATGCTGTGAATGTCCTCTTTGTCCTCATGCATGCTGTAAGCTTTTCCTGCTCCTTTTTTGGCTTACATGCAAATTTGCCTTCAAGAACCTCCCCAGCATGCTATCCTGGGCCCATACACACCTAGCCTAGTAACTTAACAATGTTTTTTGTCAGCTACATTTTGGGGCTTACCCTAAACAACCCCTAAAATGTGTACAAATGTTATTGTTGTCCTCAAATTCAGGCAGAGTGCAAGAGGCCAATTTTTTGGGCCCAAACTCATTTGGAACCCCCCCCCCCCCCCAAAAAAAAAAAATGTTAAGTCAAAAGATCCAAATACTCTGTATGCTGACTTTGCAAAACCGATACACACTATCCCACTTTTGTGTTCGTATTTCTGTATAAATTCCCCAAACCATGTAGTGCAAGGGCCTGCCTGATTACCTACACATTTAAACTTCTTAATCTTCTGGCTCCTATTATATTGATAGGTTAAACCATAATGTCAAAATGTGCTGCAATTTGGACAATGTGTATCCAGCTTTTTCGATTATGAAACTTCGTACCTGTCCACTGGGCTGCCAATAGTGTAAGTAAGGAGGGGCTGGCCAAAGTATCACTGATTATTTATGCAAACAGCTCTCATGGAAGTGGAGAGGGTTACCTTCCAAAACCTCTTCCCATTACATCCCCCCACCCCTAAAATTTGTCTAATGGCCACCAGAGGGGGGGGGGAGGAATCGGATAACTTGACCTTCCACTTTTGTCTTTAAATACTCATTTAAGTGTATCCTTATGTTGGCTAAGCATGTTTGTGTCAAATCTGCTTGCAATGTTATGTGCAGAACTAGTCATTTTTTTTATTTTTTAA
Organism: Lithobates sylvaticus; assembly: GCA_028564925.1. Taxonomy (NCBI): domain Eukaryota; kingdom Metazoa; phylum Chordata; class Amphibia; order Anura; family Ranidae; genus Lithobates; species Lithobates sylvaticus. The sequence continues at coordinate 36,951,326 of CM053036.1, read as the reverse complement.
TCCACAGTTTCCTTCCAACCCAGAGCAATGGCAGGACTTTGCAGCCCAGTTCCATTAGTGGGATTTTCCCAACTGTGGTGGTGCTATTGATGGCAAGCATGTCCGGATTGTACCACCACCCAATTCTGGCTCCTATTGTTTGAATTATAAGGGCTTTTGCAGCATAGTCATGCTAGCTGTAGTGTCTGCCAACTACGAGATCCTCTATCTGGATGTTGGGAAGAATGGCCGCAACTCTGACGGAGGAGTGATTATGCAAACGGAGTTCTACAAGTGGCTACAGAATGGCACCTTAAACTTTTGCCACCTGCTGAGGAGAATGTTGAAGGCCTCAATTTTGTTTTCATGGCAGATGAAGCCTTTGCTCTGGGCGAACATCTAATAAAGCTGTTTCCTATGAGGAACCTCACCCCAGAGCAGAGAATCTTCAAATACAAGCTCTCTTGTGCCAGAAGGGTGGTTGAAAACGCCTTTGGCATCCTATCGAGTCGTTTCAGGCTGTTTTTGACTCCAATCAACCTGGCACTCTACAAGATAAATCATGTGGTCCTGTGCTGCTGTATTCTCCATAATGTTTTAAGGAGGAATGCTACCAGCTACCTAGCCTCACTGCCAAGTGATGTGGACCCTGCAGTTGCAGGCCCAGCTGAAGAGGCTGCAGCTCGTCCATCTGTAGGCGTGCTGACGGCTATTGAAAATTCCTGTGCTAGATTGCCATCACAAATTGCCAGAAATTTATGGCAGAAATACCAGGAATATTTTGTGGGTAGAGGGGCAGTGTCTTGGCAGTAAATTGTAGCTGATAATTAATATTTTTTTGGAAGATCATAATCTCCTATTTCATTTGAACTACTGTTGTCTGTGTTTCTTATATGTCTAATATGTTCCCAAATGGGCTTTATTTTGGCCACTTGCTCCAATAGTGCAAATGTACCTTGATTTCTACATGAGGTGACAATATCTTCTTCAGCTAACTATTATGGTGTGCTGTGGGTCTGCTACACACACACAATGTTTTTGTTCTTAATGGATCTAATTCATGAAGTTAAAAACATTATGCCTTTACAAAAATTTCAGGCGTTGTCCACATTTAAGAGCACATTGTCACTGTAACAACGTATGAAATACACTGGTATTGAGCAATGAAATAATAAGCCACACATTGTTTAGTAAAAAACATTTTACTCAAAGCACATTCACATGTGCATTTTTAAGGTTTTAAAACAAACCAACATCTTATTGTATAACATGTATGTTTTGCATTATTTCTCCTTTTTTGTGGCTAAACAGGCATGTTCTAAAACATTAGATACACATTCCAAACTCAGTAACTTACAAAGTTCGAGTTTGGTAAAGTGAAGGCCAAACGAGACATTAGTATCCAAAGACTGTGTGGATGTTACCTTCCTCAGATGGGGTGATCTCACCCCTCTAAAAGCCAAAATTTGAAGCCACGTACACGTAGAGGCATAACAATTAAATGTCCCTTATGATCCCATGCCTAAAATGTGTGTAGTTACAAACCTCTATTTTTTTAAACACACAAAACACACAGTGTGTCAACATGTGCTATCTCCCATCACGGGTATCAATGGACGCGTTTTGGGGGTGCAACCCCTTCCTCTGAGCTACTTTAGTTATGAGGAAGGGGTTGCACCCCCAAAAGGCATCCATTGATACCGTGTGTTGGGAAATAGCACATGTAGACACACTGTGTTTTTGAAAAATAGATGTATAGAACTACACACATTTTAGGCAAGGGATCATGGGGTAAATACGAATGTCAAGGCCCAATTTGGGGGCACCTTCAAAAATATATATTTTTTAGATTGTAAAAAAAAAACACATAAACATTACAATTCACATTAGTTAGGGCAGTGTTTCCCAACTCTCCTCCTCAAGATGCAAACCCAGGTCATGTTTTTGAGATTTCTTGAATTTGGCACAGGTGATGTTGTCATTTTCACTGTTAGTAAAAACACTGTTAGTAGTCGTTTTTAGACTAAAGAAAATCTAAAAAACAGGACCTGGTGGTGCACCTAGAGCAGTGGAGTGTAGAAACACTGAGTTCTGTCCCTAAACTTTCACATTTAAAAGTCATAAAAACATGGTAATTATTAAAAGGGCAAACAGGAGCCAACAAGTGGGACAATAAACTTCAGACCAGGCAAAAGGAAATTTAAATTTGCCAAGCATGTCCACAAAATCTTATTCTTTACTGTAAAGCAGTGGCAGCCTCCCTAATTTGCTCCATTATCTGCACTCATTCTGCCAATAGTACATCATGGGAGATCATGACATAGTAAGAAGAGTAAAAAGTATTAAGGGAATGATGGTCAAGTGGCTGAGGCACTACATAGTGAGTTATGGTCAAATTACTAGTCAAATTCAGGAAATACTTACCTACCCAGTCTATTGTTGCTTGCAACCTGCTTGCCCTTCAGACACCTACACTACTAGGAATGTACACACTGCCAGCTCATTCCACCTCATTTTTCTCCATGCTAATGTTAAGGCACTACATACTTTGCTAATGTGTGGAGTGGGTGTTTGGTTTGGACATCTAAACACTCGACATGTATACACATTTGAAGCAAGATTCCAAGAATACTTACTTGCGCAAACAAGAGGCTCCTCACTGTGATTAGCGTCAGGGGATTTGACGACCACAATGGCAATGTCTGTTCTGGGTCCAGGAGTCAGATCCCATGGCTCCAAAGAAACATCCTGGGTGAGCTGACCACACTAATTTCCCTCTAAAAAGAAATACACCAATACATTAAGCCACCCCAAGTCACACCTGTTTCTATCATTAATTTTGCTACATTAGTTGACCAACCTTGCACTTGGTCTGATGTCAATGTTTGCTCCTGACTAGTGTACTCCACCATGCTGCACTGTGGGGGTTTTTCTGTGAAAAATGCATAGAAAAGGGAAGGTGATGGCATCTTGCAGAGGGCAAACACTTGACAAGTGCCAACATTGAAAAAGTCCTGCAGTTGCACCCCACCCCTCTTGTCTCCTATGGGATACGGGATATATGATGCCCATCCTAGCAAGCGTGACTCTTTGTGACTGGGAGCCCAGGGGCCTCTCCTCTACCCATGTCTACACTGGCAAGGCTGCATTAATGGGCACTGATGAGCCAGGCAGCAACCAGAAAGTGTTCTTTACCCCTTAAGTTCTGCCCTAAGCCCATGGCCTTTGGCCCACCTAGAAACACCCCTGTCATGTCTAAATTAGTGTGTTTGAAGTTGGCACTTTTGTTTTTGGGGCCCAAGGGTAGCCTTCCTTTGTCCCTTGTGGTGGCTTGGCTAGAGCCTCCTTTTTTGGGGCCGAGCGAGGGTAGCCTCCCTTCGTCCCTTGTGGTGGCTTGGCTGGAGCCTCCTTTTTTGGTGCCTCCCTGTTTAAAGAAGATAAAAAAACAATAAAAAAAAAAAAGGAATGTTCAAAAACATGACCAAATAAGAATGTTCAGATAAGCTTTATATTTACCTTCATCTTTGGAATCCCAAGTCATACAAAGATTTAAGAAAAGCTTATATAGAATTCTCTAGAGATACTTGGAGAAAGAACATATACAGACGGAGTCCCAGATCCCTCCCCTACACCCTCCTGCTTCTAAAAGCCAGGAAGAGCAGGAATCTGGAGGAGGCCACAGCTTCCTTCCTCAGCCAGGCCACTACTGCGCACTGTACAGATCCAGATGAGGCTGAGGCATTTGGGTGTGTGACTGCCAATAAATTAAGGCAGATGGCCGGTGAGCAAAGGAGCAGGTGTGAGGAACTCCTCCTGCAGCTCCTCAACAATTTCTGAAAGCACCCACAATTCGGATTTTGTGGCCCCACCTCCACAGCCAACCCACAAACCACAGCCACCCCACCTACCACAGCAGCATGGCGGTCAGTGGCAATTCCAGCCACAAGACCCCCATCAACCCCGCTGGTCTGGTGATTTTCTACCCTTCCCCACTTACAAATTATTATTTTTTTTAATAATAATGTTTTCTATATTTTTGTATGCATAGAATGCACTTTTTTGTTAAGTTCTTTGTATTTGGATGGCAGATAGCATCTCTAATTTAATTTTGTTTTATTTTTTATTCTGCACAATAAAAAAAATTGTGTAGAATAATACTTGACTATGTGTTTTACTTCAAATGACAGTTTGGGAGTAGGCAGTTACATTTAAAAAAAATACCTGTAAAATAACAAGGAACACCAACATAGTTGCATCTTTGATTTTAAAAACTACAGGATAATAGTGTTGTGGTAACTTGCCCAAAAAACAACAAGCATTATAGTAATATTCTTGATATCACTAGAAAACAAAAGCCTTTTAAAATACATTTGCCATAACTCCATCGGTATCACCAGTATAGCAGCTTCATTATTCTCCCATTAAAGAAGAAGAGAATGTGCGCTGCATTTCGACATTTCATAGTTTGCCGCGTCACAAATGTTAATTCTCCATTACGAACGCTAGTTTACAAGACCGACCGATTACGGCTCGTTCCTTGTTTCCGATCATGCGTGTTTGTACCTTTGACTTTTGTGTGACGGACTTGTGTACAGACCATACGAAAATCAGACAACAGACCGTTGTCTGACAAAAATTTACTAGCCTGCCATCCAACATTTGTTGGACAACAATTGTCAAAAGGAGCGTACTAAAGGTAAGATTTTAGGACAACAGTCTGTCAACAGACAATCCCCTGCCAACAATCACATTGTGTGTACGAGGCATTAGTATATTAATTTCAGTGTATCCTCATATTGAAATTGTGCGCAGAATATTTTTGAGATTTTTTTTTTTACAGCAGCTGTTCACACACATATTTTACATTCTATTCTATTTGGTCACCAAGTAACAGGCAGAATGGTAAGAGACATTCTTAATCATTCACAAAGCGCTATATTTAATACATCATGCCTTGCTAAACATCCCGGGCCTGCCGATATTGCAGTCACCTGTCCAGAGATCACCGAAGTAGCTTGTGCTGTAAAGAAATAATACAAGTCAATAGAACACATTGATCCCAATCTTTTCTGTGTGCGGCGCCAGAGTGCAACAGGCGAAACAGGTAAATGTGAAATGAAAATTCATAAAAGGCTGCACACTAAAGAAATAGAACAATATAAATCATCACAGCTGTGACCTTTCACTAAAGACTTAGAGACACAGACATCCAGCATTTTTATTTGTACAATTGATTATTATTTTAAGTAAAAAGACAGGGGGGGGGGGGATGATGGGTTGGCTCAGGGGGCAAGGGCTTTTCTGATCAGTCAGGAACATATGAGCTCATAAACTCACATTAACACAAATTACCAGTGCGTAGCTTGCCTCCTGCTACCATCCCCATGCATGGCGGGCAGGTGGCTATTGGCAGGCGTTCCTGTAGGCTACGCAGCTGTCACTATAGCTATATTACAGAAAACCACAATACTGACAGCTGACATAATCGTATAGAATGTATATTGTACATATATATAGAAGGAACTTTTTCCTTCTCCCGTTTATAGCATTGTGTTTTTAAAGTGACTGTCTCTATTTTAGAAGTGAAAACTAAAGCCATGCTTGTAAAAAAAAAAGGGATCAAAGATACAGTTTCCATTGATCTCTGCTGTCTTCCAAACCTACGTTTGCTGATAAATCTTTGGCACACTTCCGGGTGTGTTGGATGTCTTGTAGGGAGGGATAAGGTTCTGGTTTATGGCTACCATGGGTTTGCAGCGAATCCCCAGTTTTAGAAAACGCTGCAGGTTTGCTTCCAGAAATAAGGAACGACCTATAACGCATTGCATAGCCAAAAGACCATAATTTGAAGGAATGGATAACCCACACTTCTGTATAGATACTGTTCTTTTTATATAATATTTATACTGTATATACAGTATGTATATACTGTATATACAGTGCCTTGAAATTTTCCACAATGTTACAACCAAAAATGTAAATGTATTTTATATACATATACAGTGCCTTAAAAAAGTATTCATTTGTATTTTTTTTTGAGTCAAAACTGTTCCTTTATTGAAGCAAAATGTCATACAGGTTACAACATGTGTCCAAAATGTCATACAGGTTACAACATGTGTCCAACATGGACAAATTCAAGTACTCATTACAGTCAGTACAATACATCATTAGACAAGAGAAGGGATAACAGCAGTACAGCAGTATCTGGGTTATACGTTAATATCATGGGCTGGCATCCAATGAAACTCCACTTCTTCTCCCCGCTCCCCCTTCTCCCACCACAAGCATCCCCCGGTCACCCCCCTCAGCCTGTCCAGGGCTTCCATACCCTGTCAAATTTTTGGGGACAGTTCCTGTTCATGTATGTCAATTTGTATAATGGAAGTACAGCGTTGATGGACTTTTCCCAGGAACTGATTGTGGGGGGTAAAGGGGCATTCCAATGCAGCACAACCTCCCTCTTAGCATAGAAGAAGAGGTAGGTCAGTAGCAATTTCGTGTATTTAGGCCTTTGGTCATCGTCTTGGATGCCCAGCAGTACCAGCTCGGGGGACAACGGGAGACTTAATTGGAGACGGCCGTTAACAGATTCCACCACCTCCTTCCAATAGGCAACTATTCTAGGGCAGCTCCAGAACATGTGAAGGTACGTTCCTACATTGCTCAAGCAGCGAGGGCAGTCAGGCGACCGTCGGGGATAGACCCTGTGAAGTCTCTGGGGGGTGTAGTACACCCTATGCAAAAATTTAACCTGGATCAGGCGCTCTCTGGAGGATATTAATAAGGCGGCACTGTCAGACAGACAGTCATTCCAATCTTCCAGGTCCAGGCCTGGAATATCTTCCTTCCATTGGTCATATAACCTATCCACTTTGGTTGAGTCCGTCTTCAGGAGGTTCATATACAGGGCCGAGAGGGGTTTTTTAAGTTCATCCTGAGAGAGCATTTTCTCAGTGGGGTCCATCTCCAGTCTAATGGATTCGGGGAATTGGGCTCTAGTGGCATGACGCAGTTGGATGTACCGAAAGTACATCCACCCTGGCAATTGATGTTCAACCTGGAGGATCGGGAATGGTACCAGTCCTCCAGACACCATAATATCACTGAGGGTCTTTACCCCAAATCTAGCCCATATCACCGGGTCCGGCACTGTTCTGATGTGGGGGAGATTGGGGTTACCCCACAAGGGACAACGGGGAGACCAGCACTGTGGGCCCTGGAATCCCCTCCTAGAAGCGGTCCAGACCTTAAGGGTAGTTTGAGTGGGTAGCGGGAGGTCCGCATAGGCCCTACATCCCTTATACACTAAGTTGCCCAGCTCCTGTAATGATCCTACAATAGCAGCCTCTAGGCACACGGCTGCATTTCCCCGGGAAAGGACATACCACCACCTGACCGTGACCAGAACCGCTGCCCAAAAATACGTCCTATAGTCTGGCATTGCCAGGCCCCCACATTGAGTTGGGAGAGTCAAGGTAGATCTCGCCAGCCTCGGAGCAGCTCCCCCCCAGATGAAGGAACCCACACATTTGTCAACTTCCGCAAAAAAGGATTTGGGTATCCAGGTGGGGCTATTCCGGAACACATATAGGAATTTGGGAAGAAATATCATTTTCAGCAAATTTATGCGGCCCATAAGATTGAGGGGCAAAGAGGCCCATGTGGTACACTTAGTCCGCAATTGGGTCATAACTGGGCGAAGATTAAGTTCCTGAAAGCCTGCCAACTCTCTCCTGACCTGGATGCCCAAATACCTGAATTGGTCTACCCATACGAGGGGGATGTGCGTGGCCACTTCCCGGGCCCGCGGGTCCAGAGGGAAAATATTGGATTTGGTCCAATTGATACGCACCCCTAAGAATTTCCCAAAGGTGTTGAATATGTCTAGGGCTGCTGTCAATGAGTCCCCCGGGTCCTGCAGGTAAAGTAGCGCGTCGTCCGCATATAGCGATAATTTTTCAACCAGGGAACCCACCTTCAGGCCCACCACCCTCTCTGAGTGCCTAATCAGGGTGGCCAGGGGTTCAAGCGCAAGGGCAAACAGGGCCGGGGACAGCGGGCACCCCTGACGCGTGCCCCTCTGTAATGGGAATGAGGCAGAGATCCTGTCATTCGTACGAATGCGGGCTCTGGGCATCTGGTAAAGCAAGCGAAGCCACCTGAGAAACCCGGGCCCGAATCCAAACCGACCCAGAGTCTCCCACAGGAATACCCACTCCACCGAGTCAAATGCCTTCTCGGCGTCCAAGGAGGCTATGACTCTCCTACCACTGTTGGCGTGAGTGATGGACATGTTGAGGAAGAGGCGGCGGAGGTTGATGTATATACCCTTCCCAGGCATAAACCCAGTCTGATCCGGATGGACTACTTCCCCAAGGACCATGGTCAACCTGTTGGCCAGGATCTTTGCCAAAATCTTGGCGTCCACATTTAGGAGGGAAATCGGTCGGTAGGAGGCGCAGTCCTCCGGATCCTTACCAGGCTTGGGTATCAAAACCACCACCGCCTCAGACATTGACTCGGGGAGGGCCCCCATCTGGAAGAATTGGGCGAATAGAGACACGAGCCGAGGTGCCAGCAGCTCTAAGTGTTGCGAGTAAAACTCCCTAGGCAGGCCATCCGCCCCGGGAGTTTTCCCAGCCTGGAGCTGGAATATCGCTGCCTGAACCTCCTCCAAGGTGATGTCTGCATCCAGGGCCTCACAGGCCTGATCACTAAGTGTCGGGAGAGGGATCTCAGCTAGGTACTCAGTTAGCTCTTGGGGTGAGTACTCCACCCTGGTAGAGTATAGTTGCTTATAATACTGGGCGAACCTGCGGTTGATGTCCTGCGGGGCTCTCAGTAGTGTCCCATCTGAGTCCTTGACTCCGGCAATATAGGTGACAGCGAACTGTCCCTTCGCAAGCCAGGCTAACAGGCGGCCGCTCTTATTGCCGTACTCAAAGACTCTGTGTGCCGTACCCAGGAGAGACTTGTGCATACCATCAATCCTGCAAAGGGAGAGTTGATGTAATGCAAACTGCCATTCCCCGTACACCTCCCGAGCCGGGTTGGCAACATATGCCTCCTCCTTCCTCTCAGCCCTCTCCTCTAATTCCTCCAAAGAGCGCCTAGCCTTCCTACGGGCCATCGCTATCCGGGCAATGTATTCCCCCCTGGTCCAGGCCTTAAATGCGTCCCAAGCAACCAAAGGATCGGTGCCCTCAGCATTTTCTAGCCAGTAGTGACATACCCCCTCCTGCACCGACTCCTGAACATCCTCGTCCTCTATCCAATACCTGGACAGCCTCCACAACCTCTCCCCAGGTGTCCCAAATGAGATTTTCAGTAGCAGCGGAGTATGGTCAGATATGCCCCGGGGTAAAATGCTGCTGTCAACAGTCTTGGGAAGCAGAGAGCGGGAAACAAACATCAAATCTATTCGAGATAAAGTTTTAAATGTAGTGGAGTGACAGGTGAATTGTTTAGTTAGAGGGTTGGAGTTACGCCAAACGTCTGTGAGATCAAAGTCATTGGCCCAGTCGATCAGTCCCGGGACCCACCTGGAGATGGAGTGCAGCCTGTCCAAGCTTGAGGTTGGGGTCAGATTAAAATCCCCAGTTACCAAGACATCATCAACCCCATACTCCACCACCATCTGCATGATCTTATACAGTAGGGCGACGTCAGCAGGTGGAGGTAGGTATAGGCCTACCAGTACACAAGGATTATTCGCAATCATTGCATGGATAATAACATACCTGCCGCCCGGATCAATTTTAACCCCTATGAGCTGAAAAGGCAGTTGCTTATGTATTAAGATGCTGACCCCCCTGGAGTAAGTGGAGTATGTAGCATGGTAGTAGTTACCTACCCACGCCCTTTTTAGGCCCAAAATACGTGAACCAACCAGGTGCGTCTCCTGAAAGACGCAGATGTGTGGTGAGTATTTTTTAAGGAAATTAAAAACCAGAGACCTTTTGTGCGCAGAATTAAGACCCCTCACATTCCAGGAAATTACCGAGACCTGAGCCATGGGATTATGTGAATAAGAATTGATGACAGGACATAGACCAGGGTCGGGGCCTCTCCACTCCACCAGGGGGCCAGCCGGCCCTCCGTACCACCCCAATCCCAACCCAGTTCGTCATTGAATAGGGTATAGCTTGACACTTGTAATGCATTAACTACCAGAAAGGTATAATCTTGACTCTTTTTCAGAACAGTATAAACCATGACCATCCTAGTGGTCAAAACTCTTTCGGCAACGGCCGAGACCCCCCCAACCCCCCTCCCCCCACCCCGCATGTCCCACCCAAAGCAAGACAGCATCATACCCTAAAACCTGCCCGTAGACAACCAACTTCTGGGAGGCGTGTGTAACACCAAGAGCGGCAGTTCGCTGTGCAAGGACCTATCGGCCACTTACTGCAACTAACACCAAGTAGTCTTTCTCACTGTGTGTGCTAGGAGAGCGTCCATAGAGAGAGGTGCCGCTTCTTGCATAAAATAAAATAAAACAGACAAACCGAACTTTGTTGTTCACCTGGGCAAAGCCAGGGGCGCTTCACTTAGACTTAGCTGGGTGGATAAAAGGAAGAAAAGGCATAACAGGCAGGCAAAAATGCGGGAAAAAGGAAAAAACGTACATGTCACCAACCGTTACCATACGGTCCGAGGCTGTCAATCAGGGGAAGAACTGCTTGTTCTCCGTGGTCTGCTGCGTGGAGGGGGGGGGGGGCACACCGGACAAGGGGAACAGAAAAACAAAAGGTGCGCCAAAACATGAAAGGACTCAGCCTGGCTGGAAGAGGGGTAGAGATGTTGCGTCCAGCCATCTTGAGCTCGCCGGCCTCTCACCTCCAGCCAGCAGTGTCTCCCTGTCCATGTGGGGTCAGCCGACCCCACTCCGAACATGGTAGGGTGTAATAGTTGTGCAAACAGAAATTGTACAGCAGCAAACAATCCCGATGGCATGGGCCTCGTAGGGTTTCTGTTTCTCAGGAGGAACTATTGTTGCTTCATCCCAGGGGCGGGATGGTCTCCAGCCACCTTGCAGCCTCTCTAGGGGACGTAAAGAATCTTGTAGTTTCCCCATCGATGACCCGAAGTTTGGCGGGGAAGAGCACGCTGTATTTTATGCCCTTAGCTCTGAGGCCTGCCTTCACCGCATCAAACGAGCGACGGAGCTTTTGTGTTTCAATGGATAAGTCAGGGAACAGCATCAGGCGGTTGTTCTGAAATTTCAGCTCCCCCGCCGCTCTAGCGGCTCTGAGCAGCTCGTCCCGGTCCCTAAAGTTCAGGAACCGCATGATGAAAGTGCGGGGAGGAGAGCCTTGCGGACCGGGCTGTGGGGGAAGCCTGTGAGCCCTCTCCACTGCAAAGTAAGGGGGCAGATGGGCAGCTGGTAGCAGGTTCCTAAGCATCTCCTCCGCAAACACCGTGGGATTCTTACCCTCCGCTCCCTCTGCTAGTCCCACGATCCTAATATTGTTCCTTCGGCATCTGTTTTCGGAATCCTCGGCCCTATGCTCCAGGATCTTCACTCTAGATTGCAGGGAGCGAATGGCGCCTGTATTCTCATTCACAGCGTCTTCCACCAGACCCACACGGTGCTCTGCCTCAGTCATCCGGGAGCGGACTTTGTCCAGGTCCTGCCTGAGGAGGCCTACATCCATCTGGACCTCCTCTATCTTGCTGGTCAGGGCTGTCTGGCATGTTGCGATCGCCGACTGACATGTTGCTATCGCTGCCATGACCTCCGGAATACCTGGGGCAGAGGGAGCCGGTCCCCCTTGTGCTTCAGTTTGCGACGCCATGTCAGCACGCGGTGTCTGCTGCTTACTAGGCCTCAGCGGCGGGGGACTGACCTCCTGCGGGATATCAGATGGGAATTTTAACTTCTTCCCCCCTTTGCCTCGTCCGGGCAGTCTGGAAGGCATTCACTGCCAGTAAGGATGGTCAGCAACACGGCCTGTCTGTTTTTTATGGGTGATCGGATCATTGGAGCGGCAGAGCTCTGTAAAACACGTCTGTTCACTCCGCCATCTTGGACACGCCCCCCGGGGCGTGGCCAAGACCGGCATGTGAGAGGACGCACTTCTCACAGCTCCTGCTTGATCCGTACTCTGATCCTTCCCCGGCAGCTACAAACCTGCTTCTTTTGGTCACCCAGCTGGCTACCGACCTGCAGCCCCTCCCGGACCCACCACCGGCCCTTTGCACCCGGGGGGAAAACCCGCCGAGGCCCGCCGGAGATGACGGGACCGCATGCCCAAGATGGCGCCGCAGCGTCGGCAGCTTTATCACAGCGCACTCCACGGACGGCTGACAGGCTCAAAGGAGAAGGCAGCAAGAAGGCCCAAAAGTCTCAGGGTAAGGAACAATACCGGGACATGCTGTTTTACACACAAAAACTACAGGGCCCGGGGGCCACGCTAGCCTTGGAAGACACACAGAGGCCTGAGGGGGGGGGAGCTGTTTACACAAGCAGACTGGGGCCAGGACACTGATAGCAACACAGGCCTCAGCCATGAGGATGCTGGCCACCCGCCCTCCCCCCCCTCATACAGCAGATGGTGAGGAACCCCTGGAGCAACCTACACTAGCAACGATTTTAAAAGCTGTACAGGTATGCACAGCATCTGTGAATGACATGAAAGTGCAACTTGGGAGCATGAGAGAAGAGGTCTCATTTATAAGGCAAGATCTGCAAAAACTGAGAGAAAGGGCCACCGCTGTGGAGTGCAGAGTCAGCGACATTGAGGATAAATTACCCCCCTTAGTGCGGGAGGCCAGGGCTGCACATAGACTGGCGCAAAATACATACAACAGAGCTGAGGACTCCGAGAATCGCTTACCCAGGAATAATTTGCGTATTGTTGGTTTGCCTGAGAAATCAGAGGGCAGAGACCCCACTACATTTGTGGAAAACTGGCTTGTTGAGATCTTTGGCAGGGATTCCTTCTCCCCATTTTACACAGTGGAAAGGGCCCACAGAGTACCAGGCAGGCCCCCCCCCCCACAGGGGGCTCCCCCCAGATCCATGCTGGCCAAGCTGTTACACTACAGAGACAGAGAGGCGATCCTGCGTTGCGCACGTGAAAAGGCGAACGTCAAGTTTAATGGTGTCCGGGTGTCATTCTACCCGGACTTCTCAGCTGAAGGCCAGAGCAAAATTTGGAGAGGTGAAGAAACGCCTGAGGGCCCTGCAACTACCATACGCCATGCTGTATCCGGCAAAACTAAGAGTGACTGCAGATGGTCACGCACAATTTTTTGATTCGGCCAGGGAAGCGACAACCTGGCTTGACCATAACGAACAAGCCTTGGGTCACCGTCGTGCTGAGGCAGAGGGTGACTGACTCTCCATGGGTACTCTGATCGGTAATTTAACACCGCTGCATTAAGGCATTAACATGTTACAGCAATAATTGCAGGACTAGTTGGATGAATCTTGTTATGATAGTAACACTGGACACCCAGGTGCCCACTTATTTTTCTCCTAGTTGCCGGGGAACACTGTTACCATGTTTAAAAAGCGAGGAAGAGAACTGTGAATTTCTGAGATGCATGCACCCTCCCGTATGCCGAAAGGGGGTAAGTGGTTTCCTGCAGGGATACAGCAGAAGTGTATCGCTGCTCCACCATCCGGCAGGACATGTATGAGAAGGTTGGCCATGTTGGCGAAGTTTGAAATGAGGCGTACCAAGATGGGGGCCTCGAGATCCTTGTGTAACCTGAGAAACACCCACAGGTCCCGGGTACAACGAGCACAGTCAAAAGTTTTGGTACACGGCCCAGTTGGGCTGGTATGCAGTTTGAAGCATACTACTGATTGCAGTTCAAGTGCAAGTCCGTAAATGACCCTCCCCCACCCAGATGACACAACAGACTTTTATTGTCCCACTCTAACTGCCTTTGATATCTGGCCACATGTTGAGGGGCCCTGGGGCCCAGACGAGCTATTACCTCCCCACACAAGATGGCTACTGCAGCTGTAATTTCATGGAACATTAGGGGCATGAACTCCCCCCTCAAACGCACAATGATATTTACGTGCTTAAAAAAGTTTTTCCCTGCCGTGATATGTTTGCAGGAGACGCACTTTACGAGTGCCACTAGGGGATGCCTGAAGTATCCATGGATAGGCTGGGCGTACCACTCCACCCACACCTCCTTTTCCCGGGGGGTGAGTGTAGTGGTGCACAGATCCCTTGACTTCCAGGAATATGCTTCAAAAGTAGACACTGAGGGACGATTTGTTTTTCTGCATTGCCGTATTGGTATATTGAAGTGTATTTTGGCTTGTGTATACATTCCTCCTCCGTTTGATGCCCGGGTGCTTCGGCTTCTCCTGGAATTTCTGGGGGGGAGGCCGGAGCTCCCGCTGCTGATAGTGGGGGACTTTAATAGTTGGTTGAACGCGGCCCTAGACAAACACCCAGTACCGGGACCAGGTAACCCACCGAGAGTGACCCCCTTGGCCAGATTGCTACGGGAGGTGGGCTGGGTGGATGTCTGGCGGCAGCGGAATCCTTCCAGTAAACAGTTCTCATGTTTTTCAAAGTCCCACGGGTCACTGTCCAGGATAGACATGGCGGTGGGAAACTGTGCTATGCTCCCCTCGGTGGCTGATATATCTTATAAACCTAGATGTGTGTCTGACCACTCGTGTCTGGTGGTAACATTAACTGTTGCATGTCTGTCCACACTCCCCAGAGCTCCATGGAAGTTTAATGCCTTTTGGCTCCAGTTACTGACCGCCCCAGAGGAGGTAGAAGGTGGCATATCCAAATTATTTACTCCACAACCAGATTTAGCATCCGTGCTCCTTGAATGGGAAGCGTTTAAAGTATTTCTGAGAAAGTTGCTGAGCAAGGAGGTTACGAAGGTTAAGAGACGCTCCGAGTCACTCAGAGAAGCTCTGGAGCAGCAAGTACACTCTCTGGAGACAAACTATGTGCAGGACCCCTCTGAGGCCACAAAGGGGGCTTGGCAGGCGGCACAATCTGCCTATGACCATTTGCTGGCCTCATCGGCGGAGAAGAAGCGGTTCTTTTCCAGGACTGCCTTCTTTGAGGAAGGTGAAGTGACGGGGCGTCTCTTGGCTAGAATAGCTAACTCTGAGCAAAGGTCTCCAGTGATAGGTACTATAAGGACTATAGGGGGACAATTGGTGCATGCCCCCGACTTGGTAATTCAGACACTAGCAGAATTTTATCAAAACTTATACCGCCCTTCCTCGAACTATGGTGCAGAGGAACTGGCACACTACTTAGATGACATATTGTTTCCTACGCTTACAGAGGCACAGAGGGAAGCTCTAGATGCCCCACTTACGCTGGAGGAGTTGCAGGATGCGGTGGCTACATTTCCTAACTCTAAGGCCCCGGGGGGGGGATGGGATCCCCATGGAGATATATATAAACACTATTCTGAGGTACTACTCCCCAAACTGCTGGCAGTATTTAATGCGGCCAGAGAGACAGGTGCATTGCCCCTTTCCATGTCTGAGGCTCATATTGTACTAATTTTAAAACCTGACAAAGATCCAGTAGACCCGGCATCGTATAGGCCAATCTCCCTGCTTCAGTCTGACATAAAGATACTTGCTAAAGTGTTGGCTCTCAGACTGAACACAGTGGTTCAGTCCATTGTCCATGCAGATCAAGCGGGCTTTATGCCAAACAAATCGACAACACTAAACCTCAGGAGGCTTTTCCTCAACATGTCACCTGCTGACAATGTAGGCAAGAGGGCTCTCTTGTCATTAGACGCTATGAAAGCGTTCGACAGTGTTGAGTGGCCATATCTCTGGGAGACTCTGAGGCGCTTTGGCTTCGGAGATGGATATATCTCCTGGGTGAGGTTACTGTACCACTGCCCGAAGGCGTCCATCCGGGAGGCTGGTAGGCTGTCCTTGCCATTTGAACTCGGCCGGGGCACGCGGCAGAGGTGCCCATTGTCCCCCCTGCTGTTTGCCCTGGCAATAGAGCCACTGGCTATCAGGATTAGGGACCATCAGGGCATCACTGGCTTCTGCTATGGTAACCGGCAGGAAAAGGTGATGCTATATGCAGACGATACTATGATCCTGCTGGGGGACACGGAGCAGTCTCTGCGCAATACGATGGAGGCAGTGATCCGATTTGGTGAGTTCTCGGGACTCAAGATTAATTGGTCCAAGTCTGCACTTATGCCCATAGATGAGCCCCCACCCCAGCAGGACGGGCGGGTGGGAGAAATACCTATCGCTCTCTCCTTCAAGTACTTGGGGATACAGGTGACCCCTCAGATTAGAGACTATGGCGTGCTCAATATAGCTCCATTGCTGACTAGATTCCGTCATAGGGTTAAGACGTGGAATTCCTTGTGTATATCAGTTGCCGGCAAAGTAAATCTCATAAAAATGATACTCATGCCCCAACTGCTATATATGCTACATAATTCCCCGGTGATGATCCCATTGAAAACATTTAGAATAATTAATGCCATTTTTAGGGAGTTAATATGGAAATCTCGCCCCCCCCAGAATAAAACTAGAGCACCTACAACGCTCCAAGGAGGATGGTGGACTAGCTCTGCCGAATACATGGCTTTACTATCTGGCATCCCAGATGCAACACCTGATAGGTACCATGGTTCCTGAGGGGGATCAGGGGGACCATGTCCCGAGCGCCTCAGAAAACATAATGCTTCAC
Source organism: Lithobates sylvaticus (assembly GCA_028564925.1). Lineage (NCBI taxonomy): Eukaryota > Metazoa > Chordata > Amphibia > Anura > Ranidae > Lithobates > Lithobates sylvaticus. Next base: position 36,934,662 of record CM053036.1, on the reverse strand, counting down.
ACCGTGGGGGGAAACTCTGTCCCGACCGCGCTTGAAGCGTTGGCCTTTGCCAAACCACAAAGAAGCTTCCCCACATATAGTCTTATACAAAAAGTGTGGAATAAGACCAAATACCTTCAAGGGGCGGCAGGTTTTAGTGAATACAGCCCCATATGGGCAAATGACTCATACCCTGAACTTGCTAAACTACAGCATGGAAAGAGATGGCGGAGGAGTGGCGTGATCTATCTTGCACAGATAATTAGTAATGGCAATATTCTGCCTTTCGATACCATAAGAGAGAGATTTCAGCTGCCAGCACACATGCATTTTTATTACTTGCAACTTAAACACGCATTCAGGACCCAATCAAGGGGCTCTGAGTGGCGGATGGATGACCTGCCCCTCCTCTCCCAGCTCAAGGCAGCAGAAGTCTCTAAAGGCTTCATTTCGCAGAGCTATACTATATTACTTAACAAATTTTTAGCGAAGCATCCTCTGACTGTACATAGTAAGTGGGAACTAGATGTGGGGCCTCTGGACGGTGAACAGTGGGAGGAGGTACTGCAGTCAGTAGCCGTTTGCTCACTGAATGTAGCACAAAGACTTACACAGCTGTACACTATATTGAGAGTATACTATACACCCCTTAGATTACACAAAATGGGCTTATCACCTGATCCTTGCTGCACTAGATGCAAAAGAGACCATGGAGATCTGATACATATGCTGTGGCGGTGCCCCAAACTCCACGTATATTGGAGGGGGGTGATAGACACCTTGAACGCAGTGTTCCAGGTGTCAATCCCGTGGGACCCCAGATGCTGCATCCTGAATTTGTTAGACGGAATGGAATGGGAACCTCACGTAAGAGAGGTCCTGTCCAGGGCCTTGTTTTTGGCCCGTAAACTGATAATGATGCACTGGAAGTCGGAACTGCCACCCACTCACACAGAATGGATCTCAAAAATAGGAGACACTCTCAGAATGGAAAAGATAATTTATCAGCATAGAGGCTGCCCACAGAAATTTGAGAAGCTCTGGGGACCGTGGTTAGACACTCCGGGCTTGGCCCTGGACGATATGGTTCTGGACAGGCTCCTGGGTGGAATTTAATATTGGGTAAACTAGTACGAACATGCTACAATCAGGAAAAAGAAAATATACTGGGTAATTGACTGACAGTTTGTAATACGCCGTAAATATGTGCTCATGGTAGTGAGGGGGGGAGGAGACTGTTGATGTGAAGACAGGAGGTGGGTCAGGGACATGGAAAAAAGTATAATAATGTCTGTATATTGATATACCGGGAAGGTGGGATGGAGGGAAGAGGGCTTTTCATTGTAACTGAAGTATTTGACTGTTGACACTTGAACTGTATATGTTTTGTTTTACACAAATAAAGTTTTTTGTTTTTATAATTAAAAGTATTTTTTACGGTATCACACTATGCGAGTTCTCTTTTCTCAAAATATGACCGATTGCTATTGGAGATTTTGATGACCGCATTCCCCTTGCCCTCCTACACGTTTATATCCTGGAATTCATCCGTGGAACAGGGACCCGGTAACCCTCCACAACAAAGCCTGTCACGACTTATGAGGCGTACGTCTCATTTAGTCTGTGACTTCCGGTAAGCCTCCTTACAATAGGCGCTGATGCCGACCATACAGGATCACCATCACCCCACCTAGGAATATTTTCCATCCACGGCTATTCACATATATTGTGCCACTCACTGGACTATATATATTGTGTCACCTTCTGGATTATATCACTGTATAAACGCATATATACAGTTTTGCGACTCTCTGCACTTAATATTCACTTGTTATTTAATTTATTTTACTTTATAGTTTTATGTTTATATTTCACTATATCAACAATTTTTACTGTTCACCAATTATTTGTACTATACAGAATTTTATCTGTCACAAGATCACTTTCACAAACATTTATTCACAATTTTTAAAATGTGATTTTTATTCCTGTCTTTTTATATTATAATATACAGGATTTTATATACAATTTTATCTATTTAAAATATATATATTTGTATACTCTTCATAAATTATATGTATAAAAACGTCACATAATAGTGATCATATACGTATACCTCTGAGCGCAACATATACTTTTTCCAAACCTATTTTCCGTTAGTTCATCGGCCATGTTTGCAGCCTCACTATAAACCATCCATACTCAGCGCAATATTTTCCTACTTCCAATAGTTGTCCTGTGGACAGATTCTCCCACCTGAGCTGTGGATCTCTGCAGTTCCTCCAGAGTTACCATGGGCCTCTTGGCTGCTTCTATGATTAATGCTCTCCTTGCCCGGCCTGTCAGTTTAGGTGGACGGCCATGTCTTGGTAGGTTGCTATACTCTCTCCATTTTCAGATGATGGATTGTACAGTGCTCTGTGAGATGTTCAAAGCTTGGTATATTATTTAATAACCTAACCCTGCTTAAAACTTATCCACAACTTTATCCCTGACCTGTCTAGTGTGTTCCTTGGACCTCAGGATGCTGTTTGATTTCTAAGGTTCTAATAAACCTCTGAGGCCATCACAGAACAGCTGTATTTATACCGAGATTAAATTACATGCAGGTGGACTCTATTTGCCAATTAGGTGACTTCTGGAGGCAATTGGTTCCACTAGATTTTAGTTGGGGGTATCAGAGTAAAAGGGGCTGAATACAAATGCCCCCCCACACTTTTCATATTTATTTGTAAAAAAAGTTGAAAACCATTTATCCTTTTCCTTCCACTTCACACTTATGTGCCACTTTGTGTTGGTCTATCACATAAAATCCCAATAAAATACAGTTGTGTTTTTGTCTATCCCCCCCCCCCCTCCTCTGGCCCATACATCAATACAGGACACAATAATGGTATAAGGGCTGGGACGACAGGAAGTAAAGCAGTGTTCACAGGAGTGTGAACCTAGCTTACATCCAAGTACATTGTAAAGAAAAATACTATTTGTATTGCTATTATTTTGAAAAACAATTCTACATATAAATATCCAAAATCTAGCTAAAAAGAAAATACAGACTCTAGGACCATCTGAAACAAGATAGAAGATGTACTAATACATTATATAAGCCAGTAGGTGTTGTATATGCCCCTGTCGCACTTTTAGGCTCCATGCACACTGGAGCTCATAAACTGCATTTTTTTTTGGAGTTTTTTTGGAGTTTGGGCATTTTTTTAACAGTCCATAAACTCCACTCTGTTATCCTATGTGTCCATGCACACATGGACGTTTTTTAGCTTTTATCAGCAGTGGAGTTTATGGGCTATTCACTGAACGCCATAAAATCGATGTTCAAAGTGCAGTTTTTCTGACCACAAAAAAAAACGCAGATAAGCGCGCGTTACTTAGCGTTCGGCGTTCTATTTTTTCAATGCCTTGTGGGAGTTTGGGAATGCATTGTGGGATTTTTGGAGTGTCCTCTGTGTATTTTTATTAAAAAACGCCCATAAACGCTAAAAAACGGTCATGAACGCTAGTACAAAATGCTGTTAAAATCGCGTTTTTCAACCAGCGTTTTCTGCCAGCAATCTGGCACCCAGAAAAAGCTTTTTTGAGCTCCAGTGTGCATGGAGCCTTAGGCCGTTTCACACTGCCACGCTGCAGTTTGACCCCAGTGCAAGTGCAGCGCAGCGTACCAACGATTTTTGCATGGGTTACCTGCGGTTTCCCATAGACTTCTATTATGGCCCACATTTTTAGCACACTTTCTGAAATTGCACCAAAGATGCATCATGCAGGAATTTTAGTGTGCTTTCAGAAAATGCAGGACATAATAGAAGTCTCTGGGAAACGGTGGGTAACCCATGCGGAAACTTCAGCTACACTGTGCTGCACATGCGCTGTGGCCAAACCGCAGCACAGCAGTGTGAAAGGGGCCTTAGGTACTGGAAGTTCTAATGTTACAGGTTACAAAAAGAGGGGTTTACCCATACATACACAATTCCTTCTATTAATTTGTACAATGGGAATTGTTCCACAAATCCAGCTCTATTTCAGCCAGAATGCAGATGAAATATCTTGCATCAACACCACATAAGAGCACCTTGCTAGTTGTATTGGAAAATGTCTCAATATACAGTATAACACACACAACAGTATTTGTAATTCATATTGCATGCACAGGGGTGGACTGACCATTAGGGCACTCGGGCACTGTTCGAGGGCCCCATGCCACTAAGGGGCCCCATCAGGGTTGCCAGCCTCAATAAAACCAGGGACAGTATGTAAGAATCTGTGTTTTTTTTTTTTTTTTTTTTTAAATCCCAAGATTATAGCTGCCCGGCTTCTCTAGTACCTTTTCAGTGTGTGTATGTGTAATCTGTGTGTGTATACTGTGTGTGTGTATATTGTGTATACTGTGTGTGTATATTGTGTGTCTGTGTGTGTATACTGTGTGGCCCCATAATCTATTGCCTGGGGGCCCCATAATCTCCTATTGCCTGGGGGCCCCATAATATCCTATTGCCCAGGGGCCCCATAATCTCCCATTGCCCGGGGGCCCCATATTCTCCCATTGCCCGGGGGCCCCATAATCTCCTATTGCCTGGGAGCCCAATAATCTCCTAATGCCCGGGGGCCCCATAACCTTCTCCTATTGCCCGGGGGCCCCATGAGTTGTCAGTCCGCCCCTGTAAACATGCAAGAGTCTCTCCAGAATATAATTCTTCAATGACCTGCTAGACTAATTTCTTCATAACAGAGCTATAATGTGCTCATTTGTAGAAACTGTTGCAATGTAAACTATTTTACACATAAGACTGTATTTGAATCAAAAGCATAAACACATCATGATAGCACACTGCGCATTGTTCTGAAAAGTACTTCAACATGTGATGCGCACAGCAGTAATTGTAATCCCTAAAACTGTATAGAAGAGTCTCTCCAGGGTAAAATCTTTCCATGCCGTCTAAAGGCTATTAGCCCAGCGAGACTGTTTTCTTCATGAAGATGTCTGTGATATCCCATGTGGTCTTCTCCACAAATGATGACTTGCTACCCTGTGAAGGTTGTCATATCTCAGGAGGGATTCATCCCAAAGCAAGATAAAGCTTGTAAGATAGGCATCCCACGAAGATATATTGCTTGATTATTTAAAATTATGCTTGAAACATGTATCTGTGAGCAATACAAATTATAAACACTCATGCCAGGTGGAACTATGCCCAAGCAGAGTATAGTATTCTGTTCAATGTCACTGCTGCCTGGCATATGAACTATGCAAGAAATAAAAAATGTAGGTATTCCCGCGCTACCAGGGAAATAAGTACTATTATTAACTGCTGCAAACACGGAAATGGTCAGTTCATAGCCACAAGGTAAAATATATACAGTGAATGGTGCTGTGCTGTTACATAAGGTAAATAACAAAATATGAAACAAAGTACTGCAAACATAGATAGATTGCTGCGTGCTAAAGTACAATATAAATGTGATAGAAAAGATATCGGTCACACTGAAAGTAAAAAACATCACTCTAATTTGCAGTTAGAAAACTCTGCGTTCCTGGATTCTATATACACTGACCCCGAGAAGAAAGGTATAATTTCCAGAATTTATACTCACCTATTATCGCACATGCAAGCCCCTGACCTTCTACCCTGCAGGGAGAGATGGGAGCAAGATGTTGGCCCTATTGACGGGAAACAATGGGATCAGATTCTAGGAGTGGGTCCGCTAGTGTCGGTGTCCACAGCGCAGAGACTGTGGCACCTCTTCATATTGCACTGAGTGTACCGTACCCCAGTACAGCTACATAAGTGGGGCAGACGAGAAACTCCCAAATGTCCAAAATGTCAAGCTCATCCAGGTGACCTCATCCATATGCTCTGGAGATGTCCCAAGTTGATAAGGTATTGGAGTAGAATTGTCGCCAAAATTAATAGTGTTTACCAGGTCCAACTTGCAATAGACCCACTGACATGTTTGTTGGGGAGTCTCATTGAGGAACTATTCCCCACACCGGTATACATTGCTCTCACGAGACTACTATACCTGGCTAGGAAGCTGATTGCTCGACTTTGGCTCTCAGCGCAAGCCCCGAAGAAGGCACAGTGGATCCAAATGGTTAACGCTACTGAGTTCCTGTACTTTTTCCACAACAGGAACTCAGTTCCCGTTAGCAGCCGTGTTCTGCAAGACTTTGAAGTATGCGAGCTGTGTGGCAGGTGCTACACCAGAAGCTGCCAACACAGCTCGCAATAGTAAGTGCCGCACACCTGACCATTCAGGCATTGCCAGTAGGGGGCCCCATAACAGTTTCCACTTCGATCTACCCGTCAATCACAGCTAGCTGACAGGTAGATCAGGTCCCTGCTGCTAAGAGATTGTATTTAGTCAGACCTCTCGTGATGCGCCCCTCCTGATTTTCTGTCTCCTCATCCCCCCCCCCCAGTCTCCTGCATACTTGCTCTGTGTGTCCCACTGAATCCCCCCTCCTCTATCTTCAGTGCCATATGATGAGAGAACCCAGAGGAGGAGCACAGCTATTCTGCTCACAGGACATGCAGGGAGAGAGGTGAGCTGAGGGAGGAACATCTGGGGTGGTAAGCTGAGCACAATACCTGGCAAAGTTTAATGCCAGGAGGGAAGTTTATGTGGAAATATGTGAAGGGTTGGAATAGCAGCGAGTGTGTGTTGGAGCCCTGCAGAGTTTGCAGCCTCCCAAGTTAACATACATCTCCTAAGCAGGAACACATCACTATCTCCCCAAACATTCTGTCCAGATAATGTGCAGTTAATTTATAACCTTTCCGTTTAACCCTGTGTTATCCAAACTCTGTTCAATGAAAAGTGTAAACTCCCCACATAAACACTCTATATACAAAATAAAATTCCCCAATAAAGATCAGAACACGATGTTCACATTTGCATGGAAGCACAACTGAATGAATGCTGATTATTCAGAGAATTACCGTATTTATGTTTATTAACTACTTGCCTACCAGCCACGAACACCTCCTTACTGACCAAGCCATTTTTCAGCTTTCAGCGCTGTCGCATTTTGAATGACAATTGCGCGGTCATGCAACGCTGTACCCAAATAAAATTTTTATCATTTTTTCCCCACAGATAGAGCTTTATTTTGGTGGTATTTGATCACCTCTGCGGTTTTTATTTCTTGCGCTATAAACAAAAGAAGAGCGACAAGTTTGAAAAAACATAATATTTTTTACTATTTATTATAATAAATATCCAATTTTTTTTTTTTTTTTTTAAACAAATTTTTTCCTCAGTTTAGGCCGATACGTATTCTTCTACATATTTTTGGTAAAAAAAATCGCAATAAGCGTATATTGATTGGTTTGCGCAAAAGTTATAGCGTCTACAAATAGGGATAGATTTATAGCATTTTTATTATTATTTTTTTTTTTTACTAGTAATGGCGGCGATTTGCGATTTTTATCGTGACTGCGACATTGCGGCGGACACTTCGGACACTTTTGACTCATTTTTGGGACCATTCACATTTATACAGCGATCCGTGCTATAAAAATGCATTGATTACTGTATAAATGTGACTGGCAGGGAAGGGGTTAACGCTAGGGGGCGCTGCAGGGGTTAATGTGTACCCTATCTTGGTGATTCTTACTGTGGGGGGAGGGGACTGACTGGGGGAGGAGACCGATCGGTGTCCCTATGTACAAGGGACACACCATCGGTTTCCTCTCCTCTGACAGGACGTGGATCTGTGTGTTTACACACACCGATCCACGTCCTGCTCGATTACCGGGCAATCGCGGGTGCCTGGCGGTCATCGCGACCGCCGGGCACGCGCACCGAGGCCCCAGCTACGCGGCGGGCGCGCGCGCGCGCCTCCCGCGCGCGCGCGCGCCCCCAGTGGCCAAATTGTAGACGACGTCATATGACGGCGTCCCGCCACAGTAGCTGAACCGTCCCGCCGTCATTTGACAGTGGGCGGTCAGCTAGTGGTTAAGGATTGTTTTTTTTTATGTACTAACAGTTAAGCTTCATACACACAATATGAAAATTGGATGAAAAATACCACTTTTGAAGCGTTCGTGCATATAAGCGTATCATTTATTTTTTTTGGTGGGCGAGTGGAACTTGGGTGGGAGTTCCCACACTTTTTTCCCCAGGACTTGACCCCTGGTTATCATCATAGGAAGTCACCAAAGAAGTTCAGTAGCATTTGGCAGAGTTGGTTGAACTCCCCAGATGTGGTACCCCCGCAGTTGGCCCTGAACAAGCTGCTGATGGGATGCTAGTTACCCGTTTTTGACTCTAGATGCTCATACTGGATCTTGGATAAACTGTCTTAGCTGATTTGTCTTTGCAATAATATGTAAAACCTGGAATGTATACACCCAGGTGGTCAGACCTTTTTTTTTAACCTCTTTTTTTCCTTCCTTCTTTTGTTACTTGTACTGTTCAATTGTTTTCAATCTCCTTCTCAAAAAAAGCTGGGTACTCAGGGTAGTTCGCAATGCTTACCTGACCTGTGCTGACGAGTTGGCTATAAAGTCACCACCATGTATGCGATGATGTGAGGATTAAAACCACTGCTGTTTATTGATTGTACTTAAAGACTTGTACCGCCTTGTGTTCTATTCAATAAAACTATATTTTGTTGATAAAAAAATAAAAAAATAAAGTAAAAAACATGAATAAAGTACTGAATGCTAAAGTTAGCAGTATAAACGTGATGACGTCCACATTCTAGTCTTCAACGATAAATATATGATGGAAGGGAAGCGAAATCAAGTGCTGGATTCCCCCGTACACACAAGCTGATTTTCCGTCGGAAAATTTTGGATGTTTATTCCGACTGAATTCCACTCAAGCTTGGCTTGCATACACACGGTCACACAAAAGTTCTCAGAACTTTTGACCGTCAAGAACGTGGTGACGTACAACACTACAAGGAGCCGAGAAAATGAAGTTTAATGCTTCCGAGCATGCATCAAACTGTTTCCGAGCATGCGTAGGAATTTTGCTTGTCGGAATTGGTACAGACGATCGGAATTTCCAATCAAAACCTTTTTCCGTCGGAAAATTGAGAACCTGCTCTCAAACTTTTGCTGGTGGAATTTCCACCAGCAAAAGTCAGATGGAGCATACACACGGTCGCATTTTCTGATGAAAAACTCTCATCGGTCTTTTGCTGGCCGAAATTCCGATTGTGTGTATAATACTTTGTGCAAATAGAAGCAGTGTATGAGGTGACTTATCCTTTTCTGTGCAAAAACACCTTAGTGCAGAGTGGCCTCTTACCTTACAGCTGTAAGGTAACATCGTGTGTAAATGGCAATGGAGATCCTGGATGGTGAAGTGAATCACGCTAATGGCTTCTTATGGGTAAACATCTAGGGAGCCTCTTTGTCCTGATATATGCCATTGGCTCCTGCTGTTGTCAGTCATATCCTGTGACAAGGGAGCAAAGGGCAGGGTGAGCCGAACTGTATGTGTCAATGGACGCAGAAAGTGCAGCTCGGGATGAGCCTGCAGGTGTACTAAGATAGTGGCTTCCCATGGTAGAACACCAAGACGTGGAGCCTGGAGAACCAGCAGGGGACCCAGAAGAGGTTGATCGGGGCTGTTCTGTACCAAATCATTGCACAGAGCAGGTAAGTATAACATGTTTGTAATTTAAAAAAAATTGCTTTAGGCCCCTTAAACATTCCGTTGTAGTCTGCCTGCTCAGTGGAGAATCTGTCGGCTGTTCCCTGCTGAGCAAGCAGACGGCTGGTCCGTGTCTGCTCCACTAATGCAGAGTGGGCACAGACACAGCCTGCTCTCCTCTATGGGCAATTGCATGTAAACTGACCACCTGTCTGTTTACACCCGACTGCCATTCAAATTTGATCCGCCAGATGGATGGAAAATGGATCCCCTTCCGTCTGGTTTTAGTGTTTAGGATCAAATCGGGTTTCAAGGGACACATGTCCATTTACACCTGCTGCTCCATAGAGGAAACTGGAGGGTCCAATCGGGTCCAACTGAAAAACTGACAGGCGAACCCGATCAGTCCGCCTGTGTGAAAGGACCATAACAATCACTTTAATTTGCAGAGATACCATATTTTTGGTATATTGTTTCAAATTAGGCTCTTGCTTATTTGTGGAAAAACCCTGCATTTTCAAGCCAAAGCGGCTTATGTAATATTTTTGTACATAATATTCTACCAAGCTTTTGATCTTTGTAGATGAAAAAAAAAATCTTTCATATCTCTTTCAAGTTATTTTTTGTCATAGTCTTGTTGCTGATTGTTCTGTATTTTGGAAACAATGGAATCTAGTCTATCTATAGATTCCTAGTTTATAAAAGACGCTAATCCCAGAATGCTTTATGAAGGAAATAGGATAGTTTACTGTGAGATAAATCCACTTCTACAGTATAAAGGATGAGCCGAACACCCCCCGGTTCGGTTCGCACCAGAACATGCGAAAAGACAAACAATTTGTGCAAACATACACACATCGTTAAAGTATATGGGACATGAACGTGAAAAATCAAAAGTGCTAATTTTAAAGGCTTATATGCAAATTATTGCCATAAAAGGTGTTTGGGGGCCCGGGGACTGGCACCGGGGGCATGTATCAATGCAAAAAAAAGGTTTTAAAATGGAAGTTTTTTCAGGAGCAGTGATTTTAAGAATGCTTAAAGTGAAACAATAAAAATGTAATATTAATTTAAATATTATGCCTGGGGGGTCCCCTTAGTCTTCCTGTAAAGTAGCGAATTTTCCCCATGTTTATAACTACTGCAGCAAAATGACACTTCTAAAGGAAAAAAAATCATTTAAAATTGCTTGTGGCTGTAATGTATTGCTGTATCCAAAATCATTGAAGGAAAAGGCAGGGGGAACCCCCCCCCCCCCAGTCCATTACCAGGCCTTCGGGTCTAGTATGGATATTAAGGAGCAATGCAGGTGCTATAATGTGTGGGTGGTGCTGCGCTGCCCACAAGCGTCCTCACTCCCAGTCTCAGATCTCCACTGGCATAAGCGTGTGCAGCCTATTGCATTAGGTTGTGCACCCCAAAGCTCAAACACATACGTGTGTGTATATATGTGTGTGTGTGTATGTATATATATATATATATATATATATATATATATATATATATATATATATATACATACACACATATATATATTATACATACACACATTATATTGTCAAAAGTGTTGGGACGCCTGCCATTACACACACATGAACTTTAACGGCATCCCAGTCTTAGTCCGTAGGGTTCACTATTGAGTTTGGCCCACCCTTTGCAGCTATAACAGCTTCAACTCTTCTGGGAAGGCTGTCCACAAGGTTTAGGAGTGTGTCTATGGGAATGTTTGACCATTCTTCCCAAAGCGCATGTTTGAGGTTGGGCACTGATGTTGGACAAGAAGGCTCACAATCTCCACTCAAATTCATACCAAAGGTGTTCTTATGGGTTGAGGTCAGGACTCTGTGCAGGCCAGTCAAGTTCCTCCACCCCAAACTCGCTCATCCATGTCGGGCACTGATCCAAAAAATTTGGTGGAGGGGGAATTATAGTGTGGGTTTGTTTTTCGGGGGTTGGGCGTGGCCCCTTAGTTCCAGTGAAGGGAACTCTTAAGGCGTCAACATACCAAGACATTTTGGAAAATGTCACGCTCCCAACTTTGTGGGAACAGTTTGGGGATGGCCCCTTCCTGTTCATGACTGCGCACCAGTGAACAAAGCAAGGTCCATAAAGACATAGACTTAGGAGGGGTGGTGGAAAATTTACTTCAAGTGCAATATTTCACATTATAATAGTAACTAAAACATATAAAATTAAGTGTAACAATTTAGAAATTGAAATTCCAAAGTGCTATAATGAAGTAAACCTCCCAACTAAAAAGTTGTTGCATTTGAAGTTAGCTTGTATTGCATATATCTTTAGTGGGGTTTCCAGCATCCCTACTAAGTTTCATTTGTCATCTCTTGTTTTCAGTTTGATGTGTATTATATGTGACGCTACATATCACAGAGACCGGTATTGTGGTAATTTTGAAGGTTATTGAGATTTCCATACATTAGAGGGTTCCACCATTATTGTAAGTTATTGATTAGTAAGTTAGCGCTGCACTTTTTTATTTGTGGTGTGGGAACACGTAACGGGGCCTTTCACTGACACTTTTTTATTTTACCTCCAGTAGTTTATTATAAATAGTAGTGTGGTGATTACCTATTATACGAAAGATCAGCATGTGGCATTAATAAACATCAATGTATTTCAGCCCCCCCCCCCCCCCATGGACAATGTGCCTGGCTGCGGAGTTCATCTTCTCCCCATCCCTGCACTCAGTGCACTGATTAGCAGCACTGATGGGCACTGATTGCCACTGATAGGAGGCACTGATTGGCAGCAATGATGGGAACTAATAGCTGCCCCCGATTGACACTGATAGGTGGCAATGATAGGAGGCACTGATGATTGGCACTGATAGGTGGCACTGATTGGCAGCATTAATGGGCACGGATTGGAACTAATAGGCTGAACTGATGGGTACTAATTGGTAGCACTGATTGGCACTGATAGGTGGCACTGATTGTCAGCACTGATTGCCAGCACTGATGGGCTTTGATTAGCAGCACTTATGGACAGTGATTGGCACTGATAGGCTCTGATTGGCAACATTTATGGGCACTGATGGGCACTAATTGCCACTGATTGGCAGCACTGATGGGCACTGATTGCCACTGATAGGAGGCACTGATTGGCAGCAATGATGGGAACTAATAGCTGCCCCCGATTGACACTGATAGGTGGCAATGATTGGCAGCAATGATGGGCACTGATTTGTAGCACTGATAGGTCGCACTGTTTGGCACTGATAGGTCGCACTGATTGGCAGCATTAATGGGCACGGATTGGCACTGATGGGCACTAATAGGCTGAACTGATTGGCACTGATTGGCACTGATGGGCACTGATTGTCAGCACTGATAGGCTTTGATTAGCAGCACTTATGGACAGTGATTGGCACTGATAGCACTGATGGGCTCTGATTGGCAATACTTATGGGCACTGATAAGCAGCACTGATGGGCACTGATTGGCAGCACTGATGGGCACTGATTGTCACTGGCAGCACTGGGCACTAATTGGCAGCACTAATGTGCACTGAATGGCACTGATAGGTAGCACTGATTGGGAGCATTGATTGGCACTTATAGGCATAATTGATTGTCAGCATTGATTGGCACTGATTGGCAGCATTGATTGGCACTGGCAGCATTGATTGGCACTGGCAGTATTGGTTGGCACTGATAGGCAGTATTGATTGGCACTGATAGGCAGTATTTGGTTGGCACTGATAGGCAGCATTGGTTTGCACTGGTTGGCACTAATAAGCAGCATTGTCTAGCACTGATGGCAGAATTGATTTGCACTGATAGGCAGCATTGGTTGGCATTGATAGGCAGCATTGGTTGGCATTGATAGGAAGCATTGGTTGGCACTGATAAGCAGCATTGGTTGATACTGATAAGCAGCTTTGGTTGGCACTGATAGGCAGCATTGGTTGGCACTGATAGACTGTACAACTTTCTTGAACAAGAGTCCTGCATCGTTCATATGCCAAATGGCACTAACATTGAAGACTATACTCTGCATGAGTTTTTGTAATTTGCATTGCTGCATGGATACATATTTCAAGCATCCTTTTGTGTTTTCATGATATGTTTATCTTAAAAGCTTTGTCTTGCTTTGGGATGAATCCCTCCTGAGATATGACAACCTTAACATTGCTGCAAGTCATCCCTTGTGGATAAGACCATATGTAATAGCACAGACTTCTTCATTAAGAAAACAGTCTAGCTGGGCTAATAGTCTTTAGACTGCATGGAAAGCTTTACTCTGGAGGGACTCTTCTGTACAATTTTAAGGATTACAATTAGTGTTGTGAATGTCAAATGTTAAAGTACTTTTCATAACACTCATCATGTGTTTATGCATGTTTATGTATTTTTTGGAGGTTCTTTTTTTGCAACTTGTACCAATAAGACCCTTTTGGTACCTAAATCAGGGGCATTTACAACACCCATTAGGCTGTGTTGGTCTATTACTCTATCTTGTTTGGGTTTGGATTTCCCTTTTACGTATATTTTGGATTTTTGTAAATGTAAAATTGCTTTTAGATTAATATAAATAAAGATACTCTGGGAATTAATTAATTCCCTAGCAACACGTTTCTGGCAGTATGTCCCTTTAAAAGATTTTAGGATTCAAAAATCTCTGCCGTGCGTTTCAGTAGCTTTACCAACACTTTCTGCAGATTGAGGTAGTTCTTAATAGCACCGTTATAATAGTGGTACTATGATTACACCAAATTCAAAAATAATTACCTCCAGTTTGTAGATAGTGAGATAATGGAACTGTAGGTGATTAAAGTGGTTGTAAACCCTTACAGACCACTTTGACCTACAGGTAAGCCTAGATTAAGGCTTACCTGTAGGTCCAAGAAATATCTCCTAAACCTACACGGTTAAGGAAATATTTTCCTAAAAAGGGACACGGATGTCTATGGCGCATGCACGCCGTAGACACCGGCGCAAGCGCACTGAGCATGCCGCCATTGAAGGCTAACATGCCGTCGCTGACGGCGCATGCGCCGGAGTGACGTCATCGCTGCTCTGGCCACTCACAGTGCCGAAGCAGCGATACCCGGAAAGGAAGATGGACGCTTCGTGGACCAGGGGACAACGGTGACATCGCTGGCTCCTGTGTCAGGTAAGTGACACATAATGGGCTACTATGCGATGCATAGTAGCCCATTATGCTTTACCTTTGCAGGGAAACAAAGAGGAAGTAAACCCATTAGGGTTTACTTCCTCTTTAAGACCCACTATAAGTTGGCATACAGAGACAGAGTGCCCGTCTCTGTATGCTGTGTGGCGGAGTAGCTTCCCCGATTGTCACTGGTTGTTAAAGACATTGTCAGCTTGAAAACCTCCTAACAACCAGTGGTGCTCAGGAGCAACTAATGGTCAAGCTAAGACACTAGTTCCCCATCAGGTCCGCTCTCTTCTTTTTAACAGGCAATGGGTGGATACCATAGCCAATAACAGGTTGTCATTTGGCTAAGGATCCACCCACTGCCTGCTGTCAATCACAAGGTGAGCGGACCTGGTGGGGATGTAGTATCTGTGAATCCCCCATCTGGTTCCGTCCACCCAGCTTCAGAATTTCCTGACATTGCTCTGTCTGTATGATAACTGCAGTGGCAGGAGAAAGCACAGTTTGCACTGAGGATGGAGTATCTGTATAGACAGCGGTGCATGCCCTAGTACTTTTTTCAGCAGGTATATCAATCTGTCACCCACACACCCATTTAACGTGATTGCGTCACTTCCGGTCTGACGGCTCAGTTTGTTTTTAAACAAAATCGCTTGTTGTTTTATCCTAAATGTGAGTACATTTTCAAATGTTTCAATAAATATTGTGAATTTTGAAGCGGTTTTACGCTATGGGCATTCCCCTATCTCTTCTTCTCTTCATATGATAAACCCATGAGGCATTTATATTAAGAGTGACATTACACAGAGGCCGAACCCACAGATTGCTGCACAGTGGCACATACTGTGAATGCACAACACCCCTGGAGGGGTACGGCTATCTGGTGAGCAGATCTGATATAGGAGCACAAATAGGGATCACAGCACTGAAAGTCACCTATATAAGAAGCCTGTTTTCACTCTATGAAGAAAAATACACAAAACTTGCAAAATGTTTTTTTAAGCACTGGACACTATTGTTTTTGAGCACGGACACTCTTTTTTTTCTTTTTCTTTTATTTTCTTTTAATTTTTCTCATTTTCTAATTTTTGTATGTTTATGAACACATATTGTTTCTAATCCAGCAGCAATCTACCATAGTTCACACATAATCACTACTGCCTATTCAATGTCACTAAATTATTGTTTTTTTTACATATTTATTTATCTCGCTTTAGTAGCAGGATCATTTAAATCACGGCTTGTTGATTTTTCTTTTTTAGCACTGGAATATTGATATATACCAATGGGCTAATAGGGACCAACTAGTCCACATTCACTTGCATCACAGTGCGGTCATATACATATATTAGACCACTTTTGTAGCCCCTCACAGGGCTCACATTATTTCAGGTTTCTAGCATGCAAAAGTTTTATTTATTTTTAAATTTGTTTACAAACACACGGCAGAGGGTATAGAATTTTCCTCCTTTTTTTCCTTTCTTTTGCCAAGGAAACCTATGTTCTTTCTCTGTTTAGATAAACTAAACAACACATGTTCTCTGGCTTCACCATTTAGAAATATCATTTGGCAGAAATTTACAAATTACAGGCCGAGGATCAAACACAGGCCGCTTTCTTGTCCCTTCCGCAATTGGTTCACAAATCAGGCTGCAGATCAATCTTTTGATTTATTCAATTTTTTTTATACTCCAATACTCGCCTCTGAAAGAGAGTATAACAGATATCTGACGAGTGTCAAACAAAAGTTTTTTTCCAGCCTAGCCCACTTTGACATCTATCCAGATAGGAGACTGCAGAGCATTTTTTAAGTTTATTTATTATATTATAGCCCATTTTCTGTCTCTGCAAAAGGGAGTCCCATCCCACATTGTATGCTGGTGAATCACAGGCTGAGGGTCAAACCCTCACCAGGTTTAAAGTGGTAAATATATATAAAAAAACACAACAACACTAGACACCTATATAACATTTACTACAAAGGTTAAGGGGACAAGTGAACATATCCCCCTCATTCACCAGGCACTGAGAATTAAATGCAGAGGGTATAATACAGCACTATAACATATTGGAACAGCGCCAATTCCTACCATAATTTCCCTTTTTTCTATCGCACAGCCTCGCCTTTGGTGAGGATGTTTGAGTAAGGGCTGCAGTTCTAGAAGATACGGCCACATTCATATCCTGAATTCCATAGCGCGGATCTTACCCAAAATATTTTTACATACCCACACCAACAGTTGTTGCGCGGAGGCACATCATAATTCTAAACACTGTCTTCCTCCTGAATGTGTTTTTTTTTTTATTGTACTATATAATATATATATATGTACTTACTGTCTTGGAACTAAAAAAACAATTTAATCTTATTTCTCTTCCAGTTTATTTCAAAGGGGTCCCTAGTATAATTAGTTCCTGTATTATTTACAGGGGTAATAAGTTGGTTGATTGTGGTGTTATTCTGTATTGTACAGCAGTAAAGACTTGATAAAAGTTCTATCCTTTCCTAACCAAATAAGAAATAGTTTTGTCTGGGGCTTGGACCTGAACTTTTCTGGAAAAGAATGAAAGGGCTAATAATGGGGTTCATTTACTAAATGTGGAGAGTGCAAAATCTGGTGCAGCTCTGCGTAAAAACCAATCGGCTTCCAGTTTTTTTTGTCAAAGCTTAATTGAATAAGCCAAAGTTAGAAGCTGATTGGCTACCATGAACAGCTGCACCAGATTTTGCACTCTCCAGTTTTAGTAAATCAACCCCTATGTGTTTCTGCACCCAGTGCCCATCACCCCTTCCCTAATTTAATGACTGCAGCTCCCTTTTTTTCTCAGCGATCACAGTTCTCATTATGCTTCTGTAATATGGAACATCCATAACTTTCATCCTCTTCTGTTCTGTTATTATCACCTTTCCATGGGAACTGACATATGAAAATGTGTGTATTTCAGCAAACCATAGACATAAAATAAAGTATTTCAGCACAAGACAAGTTTGTTTAATAAACAGATCTCCATAAAATGTGATGTGGTTTGCAGTGTGCAGGCGATAATGATGTGCGAGTGTGTATTCAACATGACATCAAACTGCCCTCGATCAATAAGCTGTTTGTCAGCAGAGCATCTTCATTCCTTGTCAAGAGCACATTTTGTTTAGGTTTTTGAAAACATTAGGTGGAAAGTAAGTGGGATGAGTTCACTATTAGGGATGATGTACTCTATTACCGTTTCTCAAGTATTCAGCAGGGACATTACTAAACTGAGGAAGTTTGCTAATTGTCATAAAACTTTTGGAGAAAAATAAAATCTAAACATAAAGTTAAGTCAAGCCAGAAACTCTTTTTCTAATTTTCAATAGTGTAGCCATTTTTTAAACCGGGTTCAATGGAACACTAGCAATCCTTTAGAGGTGGCTAATTGACCTCCCATTTAATGGTGCCTGCATAGTCCTGGGGCCAATGCCACTTGGCATAGTCACCAGAATGACACCAAATATCTTTTTAGATGTCTGTATAGGGTGACATTCTGAAATTATATATTTTTTTTCCATTGGCCACAATAAATTGGTTTAGGTAAGGGTTCCCTAAGACCTGAGAAATATTTTAGGGGTTCCTCTTGGGTAAAAGGATGGAGAAAGATTGGGCTAAAATATAGAAAAGAAGAGGTGTTTATTGCTATGGGAGCTTTATCGCAGATACATTTATCCTTACTGCTGACAATTTTTTGCCAGACAATATAAGGGAAAATATCCAACTTGCAACATGGATAGAAAAAAATGTAGGGCTGTTACTGATTAAAATTTTCATGTTCCATTAATCAATTTTTTTTTTCGATTAATTGACTAATTTCGATTAATTATAACGCACATACAGATCCAACTACTTTTAGTTGATCTTGCAACTCTGCATTAGTCAGTGGTAAATGTGGTATACACTATATACAATCACCCAACACTAGTTAGTTTCCACAATCCATGACTTAACTTCACAGTTCACACAAATACTTTTAAAATCAAACTGTAGCACTGACGTAAGTAATTTTTTTCCCACAGTAGCGTGACAATCCCTCCACCTCCGGTCTAACTAATCACTCTCACCTTATGGCATGGACCCCTGTGCAAATAGGTGGTCATGAAAGCGGGTATCAAAAGGGTTAACACGGACCATAAACTTCTCTCCCGTCTCCTTAGATCTCAGCAAGGACGCCAGGTCATGGGTAGAAAGAAAAGATCTAAGTGCTCACCGCTTAATCATAAGATTAAATTTTTGTGTTCAAACACAAACTACTCACATAAAGATGATAAAAACACAGCATGTAAAGCCGACAATCATGTTAGTTCCGTAGGGCAGCAGCGGGTGACGTCATGCGTAGCTCCTCCCCTGTACGCATTACGTTCAATCAGAAATTTAACGTCACCAGACTCCTCCCCCCTTCCCTTCATTAGCAAACAGAGGCACTTGGGAAATGGGGGAGGAGTCCAGTGACGTCGATGTTGGATATCCGACGGAACTCCCTGAAGACCCATAAGCCGGCGGAGAGGTGAGTACCGATCAAAAGAATTTTGATCGATCAAAAAAATTTATGATTAATTGAGGAATTAATCTTTAATTTCCACAGCCCTTAAAAAATGGCTTTCAGTAGAAGTGTAGATGGAGGCTAGGACCCCCATTAATCTTTTTTTTTTTTTCTGCCTGTGTCCCTTTTGCAGATTTTACCTTATTTCCTGTTTGGTGAAATTTGTTGCCGGTGTCTTGCCGAGTTGGTTCCCCTGGTGGATTGGTCCTCTCTGTACTGCGCAGGCGCAGTACGAACGACTAGGCATCTTCTGGAAATTGCCAAACCTAAACAGATGCCAGTGAAGTGTACACCGCACAGCTGATTTTGTTTTTTTTAAAAAAAAAAAAGTTTAAAAAAATACACTCCTAATTGAAAAGAAAAACCCCAGATAGCACTCTAAAAACACAGCTTTTCTATTACTCTCCTCTATATCCACAGCTGAACGATTTATTTTTCTTTTTCCTTGCCCCTTGCTTACAGTTATAATAGATCCGCCCCTTAGTTAGACTTCCCCGGCATCGTCTCGTACACCGACTGCGCGTGCGCGGTGTACACTTCCCTCGCATCTGTTTAGCTTCGGCAATTTTCGGAAATTTCGCCGCGCATGCGCAGTACGGATCTACACTAATCCGCCGAGGGGAACCATCTCGGCAGAACACCGGCAGACAGAAACTGAGGGTAAATCTCTCTAACAGAGCCCCAGCCCAGATAACAGAAGAAACTTTCCCCCATTCTATACAAAACTAGAGCAAAAGTTTTCGGCATGACATTCACTTTAATCAGTCACAACAGGTCATAATGACACCTTGTAGGGAAAGAATTGAAATATACAGTGAGGAAAATAATTGTTTGATCCCCCGCAGATTTTATAAGTTTGCCCAAAGAGACAGAATATCAAGCAAAAATCCAGAAAAAGGACATGATACAAATGTTATAAATTGAGTTGCAGTTCAGTGAGTAAAATAAGTATTTTATCCCCAAGCAAAACATGACTTGGCACTTGGTGGAGAAACCCTTGTTGGCAAGCACACTTACAAAGAAGTGAAGGGTCAATAATTGTTATCATATGTGTATTTTAGATGATAGAGACAGAATATCAACCAAAAATCCAGAAAAAACAAATATTCTTCTCTGAATCCTTAAGGTTTCTTGGCTGTCTCTTGGCAACTCAGTTTCAGCTCCCTCCATAAATTTTCTATAGGATTAAGGTCTGGAGACTTGCTAAGCTACTCCATGACCTTAATGTGCTTCTTCTTGAGCAACTCTTTTGTTGCCTCGGCAGTATGATTTGGGTCGTTGTCCTGCTAAAATACCCATCAATGACTCATCTTCAATGTTCTGGCTGAGGGAATTCAAGATTTTACGATATATGGTCACATCCATTGGCCCCTCAATGCGACAAGTTGGTCTGTACCTTTAACAGAGAAACGGCCCAAAAAGTATAATGTTTCCACCTCCGTGCTTGACTGTAGGGATGGTGTTCTTAGGGTCATAGTCAGCATTTTTCTTCCTTCAAACGTGGGGAGTCCCCCTCCTCAAGAAGGCACATGTACAGTCATGCCAATGAACATCTAAATGATTCAGAGAAGGATTGGGAGAAAGTGCTGTGGTCAGGTGAGACCACAATGCACTCTGGCATTGACAGGTGACTTACACTCACTGGGCAATTGAGGGAGTAATGGACGAGGCCATGTATTGTAAAATCTTGGATGAGAACATTCTTTCCTCAGCCAAAGCACTGAAGATGGGTCGTGGATGGGTCTTCCAGGATGACAATGACCCAAGAGCATCTTAGTGAGTCAGTGTCTAAGAAGTAAAAATGGGCAAAGCTGTGAATAACATCATCTATAAATTGTCAATTTCAGAATAATGTTCCTCAACATAAAATTGCAAAACCTTTAAATATAGCATAATCTATCATATATCATTTCAATATCATATCATGCATTAAAAAAAGCATAATTCTGTATTGGACATTATTGCATGGGCTCAGGAATGTTTCAAAAAACACTGTCTGTAAACAGTTTGCAATGCCATCCAAAAATGCAAGGTAAATCTTTATCGTGCAAAAAGAAGCCATATCTCAAAATGATCCAGAAAAGCCACCATCTTCTCTAGGCAAAAGATAATTTAAAATGGTCTGTTGCAAAGTGGAAAACTGTTCTGTGGTCTGATGAATCAAAATTTGACATTCTTTTAGACAACCATGGGTGCTGCGTCCTCTGGACTAAAGAGTAGAGGGACCGACCGGCCTGTTATCAGTGATCACTTCCAAAGTGCATTAGTGCATATGGAATGGGCTATGAAATGAATGCTGAAGGATATATCCAGGTTTTAGAGCTGCATATACTCCCATCCAGATGACGTTTTTTTCATGGAAGGTCTTGCATATTTCAGCAGGACAATACTAAATGGCATAATGCCTCTATGAGCACAGTATGGCTTTGTAGTAAGAGTTTGAGGGCTTAGCTGGCCTGCCTGCAGTCCAGATCTTTCACCAATTACAAATACAGTATTTTTGCATCTTGAAACAGAAAATATGTTAAAAAAGATGACCCAGGACTGTTGAGCAGTTTGAATCCTATATCGAGCAAGAATGGGATTGCATTCCTCTCCTAAAACTCCAGCAACTGGTCTCTTCCTGTTCCCAGACATTTACAGTGTGTTAAAAGAGGAGGGGGTGAACCCCTACAGATTACTACTAGATTCCGGGAGTTTTTTGGGGCACTGTATACTTCCACTGTAACATATGATATGGAACCTATGCCCACCTTCCTCTCAGGAATTCAGTTCTCGCATCTCACTGAGGATCAATTTGCTATGTTGGAGGCACCACTCACGATCAATGAAATTGCTGAGGATATGTAAAAAAATTTCCTATTCCAAATCTCCGGGAATGGACAATTTGTCCATTGAATTTTATTTGCATTATGGAGTAACTTTCATTCCAAAACTTCTATCCATTTAACCATATTTTGACACCTCTACCTTGCCCCCTTCTATGCGAGAGGCACTTATAGTACTCATACCCAAACCTGGGAAAGATCTGGGGATTCCTGAATCATACCTTCCTATCTCATTACTACAAGTAGATAATAAAATTCATGCTAAGGTACTTGCCATACGCATAAACCATGTAATATTATCCTTGATCCATAAAAAAAAAACAATCAGGCTCTATGCCTGGACGTAATACTTCTTTTAATCTTCAACGACTGTTCATTAATTTGCAGGCCTCTGATGATATCATTGGTACTAGGGTGATTGTTGCTTTAGATACAGCTAAGCCTTTTGATTCAGTTGAATGGTGCTACCTGTGTAAATACTTTGAATGTTATGGTTTGGACCCTAAGTTTATAAAAGGGGTGCAATTACTGTACCAGGCTCCAGCAGCTAGGATCCTGGTTAACGGTTGGGTTTCAGACTCGTTTTCTCTATCTAGCGGAACATGGCAGGGTTGCCCCCTTTCCCCTTTATTATATGCATTGGCAGCAGAATCCTTGGCTATGACTTTGCGATCCCACCCTTCGAATCAGAGTTTAAGTTTGGGTCCGCTAGTAGAAAAGATCTGTATGTGTGCGGAGGACACATTACTCTATTTAGCAGAATTGGGTCCCTCTTTGCATACTTCAGATTATTGAGCAATTTGGGCTATTTTCTGGCTTCAAAATAAATCGGAAAAAATCCCAGATCCTCCTCCTTGACAGTTTTCTACCACCCAGTGATCAGGCCTCACTCCCTTAGTAAGACTTAATACCTAGGAGTTTCAGTGACCAAATCTCCTGCTGATTACATTTCTTCCAATATTGAGCCTTTGTACGCTATGGTCAAATCCAAGATACAGGTGTGGTCTTGCTTACCTCTGGGAGTCATGGGAAGAATAAATTGAATAAAAATGATACTCCTCCCTAAGATATTTTATATCCTATGGCATTCTCCAGTCTACCTGCCCCTGAGGTATTTTAAATCTCTGGAGGCTATTCTTATCCCATTTGCATGGTGTTCTAGTAGGCACAAACTATCTTGGCGTATGCTCATAAACCTTACAGATCTTGGAGGGGCAGCTCTCCTGAATTGTAACCTATACTATATTGCGGCCCAACTGTCCCATTTATTCCATATAGACAAAACAGACACTCTTAGATTTAGTACCCTACTCTGCCCTAAATGGGCACAATTGCCCTCTGACCCTTTTAGTGCCACAACATGTGGTCTACAAGGGACTGTCTCGCCAGGGGACCAAACATCCCTTCTATATCAATATAGGGGAATTTGGGACTTGGCCTCTGATAAATAAAACCTCCCTCAGTATGATTACACTCCCCTATGCGCAATAGATCACTTTCTGAACGCCTTTCTATCCCGGATACAGATATGTGGAGTATAAGGAGTATATGCCGTATTTATCGGCGTATAACATACACTTTTTTCCCCTTAAAATCAGGGGAAAATCGTGGGTGCGTGTTATACGCTGATCCCCCACTGTCTTTTTTTGAGGGGAGCGAGCGGAGCCGATATACCGAAAGCCGCGTGTATTTTCGGCTAGTCTCGGCTCCTCTCGCAGTCCCGCCCACCTCCACTGATTGCGAGAGGAGCTGAGCAACATAAACAAAGAAATCCGAGTTTGGCTATTTTCGGCTCCTCTCGCAGTCCCGCCCCTGACTGCGAGCAGAGCCGAGACTAGCCGAACTCGGATTTCTGTATGTTGTCGGCGATCGGCTCCTCTCGCAATCAGTGGAGGAGGGCGGGACTGCGAGAGGAGGCGGCCTGAGACTAGCCGAAAATACACGCAGCTTTCGGTATGTTGTCACGCGGCGCTCGTCCTCTCCACTCGGCGCCAATTTTAAATCAAGACTGCACTGGGCAAGGCTGCACTGGGCAAGGCTGCACTGGGCAAGGCTGCACTGGGCAAGGCTGCAAAGGCACTGGGCAAGGCTGCACTGGGCAAGGCTGCAAAGGCACTGGGCAAGGCTGCACTGGACAAGGCTGCAAAGGCACTGGGCAAGGCTGCACTGGACAAGGCTGCAAAGGCACTGGGCAAGGCTGCAAAGGCACTGGGAAAGACTGCACTGGGCAAGGCTGCAAAGGCACTGGGCAAGGCTGCACTGGACAAGGCTGCAAAGGCACTGGGCAAGGCTGAACTGGGCAAGGCTGCAAAGGCACTGGGAAAGACTGCACTGGGCAAGGCTGCAATGGACACTGGGCAAGGCTGCAATGATGGACAAGGCTGCAATGATGGACAAGGCTGCAGATGGACACTGGACAAGGCTGCAATGATGGGCATTTTAAATGTAAGTTTTTTTCCTTAATATTCCCTCCTAATCTTGGGGTGCGTGTTATACGCCGGCGCGTGTTATACGCCGATAAATACGGTATTTCCTATGTCATCTCTGACCGTCTCAAAACATTTTATAGGCTGAAGGATGAATTCACATTGCCTAATCCATAGGATTTTCAGAGATTTATAGGTCCGTCATACAAACTCAATTTTCTTCAACATTCCCGCAGGCAGTGTCTAATCCCTTCTTGGAAGTGGTTAAGGGAGAAGACTCTCATTAATTGATATCTATATTCTCTAGTAGGTTACTCCTTCCCTCTGCATCCCAGTTGGCCTATGGGCTTAAGTCATGGTGGGAAGCAGATGTGAGAGACATGGATGATAAAAAACTGGGGTGATGTTCTGGACACTTGCAAAGCGGTGTCAGATAGGTTGTCCGATTGCCTCACCCAGTTATATATTATTCTTCACTCCTATCTTACCCTGCTTAGATTAGCCCGCTAAGTGTGCTCAGAGTATTACTTGTCCCATGTGTAGCCCTAGCTCCGTTACCTTTTATCACTTACTATGGGCTTGCCCTATTATGCAGATATTCTGGACACAGGTTGTCAGATTCCTTCACAACATAATGGACTCCCCATTAACCTTGCACCCTAAACAGTATTTGTTACGTCTTTTTCCTAAAACCTAGACAAATTTTCCTACACAACCCCCATTTACAGACAGAAATTGATACAGTGGTTGAGGGCTGCACCTCCCGAATTGACAGCTTGGATTCATAAAAAAAATAATACTCTGCCCTACAAGAAATTGTTATACATTCACAGAGGATGCTCATCTAAATAAAATTAGGTTTGAGATCGCTGGTTACATTCTACCCCAATGTGTGTGTGAGAACACTACACCTGAGTAGTTATTCCCTTGAATAGAATGCAGCCCGATTTGGATCTGCTTTATGTACTTCTTTCTTACATATACAACGTCCATTATGGCTGTGTACCTGGTACTCTTAGCTGTTATGCACATCTCCATTGAGATCTCTTGGGCTTCTCATGAGCGACATCTTAGTAAATCTAGTGACAGTTTCATGTCTATGCTTTAATGGTGATATCTTTCTTTTATTCTTATTTTTTATGTCCATTTTGCCTTGTTACGCATTGTATCATCCGGGAAAATAGGACCCCATTCTTTTCAAATTGTGCCTGTAATTACTGTTTTGTACCTTATGTTCCTATTGTGATCCTTTATCTGTACTTATTTTAAAACAATCACTGTTTTAATGGATAAAAAAGGAGGGGATGCTACACTGTGCTAAACATGCCCCTGTCCCAACTTTTTGGAGATGTGTAGCTGCCGTCAATTTCAAAATTACCTTTTTTCTTGAAACAGTAGATTTTCTTCTTTAAAATGTTTGAAATGTTTTTTTTATTTTCTATTGTGAACTAAAATATGTGATTATGAGTTTTGGAAAGCATTCTGTTTTTATGTAGATTTTACTCCGCTGCCCAGCTTTTTTGGAATTGGGGTTGTAATTAGGGATGGGCGAACGGTTCGGTCCAAGCATAAGTTGGGGCCAAACTTTGGTTGTTTGGATGTTCAGCGAACACCGAACAACATGCGGTGTTCGGGGGAAAATTCAAAAGACGCCGGAACACTGATAAAGTCTATGGAAAAAAAAATGAAATATTCCTTTAAATATCATGCCTGGTGGGGCGTGGCCAAGATGGAGATCTGAGTAGATGTCTGAGCTGGAGCTCCATTGCTGTATCAGGCTGAATCCCTGCAATCTGCTCGATATCCCGGCCATCCCACCACGGCTGACACTTCCATGCGCCGCAGACTCATAAGACTAGAATAGACCTGTTCTTTGCGTCTAGAACTGCTTTAAGGTATGTCCAGGACATGTCAATGCTTCCCAGGGGCATCTCGGATCATGCCCCTATATGCCTCTCCCTTGCTCTGACTGTTCCCCCTGAGTCT
>CM053036.1:36746678-36907645 GCA_028564925.1 Lithobates sylvaticus | reverse complement strand
AGTCCAGAATGTAGAGTGTAATTTAGAAATTCATATTTATTAATGATATAATAATTACACAGTCATTAAACATTAAAGTATACCTGTCATTAGAGGTATATGAAACAACGGCAATTGCTCATCCTGTTAAAAATTTTATTAGCCTGGCTGTGCTTTGTTCGAATATTACTAAATCATAAAACTGGGGTAAGCATGCAGGAAATAATAATAATAATTCCTTATCACTATATTTGTTCCAGGTTGGTAACACAATATTCAAGTATTGTTTGAATTTTGGATAGGGAGGGTTAAAAAAGAATAATATTCGTTCTCCCTTCGATTTGTAACGGGATTTAGGGATGAGGAGGAGGTTTTGGTTAGTTGATCGGAGGCTGCGATTGGGTGTGTAGTGTTTTATTTTCCCACATAGGTATTGAGAAGCGTTTCCTTGTGTGCATTTGTGGGTGAGGCAGA
This sequence comes from Lithobates sylvaticus, assembly GCA_028564925.1. Taxonomy (NCBI): domain Eukaryota; kingdom Metazoa; phylum Chordata; class Amphibia; order Anura; family Ranidae; genus Lithobates; species Lithobates sylvaticus. The sequence continues at coordinate 36,907,192 of CM053036.1, read as the reverse complement.
GGGTCTTGAAAGTGATCTGATCCTTAACGGTTAGCCAATGTAGGGTCCTTAGGGCTGGGGAGATGGACTCCCAGGTTTTTTTTCCCGTGACTAGTCTTGCTGCCGTGTTTTGGATGACCTGTAGGCGTGCAATCTGGTATTTTGATAGTCCTATGTAGAGGGAATTTGTGTAGTCGAGTCGGTAATTGATGATTGTTCCAACTACTACTGCTTTCTCTTTTTCTGGAATGAAGGGGATGAGTCTACGTAGCAGGCGGATCTACTGCAGAGTAGGATGGGAATGGGGAACATTTGCCCCCTAGGTCAGTACTAATAAGATATGTTGGTCTGGTGGGCCCTGGAAGAGATTCTTAATCATGCAATGATTGGAGCAGGACTCGCAGTCAGTGGCACATGATGCCCATTTTATAAATACTGTACCTGCTCTCCGTTCAGATCTGCAGTCATAGTGTCTGACAGTGGGAAGTCTTTGGCATCAGCTTTCTTTTCTGCTCTGACATATCATGTGACCAAATATTGGGAGCTGCAAAGAAAACTGATGCTGGAAGACATGAAACAATCTGTCACACTAAACCATGCCCTTTAGGGTCACTTACCTTTCACCATGCATGCCAATCAATGCAGCACCATTGAACACTTTGCATGGTACACATTTGTATGGTACACATTCTGTAGCACAGAGACCAAAGGTTCGCAGTCCTGCCCTGATTACTTGCAATTGTATGTGCAATTCCTGGAGAATGGAAATTGGTTTAAATCTACTGCAAATTGTAATGCGTATGGCCAACTTTAGCTCTTTTAGTCCTTGCGTTATTGTATTGAAAGCACCTTCCCATGTATAAATGGAATAAAAACTATAGCGTAGCCTTTCTCAGCTAGGGTTCCTTGAGCAATGACCAATTTCCGACTCTCAGATTAGTGATCACTGACATAAATTATCTTTTGCTCTATCGTATCTACTACTTACCACCAATGTAAGGAGTCATTTTCCCACTGTCCACCAATGTAAGGATCATTCTTTCCACTGATCACCAATGTAAGGGACATTCTTCTCACTGACAACCAACGTAAAGGAATATTCTTCCTACTGACCCTCAATGGAAGGGATATTCTTCACACTGACCACCAATGGAAGTGACATTCTTCACATTGAACACCAAAGTAAGGGACAGTGTTCCCACTGTCAACCAATGTAAGGGACGTTCTTCACAATGACCACCAATGTAAGGGATATTTTTCCCACTGACCATCAATGTAAGGGACATTCTACCCACTGTCCACCGATGAAAGGGACATTTTTCCCACTAACCACCAATGTAAGGGACATTCTTCCTATTGACCATGAAAGTAAGGGACATTCTTTCTACTAACCAACATATGGGACATTCTTTCTACTAACCACCAATGTAAGGGACATTCTTTCCGCTGACTCTCATTGTAAGGGACATTCTACCCACTGTCCACCAGTAAAAGGGCTATTCTTCCTATTGACCACAAATGTAGGGGGAATTCTTCCCACCCCCCCACCAATGTATAGAAGCAACTCTTCCAATGACCACCAATATAAAAGGGTCCTTCTTCCAATGACCACTAATCTAAAGCTGGATACACACCATACAACTTTTGTTGTTTGATTTCCCATATGCTGCATACACACGGTTGGATTTTCCAACGGGAAATGTGTATGCTCCATCGGACATTTGCTGTCGGACTTTCCGCCAACAAATGTTTGCTAGCAGGTTCTCAAATTTTCTGCTAAAACAAAAAACTTTGTTGTCGGAAAGTCCGATCGTGTGTACACAAGTCTGTCGCACAAAAGTTTACGCATGCTCGGAATCAAGCTGAAGGCACCGCACTGGCTATTGAACTTCCTTTTTCTCGGCTTGTCGTACGTCTTGTACGTCACCACATTCCCACGTTCGGAATTGTTGGCCAACATTTGTGAGACCGTGTGTATGCAAGACAAGTTGGAGCCAACAACCGTCAAACAAAAATCCACGGTTTTGTTGGCGGAAAGTCTGACCGTGTGTACGCAGCATTATATTTACCTTCAACTATGTAGTGCAATGGCCTGCCTGATTGCATACAACTTGAAAGTGTTTAGGTTTGCCAATGCCAAGCTGCGGTTTCCACAGCGAGCAAAGTCCTTTCTTGTATGTAGGAGAGGTATGGACTCCAGAGAGAGAGATATCATTTTGCCCCCCTGTACAAATCATTAGTAAGGCCTCATCTGGAATATGCAGTTCAGTTTTGGGCACCAGTTCTCTAATAGGATATGGGGGAACTGGAGAAAGTGCAGAGAAGGGCAACCAAACTGATAAGAGGCATGGAGGAGCTCAGCTATGAGGAAAGATTAGAGGAACTGAATTTATTCTCTCTTGAGAAGAGGAGATTAAGGGGGGATATGATCAACATGTACAAATATATAAGTGGTCCATATAGTGAACTTGGTGTTCACTTTACAGTCAACAAAGAGGACAAGGGGGCACTCTTTACGTCTAGAGGAAAAAACAGATTTCATCTCCAAATACGGAAAGGTTTCTTCATAGTAAGAGCTGTGAAAATGTGGAATAGACTCCCTCCATGGGTGGTTCTGGCCAGCTCAGTAGATTGCGTTAAGAAAAGCCTGGATTATTTCCTAAATGTACATAATATAACTGGGTACTAACATTTATAGGTAAAGTTGATTCGGGAAAAAATCTGATTGCCTCTAGGGGGATCAGGAAGGATTTTTTTTCCCCTGCTTTAGCAAATTGGATCATGCTCTGCTGGGGTTTTTCGCCTTCCTCTGGATCAACTGTGGGTATAGAATTGGGTATATAGGATTGTATGATATTTTTTTTTTTTTTTTTTTGTGGTTGAATTGAATGGACTGGTCTTTTTTCAACCTGACTAACTATGTAAGGTTTGACCTCATATAATATGGTTTTGGTAAATCTGAAGAGAAAAAATCTAAAGAAAATTGTATAGTGTGTATCCAGCTTTAGGAGTTCTTCTCCACTGACCACCCACCAGTGTAAATGGCCATTTCCCTGACCACCAATGTAGGGGGCATTTCACTTATCACCAGTGTACAGATACACTTTTCCACTGATCATCACTGTAAGCATATTTTTTTTCCTTTGACCACCAATGTGAGGGAAACGCTACAATTTCTACTGCCTGCATTTATTTTCTGTTATCAATAGCCGTTTCATTTCGGGTTCATTTTACCGTCATGTAAAGCAGCCCTGGATGTCAAACACACAAATTATGCCACGTTCCTTATTCTTTTATTTAAACTTACTGTCTATGCTATTAAGCCATGAGCTGCCACTATGGTAATTATTAGCAGGGGTTCGCTGATACCTGAATTTAATTTCAAGGGTTCCTCCGTATTAAAAAGATCAATAAAGATTAATGTGAGGAAAAAAAAAAAAAAAGAGAGAGAGTTATGTGTTTCGGTTTCTGTATTCAGTTGCAGATGTTTATAAATGCAAAAATGTCCCTTTGAAATGGTAGCTGGAGGCATCCAAGACATGAATAAAAAGCACACAAACAAGAACTAGTTTGTTTAACAATGCATTAGAGCTTTCATTTTCTTTCATATACAAGAAATCTGGTCACATCCACCAGCATTAAAATCACATTATGATCACAGCAAGATCAAAGTTACAAATGTAAAAAGGCAAAAAAACAAGAAAAAAAAAAAAAAAAAAAACAAGATGCAAGTTAAAACTATAATACATAGAATATTAAAAAATAGCCTAGAAACCACATGCAAGGCAGTTAAGCAAATGTCGGGAATTGGAGACAGTTCCTGGCTGGCTGTAGAGGGTTAGAAAAGAGTGGAAGCATCATGTCATATACATGACCTGTCTTCTCCAGGCGTGTTGGGTTACAGCCTGACATTACACACAATGCAGAAAACACGCATTAAACATCCCATCAACACGGGTAGCTGCAATGTGCATCCTTTAGTATTTAACAGAAAGAAACTGAGACGTTAGTCACTTAGTGACCAAAAAATAGCGAACAGATCAGAACGGACACTTTCTAATCACACGATGGAATTATTGCAATCCCATGCAACGTTTTTTTTTTTTTTTTTTCTTATCTTGAAGGTAAAAGTATTATTTTACATCAGGTTAACTTTTTTTTTTTTCTTTATTTTTACTTATTAAAAAAACATAGGTCTTTTTTTAAAAGTTCACATCCACACAAAAGTTATATTGCAGGAACTAAACACAGGAGTCTCAATCCTTCTGCTGTATTCTTCGGAATGTAAAATAAATAGAGAATCCAGCGGTGGGAGAGAAATGCCTTTGCGGTTGTTGCGAAATGTTGGTTTAGAAACCTGGGCAGGGATATAAAAATTGGATGGTTGAATCAACACGCGGGTTTAGCGTTTGAATATCCGTTTTGGGTGGAGTGCCTTTCGAATGAAATCTTGTGCTTACTATGACTCTAAAAGGTAATGTATAGTGCATTATGGTACAGACAAACTTTGTCTTAAAAGAGAACATCAGTCAAACTTTAAAACCCAGCAATAAACACGTTATAACATTGTAAAAAGGTGGCAGAATTTTGTTTTTGGGGTTAAAGTTTGTCAGAAAGCCTACTATTCTATCCCAGCTCTAAAATAATCTCAGTGATAAGGGCTTTGCCATGTAGATCAGCCATTCTCAATTAGGGTACTATAGAACACTGGGGTTCCACCAGTGGTTGCTAGGGGCTCCTTGAGCTTTGGCTGATTGACCTTCCATCTGTTGGTGCCTTCATAGTTTTGGGACCATCACCCCCTGGCATAGTAAACCACATTACACAAATTATCTTTTTTTTAGCTGTCTGTAAGGATGGCATTTCGACAACCGTGGTAGGCGTTGCATTCTTCCCAATGGCCACCAATGGAAGGGGCATTTTTGCCATTGACCTCCATTGAACTGGTCTTAGTAAGGCCCCTTTCACACGGGCAGGCCGTTCAGGTCCGCCTGTAAGTTTTTTTGGCGGACCTGAACGGACCCTCCATAGACCTCTATGGAGGGACGGATGTCAGCGGTGACATGTTCGCTGACATCCGACCCGCTCCGATCCGAAAAAGTGTGACGGAGGAAAAAGCTATTTTTTCATCCGTCTGCAGATCGGATCGGGTGACGACGGACTCTACGGTCCGTCGCCATCCGATCCCCCATAGGGGAGAGCGGTGCTCTGGCAGGTCCGTCCCTGCACAGAGACAGACCTGTCATCTTCGTGCACAGCGGGAGATCGACGGAGCGATCCCCCGCTGTGCAGAGCGGGCTCCGTACACGGACACGTCCGTGTGAAAGAGCCCTAAGGGTTCCCTGAGACCTGAAGATCAATGTAAGGAAAGGCTTATGTAGATTATGTACACAGGTAATCAATGCATGCAGAGGCCTCTCCCATGACAATGCTGTCGGTATGTTATATAGAAATAGAGTTCTTACAGATATACGATTACCGCTAATTTTTGTCCAAGTAGGAGCCCTCCTTTAGGGCCTATTCACACTTACGTACTTGTTTGCCTTCTGATGCATCAAAAAAACAGGTGTCAGTGCCCCTTCAATTTTAATAGGCCCTCAATGAGCGTCTACGGGACTTGCCTTTATTTCCCAGCACACCACAAGGCAACACATGTATTGGAACTCCAACTTATCTTGATGTCATCTTTATTGTAAAAAGGGTCAGACAGATACAGGCAATGGTAGACGCGTTTCACAAGCGATAGCTTGCTTGTTCACACAGGGTTGTGAACAAGCAAGCTATCGCTTGTGAAACGCGTCTACCATTGCCTGTATCTGTCTGACCCTTTTGACAATAAAGACGACATCAAGATAAGTTGGAGTTCCAGTGTGCGACCAATTTCTTGTTCTATTCGTCTTCCACGGTGGTGAGCCGAGGTCTGCACCTGTGATCTATCCAGCACCTGATTATGCCTGGAGCGGTGTGCTTCTCCTTGTCCTTTGTCAACACGCGTATTATTGTAGTATACATTGTGGTGCGCTAAGGGACAGCAGTGTTTGGAATACATATACTGCCTTGTAAACGCACATCTGAGCAGTTACATTTGGTTAGAGGCAAACAAGCATCCCTTTGAGCAAACTGTCTGCAGTGGAGTGGATACATGCATACAGTGGTGGTGCCGCCCATTGACCTTTACAGGGTACAAATCTGGCCAGGCGACTGCTGGACGCAGCTTTTCACTCACAGCGTGCACATGGGGCTGAAGAACCTGCAATTCTTACTGGCAGAGAAGCTAATCGCCCATCTGAATGAGGCCCTTAGGGGTCCATTCACACCTGGTGCGGTGGGGCTGCGTTGGGCAGTTATTCCAGCGCTGTCCCACCGCAAGGTAAGGCATTTTGTGTACCTAGTTCACACCATTGAGTTGCAGTGGTGTCTGGCAGGTATGTGCTGAAAAAAGTGCAGCAGGCAGTACTTTTTTTCAGTTCAGCACAATGGGAGGCGATCCACTGCTTTGCTCCGGTCAACTTAACCTAATGAAATGTCACTGTGTAACATTTCAATAAAGTTACTGTTAAAAAAAAAAAAGGGAACAGCGTGATGTGCCAAAATTGGCAGCATCGGCAATGCAGTGGTCCCGCTGGAGGGCACCACACACCAGCTCCTACACTGTAATGTGAATCAGCCCAAAGACTGCCGTTCTTTATGAAGCCTTAACAGGCGAGCCACATCGGAATAATACTTCAAGGTTTTAATAGATAAACTGCACCCTAGATGTCCAGACTACTTCAGCTCCTACAGGCTGGATAGGCTTAAAGCATAAGTACTGGTTAATCAGTCATAATCAGGGATTACCTTTCCCCATAAAGATCAAAGCTAATATGTGACTGTTTGCTGCAGGATCGACGGATTATGTGCTATTATCACCCTATTAGAGTAATAAGCCTGCATCACCCTTATTGGGATATATTGGTGCATGCTCTTCTATCTAGGTACAGGATTAGTGGCGCTCCCCAGTGGTACTGTCTTAAAAAGACACCTCTAATAGCGTGTGATCATGGCTTTCAACCTGTTAAAACTTTCTAATACTTTACAGTTATTCACACATTTTAAATTATACTGCACAGGCACAGAAGCACAGTTGAGATAAAAAGCAAAAAATACAAATGTCATATATTACAAGGTCTAAATATCATGCAATAAATTAGTACCCAGAAAAATTACAGAACGCATTCAGAAAATATTTTCATACAATGAAAAAAATAAAAATTAAATAAAAAACTCGGCTTTGCATTGAATTGTCCATAAATATATCTTTTTGGTGTTTGCATATCCTTCATGTTGAAATAAAGGGAGGTTTTAAATATATATTAAGTATTTGCAATGTGCATAGTTCAAATATGTGATTACTAGCTGGAGTAAGCAGCTATTTTTTCTTATGGAATTTCTAAAATGACAAGATCTGTAACTGAAACATATCTGTCATATCACAAATATTGCCTGATTCCATTACGCTGTACGGCTAACCAGCGCCTAGTGAAAGGGACTAAAGCTTTATATTGGCCTCTTTGTAGTAGAGAGGTAAACATATACTAATGTTCGTGGTGCTATTCTCAGTTGGTCTAGGGTCAGTGATGGCGAACCTTGGCACCCCAGATGTTTTGGAACTACATTTCCCATGATGCTCATACACTCTGGAGTGTAGGTGAGCATCATGGGAAATGTTGTTTCAAAACATCTGGGGTGCCAAGGTCCATCATGACTGGTCTAGATTGATATTTTAGAATGGTAAAGATATGAAAAAAAAATTTGATTTTCCTCACTCTATAACAAACTGTATATAGCATTTTACAGGCATGATCACACCTCTTAAGCTGGCCACACATCATACAATTTTCTTATTCAATTTCCTTTAGATTTACCTTCAACTATGGAGTACAAGGGCCTATCTGATTGCATACAAATTGAAAGCATTTAGCTTTGACCTCATATTATATGGTTTTGGTAAATCTAAAGGAAAATTGTACAAGACAATTGTAGAATGTGTGACCAGCCTTAAAGCCCAAATGAAAATTTAGTTTAAAGCGGAAGTAAACCCACCGATTTAACAGCTTCAAAAAAAAGTTACGTTCCCGGCATGTCGTAGAATTCTAGCTGTCACATTGGTTGTGCTCTCAACCAAACTGTCGAACCATCCAATGGCTGGAGTCATAACTGATCACATGTGCAGCATCATGGCAGTTGAAGCTTAGACAGAGACCAAGATGGCAGCTTCCTTGGCTGAAAATGATAGGAGGGTTTACTTCCACTTTAAATCAGTCAAATCCATTCCAGCTGCATCATATCAAATGAGGGGCCAAGTCTTATGCCCCTTACACATGAGCGGAATTTCCATCTGAAAAATCTAGGATAGTTTTTCCGACGGAATTCCACTCAAGCTTGGTTTGCATACACACGGTCACACAAAAGTTTGCCAAGAACACGGTGACTTACAACACTACGACGAGCCGAGAAAATTAAGTTCAATGCTTCCGAGCATGCGTCGAATTGTTTCAGAGCATGCGTAGGAATTTTGCGTGCCGGAATTGCTACAGACGGGAATTCCGCCAGCAAAAGTCCGACGGAGCATACACACGGTCGCATTTTCCGACCAAAAGCTCTCATCGGTCTATTGCTAGCCAAATATCCGATCGTGTGTACGGGACATTAAAATTTGTATTCTTAGGAGAGCAGCCACTGCCTGTATAGAAATGTCTATCCACTGCCAGCATGCTGTGTGTGGTCCCTCTGCAGAGATCTAACGCATCACATTAAAGCGGAGTTCCAGCCAGAAATGGACCTTCCGCAGATCTGATTGCCCCCCTCCGGTACCACATTTGGCAACTTTTAGGGGGGACGGGGGAGCGGATACCTGTCAAAACCAGGTATCCGCTTCCACTTCCGGGAAATATCGCTGCAATCTTGTGCGGCGATCTACGCAATGTTCGGCCCTCCTCTTTCCTCCACTGCCTTCTGGGAGACACACAGGTCCCAAAAGACAACAGGGACCATTCAGTAAGCGCAGCGCAGCTCGCGCAGTAGGAAGCCAATAGGCAAGGCTTCACTTCCTGCTTCCCTTAGTAAGGATGCTGGCACCTCCACCCAAAGCTGATGGACGGGTCGGCTTCGGGTGCCGACATTGCGGGATCCCTGTACAGGTAAGTGTCCTTATATTAAAAGGTCAGCAGCTACAGTATTTGTAGCTGCTGACTTAATTTTTTTTTCACCCAGGCGGAACTCCGCTTTAAAGGCCAGCCATACATGGGTCAAATTCCAAAATAATTTTCTTTTTCGAAAATCGTACCCAAGAATTTTCGCTCGAATTTCACATTATTAGTGGGCCGCAGCAACGGCCAATTTTTGTGCAGCCATCAAATTTGAGTGATCGGGCGTGTTGGAAATTTTCGTAAAAACAAACAAATTTCTAATCAATGATGGGAGAATCGTGCAAGAAATATAATGGAATAAGAAATGCGCATGAGCTGTGACCTGGAAAGAAAAGAAAATTCCCGGCCACAAAATTTTTTTTCTGTAGCAACATGAGGAGAAATTTAAGGCTTCATTGGTCAAATTTCGAAATCAATGGTGCACCATCGGATCACAAAATGCACAAATGTTCAGATTTTCAAAAGAAAATTTGTTTGGAATTCGACATGCATGGCCTACATAAGTTGGGCTTTAGGATTGTAAACAACCCAGGTGATGTCAGATTTAGTCCCTGATACCAGACTATAATTCAGGCTTTTGTTTTGATTTGAAAAAGGATCTTGTACCTCACAAAGACTGAGGCCCCATTCACACCTGAGCGTTTTGTAGCTTGAAGCCTGAAGCTACAAAACGCTGGGAGGGGAAAAAAATCTATTATTCTCTATGGAGATGGTTCACATCTCCACTCCAAAACGCCTGAAGCCAGAAACTCCAAATAGCCTGAAGCTCAATCAAGTTCTGGAATTTTTTTTTATTAGGCAGATTTGGGCGTTTTTCGGCTTTTTACATTGGTGACCTTTCGACCTGTACAAAATCGCGGCAAAACGCAACAAAATCACGGTAAATTCACAAGGTTTTCTGCCTGAAAACGATACGCTCAGGTGTGAATGGGGCCTTACAGGTAAGTATTAAGCTGGCCATACACCAGTAGAATCTCGTGCAAAAATTTTAGTTTTTGGAACAATTATTAAATTCTCTAATGGTTAGTGGAGTCAAATAAATGTTCAACCCTAGCAATGAGAAAATTTGAAGGAGCAGAATGGAATTGTTTTCTCAAATGAATGAAATTCTAATGTGATTTACATTTGGGAAAAGGTGTACTTATTGGAATAAAACCGGTTTAATAGGTTTGGGATTCCATTCAAATTTTAAGAGCTTTTGAACAAAATAAGTGGACTCAATGATGGTAACAAAGAATGTTCTGACAAATGATTTTTCTATGAACATTCAAATGGAAATCTAACTGCGATGGCGAGCTTTAGGTCAGTGGTTCTCAACTCCTGTCCTCAGGACCCACTAACAGGCCAGATTTTAAGTATTACTACCTTGGGGAGATGCAGACTAGAATACTGCAATCACTGAACAGCAAATGATATCACCTGTCATGTATTTCAGTTATCTTGTCACCTCATCCCATTAGGACTTCTCCAGAGCCTCTCCCATCCTCTGGAATGCTCTACCCCAATCTGTCCGACTTTCTCCTACTTTGTCCACTTTCAGACAATCTCTGAAAACTCATCACTTCAGAGAAGCCTATCTGGCCCCCACCTAACAACTGTACATTTATTTTCTACATCAGCACATACCCCACAGTTATTACCTCTTGTATCTCTTGACCTTCCCTCTTAGATTGTAAGCTCTAAGGAGCAGGGCCCACTGATTCCTACTGTATTAAAGTGTATTGTATTTGTATTGTCTACCCTCTCATGTTGTAAAGTGCTTGTTGAGAAAGGAGCGCGACTTGTAAGAAGATCCAAGTGCGCATGCTCAAGAAACGCGTCCTACACTGATGACGGTATCCCCCTGAGCCAGCTGTCTTCTGCTTCTCAAGCCTCGTTCTGAGGCCGCCTTCCGGAGCCGACTATACCACCAACACGGAAGTGGACTAGAGTACAGAGTGACACAGCACAGCGCCGGAGATACAATTATCCATGCTTGTATACCATGCCCGATTTCTTACAAAAATTGTGAGTTTTACTATTGAGTTCTATTAAATCTTTATCCTTTTTAAAACTATTGCACCCAGAGGCGCCTCTCCATTTGTTTCTGTGTAAACTGTTAGCACTATATAAATCCTGTATAATAATAAAAAAAACCTGGCCTGTTAGTGGGTCCCGAGGGCAGGCGTTGAGAACCACTGCTTTAGGAAGACATAAGGGTAAGTTAAGGCAAGAATACATCTGTGCCAAATGCTAATTTCTAAAAAACAAACAAAAGAAAAGCGAATACAGTCATAGAAAGTGAATGATGTCCAGTAGCAAAACCTTCTTTCAGTATACCCAGAGATTTAGCTAAAAGTCACAGCAAACTTTTAACTGAGGACCCCCATATTTCAATCAGGTACCTTCCCATTCTATCCCGTTCAGACCTTTGGGTAATAGTTTATAATAAATGCATGTAAAGCATTATTTTTCAATACTGATATACCTAGAATAGTGGAGGAGTTAACGAGAAAGGGATATGAGAGCAGAGCATACCCTGTACAAGCTGTAATGTGCCCACAAACTGTCAAGGTTGGGCCCTTTAACCGCATAGGGACAGTTCCTGATCTCAAAAGTCCTTTACCCTTCTATTCAGTGTAAGATGTAATAGAAGGGTACTTGGACAGACACAAAGTGCAACTAAAAAAGTGGTTAGTGCCTTTACAAATAGATATTCCCCTAAAGACAGGCAATTTAGGCATTTCATGAATCAAGTTCACTCGTCATAATTGCCATGAAATGGGTTTTCCGTAATTTTTCATTTTCCACCATACAATTAATACATTTTTTTTTATACAGTATTGTCTGCTTTTTCAAATATATACCTTACTGTCAAATAATCTCTGAGCACTTTAGCATAACATCCATGGTGCTTTGCATGGATAGAACAAACAATTGTAAATATAATTAATGAAGTTGATATCTTACATTTTGCATATGTTGTCTTTTTCATAGATACATAAGTTATGGCTATAGATATGGCCTGGACACATTGCATAAAAGTATATACGATTTATAGAGAAACCCCACCCAAGTATTTTTCGAACAGGGTTAGGTTCGTTCACAAAAACCCGGGCAAACAGAAGCCCAAAGGACCCAATAAGACACCTTATTGGGTCTTTGCTGCTGTACAGAACCATAGTGGAGAGACATTTCCCATGCCCAGTATGGCTGTGACAGACCAGGGGCACAGCTTTTCGGCTTAGTTACATTTGTCACCAGCCAAGGTGAAATCTCAATGTTTTACTATGTAGAGAATCAAGCAGAGGGTGAATTTTACAGAAGTTACCTTTCTCACACCCTAGGATCCTATGCCGCAGTAAAGACTTGGCATCAAAACACACCAAACATGTAAATCCATTTCGGCAGATGTCCCTTTGTAAAGGAAAAAAAGAGCCTCCACGTGCACAACTAATGCGCTGGATCCTTTGTGGCAAGCCCAATATACTCTGAACTATTATTAAAGCCATCTGTATCTTTTGACCATCCCTATGACACATGGGCAGCCTCATTTAATTTGGAGAAAATATTGCACAATGTTACAAAGATTGCAGCATGCTCCAGGCCTGTCTGAAACCATTACACATATCCCTGTTTATATATAATAGACACGATTTATATTAAAATATACTCTAATTCTAAAGTCTACTTATTGTGAACCTACTAAGTGCTCCACTAACCTGCTTGTGAGTCTGATCACTGTATACACACACCTCTGATTATTCTATTTTGTAGGTAGACCTAGCCACTGATGATACAAAAGTAATGCAGCAGACTGGAGGACCACGTGTGACATTTGGGCAGTGCAATGATGAAGTGATGATAGATTGAGTTTTAGAGAGGCTCGTCAATGCATGTAGAGGTGGAATGGACACTGAGGGGTGCACCCTGACCTCAAAAGAACTGGGGAGAATGTTGTACAGGTCATAGCAGAAAAGGCATTGAACACTTCTGGGTGCTGGTAGTGCAACCTGGAACCAGACGAACCATGCAGAGGTGTTGTGATGCTCCCTGCGGGTATGGTGATACCAACTAGATAGGGAAAGATTCAGTGCCTTTCATTCTAAGTGGAACATATACCTCTCTATGGTCAATGACCAGCCTCCCTCTTTCAACCCTACATGTAACATACATTGAAGAGGTGCTCATTCCAATCATACAGCAAATCGTTGCTACTAAATACAGTACAAAGCACAGCTTTTGTCTGTTGGTCTGCACTAGCCATCGCTGTCATGTCTGCCTATCTTATTATATATATATATATATATATATATATATATATATATATATATATATATATATATATATATATATATATATATATATATATATATATACACACACACACACACGTATACATACATACATACATACTTGTGAGGTGAGTCACTCCCTTAGTCTCTGAGTGAACAAAGGAGACCATATCAATGGTGGGCTCCTGTTCATCCACCTCCAAATGGATATCAATAAGAAACGATACAATCTCCTACAGCTGACAGCTTGATGAAGAGCAGGGATGCGTGAAACTGTCGCTGCCAATAAATTTCATGTATGCAATTGAATTCTATTTAGAAGTAAACGATATTGCATCTGGAGATTGTATCCTTCTTTATTGATTGATATAAACATATTGTATGTGGTATAAAGACATGTTTCTCACATAATTTCTATTAGGAACATCTTATTTGTCCACTAGCGCTTCATTCGAAGACTGACCTCTTATAGCGTGTTACTAGGAAGCGTCTCTTCATCAGAGCCAACTCCTGTTCCAGTTGGCTTTGATGAAGAGGTGCTGCCTCGAAACATGTTAGTTATATTATGCCTCGTTTCCACTGAGCGGATCAGTGCGGTACGGTACGCTATTTTCAGTGTTTCCATTATGAAAGCGGCCCATACAACCGAACCATACCACACCATTCAGGGTCCTGCTTCAGATGTGGGGCCATAGAAAATGGAACGGTTCAGTTAGGGCGGAGCTACGATACATTCCACTGATTGATGGACAGAAAAACGTCTGCCAATCAGTGTGAGGCCACGCTAGGCATTTTTTCTAAACCCTGTATGGCCCCTGGTGGTCCGACTTGCAGTGGAAACGCTCACCTGAATAGGCCAGACCATTCTAACCCTTCCAAACTGTACCGACCCGAACTGCTCAGTGGAAACGAGGAATTAGAGGTCGGTCTTCATGTGAAGCACTAATGGACAGGTGAGATGTTCCTTATGGAAATTATGTAAGAAGCACATCTTTATACCACTTTTGTGAGTACAATATTTTTATTTTAACCGCTTAAAGACTAAGAATCTTACACTATGCCAGTTTTCTCTCTGTATCATTTACATACTTATAAGTTAATCTACTTTATCACACTATCTTTAGCCAGGCTGAGAGTTCAGGCAGCAGAGGGTGATCACATACAATGTACTAAGGCAACTAGATTAGTATACCTAAAAGCTCATAGGGGCGTTCTCTTCAGGTTGTGATGCATCAAAACTAACATAGGGGTTGATTTAATAAAACATGAAAGCGCAAAATCTGGTGTAGCTGTACATGGCAGGCAATCAGCTTCTAAACCCAGCTTGTTCATTTAAGCTTTGACAAAAAAAAAAAACTTGGAGGCTGCACCAGATTTTGCACTCTCCAGTTTTAGTAAATCAACCCCTAAGGCCTGGTTCACACCTATGCATTTTTTAGTGCATTTTCAGTTTTGCAGAAACACACTACAGTCCATTTAACACATTTTCCCAGTCATGTTCATATCTGACTGTGCATTTTATGGAAAGGGCCAGGGTTTTTTTTTTCTTCTGGTTTTTGGTTCCATAGACTTCAATGGTTTAAAGATGTGTATAGAAAAAAAACACAAAATGCACCTGCGATATGCAAACTGCAACCTGCACAAGTGTGAATCAGGCCTTAGTCTACAATGTTCGAAGCATGCCAAACAGTGCATATCTGGCCACTAATTGTTTTTTTTCAGGGGTCTGACTATTAGGATAATGCTGGAAAGCCAGAAGGAACATGGCCTGGTGCCACCTGGAAGCTAGGTGCTTTTAAAGCAAGTAGGAAATTAATACTATTAATACACAACGTGTGCAACGCCTGGACTATCCATGTCACTTTCAGTGTCAATTATCACAGTTGCCAAGCTTTACTTTTCAGTAACTCTAGCCCTTGTTATATCTATTTTTTATCTATATCTAACTAAATTCCTCCAACCACTCTTGCTTCTAACTTGTCTTTGGAAAGTCTTCTCTTGGCAATTGCTTCCATGGTAATGTTGATAATCCCTTACTCCTCCTTACTGTTCTGTGGTTTTCTCACAGCAACCAATAAAGGAAAAAAAATAAAGAGTTCCCCGGGGGAAGAGTAGGCAGTATCACATGAGGCTCAGATGATCAGGAACTACAGGGCTCCTCTTTTAAATTGCTGCACATCTGAGCCTTTCAAACTAGGATCCATAGAGGGATGGCCACCATGCTGGTAAGATCCAGGAAAGTCAGTTTGGTGAGGCTGATAACACTCAACACAATGAAACGCCTAAAGCAAGCACTTGCTGGCACATCTTTCTTTAGGGGCCTTGTGAGATATAACCCTGGCATGGTGGCATCCTGGTATAAAGTCTTGCTTAAGGTTGGGTTCACACGGCTGCGGCGGATGGCACGAGTCCAGTGGGACCTTGTTCTCTGTTTCAGGGAGGAACCAGGCCTGAATTTTTTGCCTGAATTCGTACCAGAAATGGAGCCAAAGACGCACAGGACTCCTGTGCAATTCGCTCCATGGCCGTCCCAGAAATGTGTGACCCAGCTCCATAGAGAGTCGGTCACACTCTCCTGTCATGCAATTGAATGCGGGGAAACCACATCCAATTCGCATAAGTGTGAACCCAGCCTAAAGAAGCATTAAAAATCTATTGAAATACTCCCTTGCACAAGCAAGAGTCAGTCAATTACAAAACAGTAAGGAAATATTCTACCACTTGCTGCATGAAAACTATTGCCAAGGGTGACTTGTACCTGCTTCTTAAGCCGACTTGGGTAAAAGCTAGACATGTGCATTCGTTTTCGTCCGAATGCATTTTCGTCCAAATTTCAGGTATTTTCGTTATCGTTTTAACAAACGATAACGAAAGTGCAGAATCCGAAAAACGAAAAATCCGACATAAACAAATGCTTTATTTTCGTTGTGACAACAGTACGATATAGATAGGAGATTCGACGCTGACAATAACAATCTGTGTTCATTGAACCTGTGGTCGAATGTGCCTAACCTGAACTCTATTAGTCCAAGATTATTCTACGGAGAGAGGAAAGATTCGACGCAGAGAGGAAAGATTCGACGCAGAGAGGAAAGATTCGACACAGAGAGGAAAGATTCGACACAGAGAGGAAAGATTCGACACAGAGAGGAAAGATTCGACACAGAGAGGAAAGATTCGACGTAGAGAGGAAAGATTCGACGTAGAGAGGAAAGATTCGACGTAGAGAGGAAAGATTCGACGTAGAGAGGAAAGATTCGACGTAGAGAGGAAAGATTCGACGTAGAGAGGAAAGATTCGACGTAGAGAGGAAAGATTCGACGTAGAGAGGAAAGATTCGACGTAGAGAGGAAAGATTCGACGTAGAGAGAGAGGAAAGATTCGACGTAGAGAGGAAAGATTCGACGTAGAGAGGAAAGATTCGATGTAGAGAGGAAAGATTCGACGTAGAGAGGAAAGATTCGACGTAGAGAGGAAAGATTCGACGTAGAGAGGAAAGATTCGACGTAGAGAGGAAAGATTCGACGTAGAGAGGAAAGATTCGACGTAGAGAGGAAAGATTGCTGCTGGAATTGGGTGGAATTGCAGCTAAACTATACAGGAGTCATACAGTTTAGCTGCTTCGTCGAATCTTTGAACATTCGACAGACACCATAAGCCTTCAATGACAGATTTAAACTTAATTAATTTGGATTTTCGGACGAATGCAATTTTTAACGAAAAACGAAATAAATAAAAACGAATTTCTGGAGTAACTAAATAAATTTATTTTTCGGACGAACGAAATTCCGAAACGAAATATTTCAGTGTGCACATGTCTAGTAAAAGCAAGAACAAGCGGCAGATCTACATCTTCCATAAATACAGTAACGGTGGCATAAAAACATAATGCCACATGAACACCCCCCCCCCCCCCCCCACGTCTTGCCCAATCATATCTTATTTTTGTCATAAAAAGCAGACGGCCAATAATAAAAATATGTCAGGGTAATATACATGCCTTATTGTAAATAAATACATATTTACATTAATATACATATATCATTTCCTCCACTTGGTGAAGGTTCGTATTGGAATCTCTATACAACCATCATACTGAACATAGAAAGAGAAACATAAAACATTTTGTTATTTGGTAGCAGAGGAGAATACAAAAGCTTTAAAACCAGGAGCAAGATAAAAAAAAAAATATATATATATATTTATAATGTCCCATAAGTCAGTGCAGAAACCAGACCAGCTCCTTCATTTGAAATTGGCGTAATCTGAAAAGATGTCAATAAAATCTTGTACCACTTTGTAGCAAAATTCATACTGTTCCTGCAAAACAAGACAGACATGCATTAGATCAGGGGTTCAAAACCAGGGGTATCCATACACCTTGGGGATATGGGAACCTAATTGGGGCATGGGACCGGATCTCCGAATAATTCCAAAAACAAGGTTCACCGTTTTATTATTTGGACCGCAATTCCATGTTTTCATGATTGGTTTAAAAAAACAGCAAAATCTCTCTGGTTGTAGACAGCTTGTGTAATTGTGATTTGCCTTTTACAATAAATAAATATGAATTTAAACTATTATTTTTTTCTAGCTATGTGTAAAATCATTTTTTTTTTTTAAATATAATACTATATACACAGTAAAACCTTACTTTAAGAGCAACTTGGTTTGAGAGCGTTTTGCAAGACAAGCAAAATGTTTTAAAAAATTTTGACTTGATAAACAAGCGATGTCTTGATATACAAGTAGCGTCATGTCACAACTATAAGTATAAAAGAGAAGAGAAGCGCCTCTAAGTGAAGCAAAACAGTTACATTAAGACCCCTTTCACACTGAGCCGCCCTGGGCGTCAGCGGTAAAGCAGTGCTATTTTTAGCGCTGCTTTACCGTCGTTTTAGCGGTGCTATTCGGCCGCTAGCGGTGTGGTTTTAACCCCCGCTAGCGGCCGAAAGGGGGGTAAAATGCTGCTGCAGCAGAGCTTTGCTGGCGGTATAGCAGCGCTGATGAGATGGCACTGATAGGCTGCACTGATGGACACTGATAGGCACAGATAAGGTGGCACTGATGGGCACAGATAAGGCGGCACTGTGGGCCCCGATGGGTGGCACTGATGGGTGGCACTGATTGGCGGCACTGTTGTTGAGGCACTGATAGGTGGCACTGTGGGCACTGATGGGTGGCACTAGTAGGCGGCACTGTTGCCTATTGCTAGGTGGCACTGGCAGGGGGCACAGGTGGGCACTGAGGATCTGGTGGTGCTATTCGGCCGCTAGCGGTGCGGTTTTAACCCCCGCTAGCAGCCGAAAAGGGGTTAAATCCGCCCGCAAAATGCTGCTGCAGCGGAGCTTTGCTGGCGGTATAGCAGCGCTGATGAGATGGCACTGATGGACACTGATAGGCACAGATAAGGTGGCACTGATATGCACAGATAAGGCGGCCCTGATGGGTTGCACTGATGGGTGGCACTGATAGATGGCACTGATAGGGGGCACTGATGTGCAGCACTGTTGTTGAGGCACTGATTGTTGGCACTGACAGGTGGCACTAGTAGGCTGCACTGTTGCCTATTGCTAGGTGGCACAGGTGGGCACTGAGGATCTGGCGGCAGCTCGCCGTGATCGGGACTGATGTTCCTCTCACACTGTCAGCGTGAGGAGAAAAAATAGCCGATTACCGGCTCTGTTGACATCACATGAACAGCTGTCATTGGCTGACAGCTGATCACGTGGTAAGGGGTCAGGATCGACCCCTTACTCCGATCTGTGATCCAGCGAGTCTAAGACTGCAGGGGGCACACACGCTCGGGCACAGGAGGACGTCAAAAGACGTACTCCCGGCAAAGCAGGTCCGCGCTGTAGCCGTCATTCGGCTATAGCGTCGATCTGAAGTGGTTAAAACAGGCACATCCAAGTATGCATGCATCCGGGGGTAAAGTTTTTCACATAGACCACATTTCTATAATCTTTTTATAAGGACTATAGACTGAAGGACTTATGAATAAATGGTTGTGGAACGAATCATTTAAGTTTCCATTATTTCTTATGGGGAAATTCGCTTTGATATACAAGTGCTTTGGATTACAAGCATGTTTCCGTAAAGAATTATGCTCACAATCCAAGGTTTTACTGTAATTGCTTCTTACCAGTGTTTGCACCATGTGTGGCCTTTGCATGCGTAAACTTTTCACAGTCTGGAAAACATCTAGTAACCCTTCGGCTTTCACCCGCTCCAGGATATTGCTCAGGGCGATAAATGTTCCCGTTCTTCCAGCACCAGCGCTAGAAAGGAATATACAATTATCTGTCAGCCAACAAACATCAAACCAACAACTTGGGCAGACCAAGATTCACAAACGTCTCTGTAATACTACCTGGGGACTGCGAGGCTAAATATAGAAAAGACACGGAATGTGGAACTCCGTCCAAAACTTCTTAAAGTGAAACTTTAGTGTACTTTTAAAAACTTGCAGAATTTTTGATTGTTTTTGTAGAAGAGACATACTCATTACCTTGATTTACTAAAGGCAAATAGGCTGTTCCCTTTGCAAGGGAATTTTCCCCAAAGCTTAGTGAATGAGGTTACATTTCAATTAGCAAAAGAATACTCAACCACATGCAAGGAAAATAAAACAACAGGAATTTTGCTTAGAAGAATATGATTAACTTATTATTATTATACAAGATTTATATAGCGCCAACAATTTGTGCAGCGCTTTACAATATAAACGGAGACAATGCAGCAACAATACAATTCAATACAAGTAGGTTAAGAGGGCTAATGAATGTTTTTGTGCCCTGAGTTAAAGTGGTTATAAGGGCTCAAGTTTTTTTTTTAAGTTTTGTATTCTATACATTAAAGGGGTCATAAACCCTCAAGGTTTTTCACCTTAAAGCATTCTATGCATTAAGGTGAAACACCTTCTGTAGTGCAGCACCCCCAAAGCCCCCCTTTTACTTACCTGAACCCAATCTTTCCATTGATGAGAATGAGCCCAGCAGCTCCAGACACTGTCTCAGGTCCTCATTGGATAGATTGATAGCAGCAGCAGCCATTGGCTCAATCAAATCCAATGACACGGGAGCCCGGGGGCGGGGCCCAGTCCTGCTGTCTGTGTCAATGGACGCAGCAGCAGGACTCAGGAGCGTGCCCGCATGGGTGGCCCCTTGGAATGCGTCTTTCCGAGGGGGCACTCGATGCGGGGAGGAGCCAGGATAGCTGCTGGGGGACCCCAGAAGAGGAGGATCAGGGGCACTCTGTGCAAAACCTTTGCGCAGAGGAGGTAAGTATAACATGTTTGTTATTAAAAAAACAAAACAAAAAAACCCCCGAACCTTTACAACCCCTTTAAGGTAAAAAAAAAAACTTCTAGGTGCAGCTTCCCCCACCCCCAACCCCCCTTATACTTACCTGAGCCCGATCTTAATTTCAGCAATGTGCATGAGAGCAGCGGCTCTCCTGGGTCTCTCTCTTTCTCACACAGCAGCGCAAGGCTATAACCTGTGAGCCAATGAGGAGAGAGCAGGGCCGGGGGCTGAGCCACGCTCTGTTTGTGAATAGATACACACAGCTCAGGCGTGTTTGCATGGTCCACGTGCAGAGCCCGCCAGGAAGTATGCGCAGCGCTGCGCTAATCACAGGGAGTGAGACATTGCAATGCGCGGCTGCAGAGATCGGGCAATGTATCACTGCCTGTGATAAGTGCAGCACTGCGCCGACTTCCTGGCGGGCTCTGCACGTGGACCATGTGAACACGCCTGAGCTCATCCCTACTCGGGAGCGAGCCAGCTCGAGTTCCTTTACAGGCTTGCTATTGGGGGCGCTCGGCAGGGGGGGAGCCTGGAGCATCAATAGGGGACCAAAAAAGAAGAGAATCGGGGCTGCTCTGTGCAAAACCATTGCACAGAGCAGGTAAGAATAACACGTTTGTTTTTTTAAAATTTAGAATAATTTTAAGCGTTAATACTAATAACCGAAAAGGGTTTGTAAGAAATATAAAGGGGACAGATTTCCTATGACCACATATACTGTAATTAAATAGGCAGTGTTTTTGCGCTAAAGTGCATAAAGTGTTAAAGTGCTCTGTAACTGCAATAAATAAATGGATAATCACTAAGTGATCAAAACCAACAGTGGTCACTGAGTCGTGACTCAACTGTTAATACAATGCAGTGAATAGGTCCTTTAAGTGCATACAGTGATAAATAAATAAATAAGTAAACACTAAAAATATATACAATCACTATTAAAAAACATATCAGTGAATAAAAGTGATATAAAAACCAAAGATCTCTAATCGTAAAAAAACATAGACCAGGGGGGAGCATAAACAATGAATCGATCAATCAATGAAAAAACAGTCCATTAAGTGGTTCAGAGTGGAAATGGTGTGATATAAGTGACACCTATAAGGAGCTAAAATAGTCTCTATAGTGCAGATAAATTATGCTTTTTCCTTTCTGTTTTCCACACGTGGGGAGTGCTGGGTAGTGAGGGTCTGTCCAACAATAGTGCTCGCTAGCCTCTCACCTCTCTTAAGGTTAAAATCGGCATTTATAGGAACTCCTGTGGCAATCTCCAGCTCTCCAATCCCCCGTATGGCTCTCAATGCATTCAGCTTTAAGGATAAAACGATGCCAGATCGAAGTCTCCACTTCCCCACAGCAATGTAATGGCTCACCCTCAGTGAAGATGCCAGCCAGGATGTTGCTGGGGAAAGTAAAACACAGCCACCCCAGTCTCCTCATGCGACTTGAAGAGCGGTGGGAAAGATGAAATCCCAGTGGAAGAGTTCTATCCAAAGAACACTCCCCTCGCACCTGCCTTTCTGTCCTGTCCTCCGCTCTTTAGTGATAGGTGATTCACGGGTTAGCGTTGACTCTTAGTTTTTGCAGCTCCTTTAGGACTTGTTCCATTTTTTGCATTTGAAACGTTCACCATTTTAGATCACGTCTGTTTATTTATTATTTCACCTATAAATTTTAACATCTAGTTCTTACACCAGCGCAAAGGACACCCACATTCAATTATATACTGTAATTAGCCTTATGTTACTGCTAAATGACCACAACCCTTCTAGTAGACATGTGCAATTCGTTTAGTTACGATTCGTTTTCCGTTCAAATTCGTTATATTCGTTCATTCGTTATCGTACGAATGAACGAATGATTTAGTAAAAATTTTAACGAATTATCGAATCGAACGAATATGAAAAACAACAAAAATTCAAAATAATTAAATTAGAAACAACGAAACTACGAAAAAATTCGTACATTCGTAACTTTTTTTTTTGTTGATTCGTAATTTTCCGCGTCTCTTACAATGGCGCTGCTTAACGTGCTTCGAATGGATTAAACGAAAAAATTCGTATATTCGTAACTTTTTTTTTTTATTGATTCGTAATTTTCCGTGTCTCTTACAATGTAATAATAGCATACACATTACATAAAATTATGAATTATGCTCAGATTACGAATCTACGAAAACAATGTTACGAAAGTACGAATAAATCAATCTTACGAAAGTACGAATGTAACTAAATCTACAAAAATACGAATGCGTCCGAATACAAAATATAACGAAAATACGAATTTCCAATAAACGAAAATTAGACTAATGGAAAAACGAATCAACGGAAAAATAACTCTACGAAAATACGAACGAGTCCGAATACGAACACCGACGACTTACGAAATTACGAATCGTTAAGAATCAACGGAAACGAACAGAAACGAAACAAAACTAAACTAATTTTTCTATTGTGCACATGTCTACCTTCTAGGATAAAAATTTTTTTTTCCATTGGCAAGTTTGGTTTCTGAACCTGAACTAGGAGAATAGAAAACTTACAGTATATATATATATATGTCCCAATTTTCTTGTAGTTTTGGATAGAGTAGGAAGAGATTAAAGCCCCCATGAGTATGTCTTTTGCTATCTGCTTCCTATTGGGGAGATTTCCTTTCATTTCCTGTTCCAGAGTATTCCACCAAGGTTAATTCCCCTCTTAAACATATAAATGAAGATTGGATTTTTGGGGGGGGGGGGGGGGGAATCAGAGGGAGTAATTCAATCTCATCATTGAATTCATATAAAGCAGAATTGTAAAGAAAGCAAAGAACAGGGATACACAGAATGGGGATTTTGAAACACAAATATTCAATATCAATGCACTTTTTCTGGCATGCATTAATTCTCTTTGTTTGGCCAATAGGACAACGATCCTATAGAATCTCATGATTACATGCCATACATTTTAGTTTATCTGAACAGATAATCTGTAAAATATGGCATGTAATTAGGAAACTGATCTTTGTCCTATGGTCCAATCAAGAGAAATAAGGAATGTCCAAAAAAGTCTTGCTTTTATACAAAAAAAATGAATAATTGGAATGTTTTTATATATGAGCTTGTATTGAATACAGGCATAATATAAATATCCAAGTTCTTCTTCCCTTTGTGGAATTCTGTTCCCTATGAATTCCCTTCTTAGACAGCTGTCAGCTGAACAGGTGTCCTCATTGGAAGATTGCCTCCCATCCCTCGTTATGGTGAGCATTCTAGAGTGTTGGATGTCCCGTCACGTTCTGTCTCGATGGTAATAGTCACCAGGACAAACAGAGAGGGTGAATGTAAGGACTTGGACAGCAATAAAAACTAAACATAGACAAGAGTCAGCACATGGGTTATACCAATTGCCAAGCCATCGTTTGGCTAGAATCAAGTAACATGACCTCAGCAAAACAGAACGGGATATACAAAAGGGTGGGGTGGTTGGCTTTGTCTAACCTGCAGTGCACAATGATGGGATGGTTCCCCGTCTGCTGTTGTTGTTTCTGGACGGCTGCGATCAGGTCGATCATTCCCTTCCCTTCTGCGGGAATTCCTATTTCTGGCCACCCATGGAAGTGGAACTGGCGGACTAGGCGCGTCTGCTTCTCCTATAAAATGTTGGCTTGTGTCAGTTATACAGCAGCAATACAAGTCCTTCCATTTCATGTTGTTATTCAAACCAAGCTACCCTTAGCGTGTTGTGCGCTAATGTTTTATTTTACCTTTTTTCTCTACTCTGTTTTGCTTTTCACACACACAAAATTGGATTGTACGATAATTTTTTATTTTTATTTTTTATTTCTTTTTTTTATGGTTGAACTGGATGGACTTGTGTCTTTTTTCGGCATAGCTAACTATGTAACTATGTAAAATAAATTAAAAACAATTTTTTCTTTTCCTTTACTTACTTTTATTTCATTATATATATATGGAATGAAATGTCACACTCTGATAACATCACTTCCAAATAAAACTTTACTGATCCAATCCAGCACACCCTAACTTTCCTTACTATAGACCACCCTAACTAATGCTGAAGACCACCCAATACAGCACACCCTAACTTTCCTTGCTGAAGGCCACCCTAACTAATGCTGAAGGACACCCAATCCAGCACACCCTAACTTTCCTTGCTGTAGGCCACCCTAACTAATGCTGAAGGCCACCCAATCCAGCACACCCCAACTTCCCTTGCTGAAGACCACCCTAACTAAGGCATTGGTTAAGGTGGCATTCAGCATGGGAAGTTAGGGTGTGCTGGATTGGATAGAGAAGTGACTGGCTACCGGGCTGCCAGCACCTAAGCATGCAGAAGCAGAGGAAAACTGACGGATGGGTACCATATCTGATACTCTCAAGAGCCTTTTCCATAGAACTTTTTGGCCTGGTCTTTCCTAAACCTTTCCAATTTAAGGCTTTGGACTGGCATGCTTAATGCTCTAACACATGTGCAAAGCCAATTTTTACACACATACTTGGGCTAATTTAGACAGGAGGCAATTAACCTACCAAGACCACGTCTTTGGAGTGTGGATGCAAACGGAAACCCGTGCAAGCACGGGGAGAACATGCAAACTCAATGCAGATAGTCTACTGGTTGGGATTCAAACCAAGGACCACAGTTGCAAGGCATAAGTACTAACCACTAAAGCACTGTGCTGCCCCTTATTTGTTGTGGTCAGGTCTAAAAATGTATATATATTAGGATGTACACATTAATGAACGAGAAGAGTGATTCATCCCTCCACCACCCAGACTGTTTTTTTTTCCATATGGGACTGTCTGATTTCGATCAAAGGGAAGAAGTTTGAAAGCAATAAACACAAAGGTTTTATAGACATGGCAAAAAAAAAATAAAAAATATATTATATATATATATATATATATATATATATATACATATATACACATACACACACACACACACACACACACACACATCGTCGGCTTAAGAACTTAAAAAAAAAAAAAAAAATATTGTGAATTCTCTTTATATGACGAAAAACAGTCATATACTTCCTTACCTGATTACTGCTCACTAGGAAGTCTCTGACACTTATGGTGTCCAGTAACCGATCACCCTTTATATCTATAGTGATCTCTCCATATGTGATGGAACCTTCGGATGGCCAGTACTGACAGCATTTCTCCTGTGAAGGAAAAATGAAGACATTGAACACACATTTCACTAAGCGGTGTCACACACCTTTTACAGTAGACGTAAACTCTAACTAGATTACAACGTATATTGCATGCCCTCCAGCTTGTAGTAAGAGAGCATGTGACAGGGTGACAATGCAGGACAGTAACTGGGAGACAGGAACAGAGTGTTGTCACCCTATAACTGGAAGTGTCTCAGCCTACAATAAGACAGCAGGGAGGGTTCTTCCATCCACCTTACTTGTGTGGATGGGGGAATCCATTTAGTTTTTTTCAATCAGTCCGCTCGTTGGCATGATCAAGCACTGAATAAAACTGACCTTCACCACAGTCCCACTGTCTTCCTCCCCACTGGTTCCAGCTGTGATGACCAGTCCCAGAGAGCATTTCTTCTTGCTGATCTCTGACCAGTCTTGTTGTTGTCCCTCTCACTGATGCCATTATGTACATTGAAGTACCAACGGCTATGGCTGGTCCTGCAAGGTACTTAATAACATAGGAGTACCTACCCACATTCTACAGCAGGATCAAAGAGGACCGAAGCACCAGCATGCTTGGTGACCATGGAGCAAGTTAGGATTTCCACGGTCACCCCCTTGACCTAAGAAGCCCTAAAGGAGAAAAAGAAGTATGATTAAAGCTCTTTTGGGCCCACTTCTCCTGTAGGTCACAGGAATGCACTTAGTTCTGCACTCCTGTGACCTGTTTTTAGCCGACAGAGGGCTAAAGTTTGCTGTTGGCTGATGGTACATAGCCGGTCCAGGCTCTGGATCGATCCGGTATTTAATGATAGGATCCCCCCCAGATGCCTGGACCGACAGCCGGCTAAGCCTCTCAGCGAGCTGCTGTGAGACTGAGCCAGCAGCTCCCACCCCTCCACCTCTGGGCGCTCCAGTGAGCACTAGAGGGGCAGAGCAAAGAGCTGGTGAATGACGGTCACGGATTCTCTTCTCACTCAAGACTGAGAACTGAGCGATCGGTGGTCTTTGATCACTCAGTTCTCGGTGTAGAGGTAGTGGGGGGGGGACAGATGCAGCATCAGATCAAGTATGACATTTTTTTTTATATTTCAAAACGTCTCTTTTAAAGAGGATGTAAACCTCCTTGGGAAAGTTGTACCTATAGGTAAGCCTAAATAAGGCTTACCTATAGGTACTGTAAAAAATATCTCCTAAACGTGCGGCGTTCAGGAGACATTTACTGTTTACTGCGCCGGTGATGTCATCGGAGCATGCGCTCTAAAGGAACGGCCGCCCGTGCCATTTCTTCAGGTGAGTGTGCCGTGACCAGCAGCTCCTGCGTGCATGTGCAGGAGTGACGTCACGCGGTTCCGGCCAGCCACAGAGTCGGAGTCTGCAGCCCCAGGAAGGAAGAGGGGTGAAGATGGTTTCGGCCTGCAGCGGGGACGACGCGGGCTTCGTCTGCAGGTAAGGGTCACACAATGTGCTAGTAAGCGATGCATACAAGCACATTATGTCTTTACTTTGCAGGGAAGAAGAAAGGCAGAAAAACCCACCAGGGTTTACTTCCTCTTTAAGGGCCCATTTAGACTATCGTGTTGCAGTAATACAATTATTGCAGGTACATGCATTGCTGGCGCTCCATTAGGCTAAGGCAATGTTCATGTATTTCACCGCACTGCACCAAATGTCAACCAGCTAATTTGGAAATTTATGAGTCACGTCTGAGTTTTAGGATACTTCAGTGCGTTGGCAGCCCATTATTTTTATGTGCTGATTTAACACAATGCATGCTGTACAAGCATACCACAACAAACGTTCACACACCCTATAATTGGAAATGGGCTTGGGGTGGGGGGGACCAGAATAACATTAGAATGTAAATTTTTTTTGTTGCCTAGAATTAAAATTTTACTGCAAATCACAATAAAATTCTTCATCGGGCCAAAGAAAACCAGAAAATCATCGAATCACTATTTTGGTATTCATCAAATGATCGACACGCAGACCTGTCTGATCTGTGCAGAATGGCGTCATTCAGGAACCCGAGCGATCGTGCACTATGGATTGCATGAACAAATCTCTATGCACGGATTTCGGGAGGGAATTTGCAATTTGGCAATTAGCCTGATTTGTAAACATATTGGTTTATCACTGCTGACGATCTCTGTGTCATCTCCTGTGTGGAAATCAATAGAGACTTCTCTGATCCCTCTACACACACACACAGGAGAAAATCATCTCATCTGGAAGGACTGCAGACCTGAAATTGCCAGCATGCTCCGAGCCTCATCGCTGCCCAGCCCCCACCTCGCCATTACCTGCTCCCAGCCCCCACCTCGCCATTACCTGCTCCCAGCCCCCACCTCGCCATTACCTGCTCCCAGCCCCCACCTCGCCATTACCTGCTCCCTTTCCTGTAGCTCAGTCAGTATGACAATCGTATGACATTTCCACTCCCACGCCATCCTCCAGAAATCTTCCACCGTATGCGGCAGCGGCCCTTGCGTCGCAATGAAATAATCTTTCTGTCGATAGCCCTGAAAAATATGAAATATACAATACATTGTACCTGGTGCTGACAGTTGGGGGGGGGAACTAGTATGAATCCTGTATTAGTACTGCTTACCAATACATACACATAACAATCTAATTGTATAGTCACCTATAGGATTTACCAAATTTGTCACACAAGGGCCTAGCTTAAAGGGTTCGGATCACTGGAGGTAAGTACCGCGGGGGACCAGAGGGTTGGGGAGGATGTACCATGTTAGTTTACCTTTACATATTTTTTGTAAAGGTGAGCTAGCCCTTTAACAATTGGGGGGGGGGGCTACCTAAATAATCCACATTGTATCCAGACTGGACCTTGCCATATAGAGTTGTAGGAGATTGAAAATATTATTTTTACCTATATGGTGTTGCGGATCACATCGGTTTATGAGTGGGCACCCTGTGAGTACCACTTTTTGAATCCACTCTCTGTAAAATATGCATTGCCATTTTAAATACGATATTGCTTCATGTGTATATAGGAGTTGCTTATATGACATAAATGTAATTATTTTATAGACCATATCAACACCACATACAGGGATTGCCCTGAAGAAGGAGTCTTAGAACTCTGAAACGCTTTGGAATTTGGCACTTGCAGCCCCTGTATGTGTACTGTACAGTAGTACCTTGGATTACGAGCATAATTCATTCCAGAAGCATGCTTGTAATCCAAAGCACTTGTATATCAAAGCGAGTTTCCCCATTGGAATCAATTGAAACTCAGATAATGTGTTCCAGTGCCACTGCTGGTGTATGCAGTACCACATACGGCCAGAGGTTCCGGAGCCGGAATGCCGGGGACGGAGTGACGGGGCCAGTGATGCCGGAGACACTCGGAGATGCTCCGAGGGTCTCAGAGTGTCACTGACACCCCTGCATTTCTGGCCACATGCGGTACTGCACACCCCAGAGGCTTGAATCTTGCTCGTCTTGCCAGACAACGCTCGCAAATCAAGCTTAAAAAAAATAAAAAACGTATTGTGAAACGCTTGTAAACCGCGTTACTCGCAATCTGAGGTATTACTGTATTATAATTGGGCGCTTTTGCTGGGTCTTCTCTCTGCTGTCTTCTCCCTCTCTCCCGCTCTAATGCCGGGTGCGTGGTGTGCCACTACTTATATTGGCATGGAGCGGGGTCACAGTTTGATGTCATCCAGAGGCCCTGCCCCTAATGACGTCACAACCTGGGGCATGATGGGTGGTGACGTCACAAAGGGCGGGCCTCCGGTGACCCTGCCCCATGCCAATATAAGTAGTGGCACACCGCACAACCGGCATTAGAGCGGGAGAGAGCGTTGATTCAACATCGGAAGAAGAACAGAGGGAGAAGACAGCGGAGAAGACCCCACAGAGGCAGAAGACAACGGACAGAGGGAGAAGAACCAGAGAGGGCTAGAAGACATCAGCAGAGAAGACCCGGAGAGGGGAGAAGAACCAGCAGAGGCAGAAGACATTAGCGGAGGAGGCAGAAGAGCCGGAGAAGAAGTTGGAAGAGATCCCGGAGGTGCCTAATAAATTACTTTAAAAATATGTGTTCTGTGTTTTATTTTTGACACTTGTACCCGATACTCATTCACATAGGGTGGGGGGGGGGCTAGGATCTGGGGGCCCCCTTGTTAAAGGGGGCTTCCAGATTCCGATAAGTCCCCAACATCCAACGGCCAGGGTTGTCGGGAAGAGGCCCTTGTCCTCATCAACATGGAGACAAGGTGCTTTGGGGTGGGAGGCGCAGGGCCCTCCCTGCCTCAAAGCACCCACCCCCCATATTGAGGGCATGCGGCCTGGTAGGGTTCGAGGGGGGGCCCTCGCTCGTCCCCACCCACTTTTCTGACCTGCCGGGCTGTGTGCTCGGATAAGGGTCTGGTATGGATTTGGGGGGACCCCCACGCTTCTACAGATCCTGAACCTCTCTGTGCAGCTGCACCACCACCTCATCTCTGCCCTTCCCTGTTCTCAGCATTTAGCAGACTCTGGCAGCCGACCCCAGCCCTCCTCCAGACTCTGCACGCTCTGCTTCCCAGCTCCACCCCAAGCTTCAGCAGCACAAGGTAGGGGGGTGCACTGTGATGTAGGGGAGGGTGAGGTTGACTTCTGATGATGGAGGGCTCTGCATATCTGCTTATAATTATTAGAGAATAAAACACTTATATGCCAGTTGAAAAGGAGGGTCGCACACTGCTGGTATCATTCACAAGAAACTTGATTGGAAACTGCTCAGACAGAACACCATGGCAGATACAAGCGGCCCTTTGAGGGCAACCATAATGCTGATGCGTCCCACGATGAAATGGAATTTGACACCCCTGGCTTGATAGAGGAATCCGCAGCGATATTGTTCTACCGGTGGGGAGCCTTCCCTGCAGGTAGAACAAGATGCAGTGGCGGCTGGTGCTTTTTTCTTTTGGGGGGGGGTGCCAAACAGCCACCCCCCCTGGCAAACAGCCACCCCCAGTCAGGACATCAAAGCCCCGCACCTACCCCATCTAGGAAGCGGGCGGGCAGCGTGTCTGGCAGCTTTCTTCCTCCTCCTGTGGTGTGGATCACGGCGGCTTCCGCTGTGCATCCTCCTCCTAGGCATCCAATAGGATCGCCTGACCTTTCGGGCAATCAGGGAATGGGTATCAGACCCGCGCTTCCTGATTGGCAGAGAGGCGATTCAGTGTTAGAAAAGCGAATATTCATCTGCTTTTCTAACACACCTGGGTGGGCTCTGAGCACAACGCTCTGCTCCACGAGCCCACCCTATTTTGAAGCCTATTAGAGCCTTTGGCTCCAATCGGGTGATT
Organism: Lithobates sylvaticus; assembly: GCA_028564925.1. Classification (NCBI taxonomy): domain Eukaryota; kingdom Metazoa; phylum Chordata; class Amphibia; order Anura; family Ranidae; genus Lithobates; species Lithobates sylvaticus. Next base: position 36,875,957 of record CM053036.1, on the reverse strand, counting down.
AAAAAAAAAAAAAACCTCTGCCGCTGTAATTCATGCGCCCGGCGTCCTGAAAGGGGCCAGACACATGAATAGGGGGTGGCCGTGTCGGCTGTGGATAGATTCATGCTATGCATGAATTTATATATTAATCATATAGGGCAGTGATGGCAAACCTTGGCACCCCAGATGTTTTGGAACCACTTTTCCCATGATGCTCAGCTACACTGCAGAGTGCATAAGCATCATGGGAAATGAAGTTCCAAAACATCTGGGGTGCCAAGGTTTCGCCATCACTGATATAGGGGGTGGCGTGGATAGAGGGGGCGGCGCCCGTGTGCCCCAAATGGACGGGCCGCCCCTGACACAATGAATAGTGTTGCTGACTTTGCCGGTGCCACTAATGGTGCAGGGAAAAACTTGACAGGCTGGTTGCACACAAGTTAATCAATAGTTTAACTTATTATTAACCAGGGTGCCCATACATAGATCAAAATTTGCCCGGTCCCCGCTGAACTGGACAATTTTCGATCCATGTACGGCCAGCTTGGGTCTTTCATTGAATCCTCAAGTTTAATTATAGCACTTCCCTCTGGGGATACGTGAATACCATCTATTTAATTCTCAAGCCTGGAATTGAGACCCAACAAAGGAAAGAATGAAAACAGCAGCATGACTTGTCACATGAACCGTATTTAGAATCCTCAATGGCACTAAAAGGCAAAACTTGTGTGTATACATGTCTGCTGCGGGTGTATGAGGCCATGACAGTAGAGGTGGGGGAGGGGTGTTGCTGTATACGGGCGCTGCCATGCCCTGCTTTGTGTGTTGTGTTATTACATATCTATAGATAATTCTTGTCAGGCTTCTTTTGTGCGCGGGATCTCCCTCCCATCTCTTGTTACATAACATTCTTGCCGTCTCTTCCTCCCCCTGATATAACCACGCTATGGCTCATGTTTCTGCTTGTCTGACTACTGCTGGCTGGCCAGACCCGACGCAGTACCTATCCATCTGCAGTAGTAAAAGATAAAAGTGGCACACCTATCACAGCAATGAATGGTGACGTCATCTGGTATACGTTCCGCCCCATGTCGTTATTTTAATAACTGATGAGCTATTGGAGCAAAGATAATGTTTTTGCTTTATAGTGTTGTCGAAAAAACCTTGAAGTAGGAGAAGTATTCCTGTGTGTGAGCCCATTCCCTGCAAAACTGCGCAATGGATTCTTCATCACCGGAAGGGGAGGCAGTTCCAATCATTTTTTTGTGGTCATTGTTAAGCCTCGTACACGCGATCGGATTTTCCACAGAAAAAAACTCAAACTTTTGCCCGAAGGCGTGTGCCTGGATTTTGTCTTGCAGACAAATGGCAAGGAATTGTCAGCCAACAAACACGAACGTGGTTTTTCAGCTCTTTAGCGACACGCTTTGGGCTCCTTCTGCTAATTTCGTGTTAGCAAAAGTTTGGTGAGTGTTGATTCGAGGCAACAACCCCCCGCCACCTCCCAAACCACCCCTTTTCGTATGTGATAGGTATCGGTAATTGGTATCGGCGAGTACATGATGTCAAGTATCGGTACTCGTAGTCGGTGTAAAAAAAAGTGGCATCGGTGCAGCCCTAGTTTTTATACACATGATTACGTAGGTATCACATTAATATTACAATTGTTCATTTATGGTAACAAGGGGCGTAACATAGGCAGACTAATTCTAATCAGGACTCGAAAGAATGCAAATATGTGCTGAAAACATTATTAGTGCCGTGTGCACAGTGAGGGCAGTGTGCAATACATACAAAATAGAATACAATTACATACAGAACTTACAAATTTCCTTTACAGATCAGATGCCCGGCAGGTGTCAGCGGACATCCGCCGCCCCATAGAGGACAATGGGTGGTCCTGATTGGGTCTGCCTGAAAAACGGACAGGCGGAAACCGATCGGTCCGCCGGTGTAGAAGGGGAAGATTTTTGCCTTTTTTTTATTTTTTTATGTAAATGGTCAAAGTACACTGGATACATTCCGATATGATGGCTGGATAGGGTCATTGTACATGGGTTTTAGATATTCAAAAATGATTATTTAAATAGGACACAGAAAACCATTACAAGCTAATGGAGAGAATTATCGGGCAAAGAGCAGCGGGTTGCTGTAACCTGCCCATCTTCTCACCCTAACTCGGCACTAAGAGCAAAAATCTACAACCATAATCTGCGGTTGCCCGTCCACAGATGACTGCGGGTCATGTAAGGTCCTGTAACTGCTGAGAATCAGTCCTTGTGTGACTATTAATACCAGATCGCTGTCCTTCTCACTTTTAGACGGTCAGAAAGGAATGTATAGCAATGTATACAGCTGGCAACACACTCTTTATTCCATACACAAGCTGGAAAATTGCCAGAGATTAACTAGATTATTTAGATTCGGCCATGCACTTGTATAAGGACATCTGTTAAAATAGAAAACCAGGCAGCTATAAAAATCACACATGAATGCAGCTCTGTCTTCATTGAAATATTTATTTTAAGGGCAAGTGCCTGAATTGAACTTGACATCAGCCTCCTGCAGTCCCTGCAAGGCCCCTTTCACACTTATACGACTTGTCCCACGATTTGGGACTGCAAAGTAGCATGACAAGTCCTTCCCCATGATTTCCAATGACAGCCATTCATATTAGTATCACTTCAAGTCGTTCCGACTTCAAAGTAGTCCCTGCACTACTTTGGTCCGATTTTGATGCCACTTACACAGGCATTCCTTGAAATCGCGGTAAAATCGTGCGACTTTGAAGTCGCACAAGTGCGAAAGGGGCCTTAAGCAGAGCTCAGGAAGAGGGAGAAACAGCTCAAAAGGAAGCAACCAGGTGTGCCGCACTGTGAAAATCATGCTGATAGAAAGAGAGAACAGAGTGACCATAGCCCCCAACTGTCCCTGATTTCGAGGGACTGTCCCTGATTTGGAGCAATGTCCCTCTGCCCCTCTTCCCCCCTCATTTGTCCCTCATTTTGGTCTGATCTGTATAGTTTTATATAAAATGCACTTTTTATCTTTCAAAAAGTGTTTCCCAGTGCTAAACTTTTCATCTAAATTCTAAATTGCTGCATTTTTCAATTTTAAAAGCCAATATAAAAGGAATAATAAAAAAAAAGCACTTGTGGATTTAATTAACCTTTTTTTGTTATTTCCCCTTTAAGGGGGTGTGGCAGGGGGCGTGTCCCATGCCTACATAAAAGTTTGCTAGTAGGTGTCCCTCATTCCCATCTCAAAATGTTGGGAGGTATGCATAGCTCCCAACTGTCCCTGATTTCGAGGGACTGTCCCTGATTTGGAGCAATGTCCCTCTGCCCCTCTTTCCCTCTCATTTGTCCCTCATTTTGGTCTGATCTATATAGTTGTATATAAAATACACTTTTTATCTTTCAAAAAGTGTTTCCCAGCGCTAAACCTTTTATCCATAATCTAAACTGCTGTATTTTTACATTTCAAAAGCCAGTATAAAGGAATAGTAGTGGTAAAAAAAGCAGGATTTAATTAACCTTTTTTTGTTATTTCCCCTTTAAGGGGGTGTGGCAGGGGTGTGTCCTATGCCTACATGTTTGCTAGTAGGTGTCCCTCATTCCCATCTCAAAATGTTGGGAGGTATGGAGTGACTGATAGGTGAGCTCATCACTGTAATGCTTCTACTTTCACTCTCCAGTTACAGCGTGGTGGTGGGAAGGGGACCTGTAAGTGAAAGTGAAACTGCTGTAGAGAAACAGTATGTCCCCCCTCCCGTCAGACAAGGCTGTGCTGTGTAATTCTCAGGACAGGATGGACAGCATGGTGGATTTTGCTGGGTGGAGGGGAGGGAGACATCTGCTCCCTGATCTCCCCTAACTTTAAAGTGTAAGTTCACCTTTACAGAAAATCTGTACCCCATCCCGCTGTACTGTAGTCCTGCAATACTGCTCTGTCAGTCACCGGAAAGCCGCTTCACCGGTACAGGGATTTGGAATCCTCCCGGCTTTCTCTCCTCGCAGCACTGACAGGACGGGCTGGATGGATTATAATTGGTCAGCGCCATCCATGTGATGGTGCTGACCAATTAGAATGCCTATTTTCCGTACACAAAGAGGTACGGAAAAGAGATTAAGCCCAGGCCGGTGAAGAGTCTTTCCGGTGATTAACAGCAGTATCGCGAGACTACAGTACAATGGACATGTGCACTGCCGAAAATTATTTTTTATGAACACAATTCATAAATTTGTAAATTTGATAATTCGTAAATTTGAAAATCCGAAAGTAAGAAAGAAAATCAGAAAATTCTAAATAATAACTAACTTTTAAATTATAGGCATTGGAATTTCCTTTCAAATTTGTCTGTTAGTGAACGTAACGAATACTAATTTATCTGAAATAACGAATGCCGCATCTAAACAAATGGAACGGAACAAATTAATAAATAAAAATAAATAATAAAATTAATTAAAACGTTTTTATTATTATTATTATTTATTATTAATTTGTTACGGTCCAGTAGTTGAGATGCGGCATTCGTTATTTTGTATACTAGAACTATAACTAAGTATAACTATAATTAGTTATTATTTCAGATTTTTCATTTTCGGGTTTTCAAATCTACGAATTTTTGAATTTACGAATATACGAATTTACAGGTTTTCGAATATTCAAATTTAAAAACATATGTTAAACGGGTTTTGCGCTAATTCGGATTGTTTCCAAATTAACGGATTTGTCAAAATTAGTTAAAAAATGAATTCAGAGCAAAGCGAATTGCACATGTCTACAGTACAGTGGGACGAGGGGGGGGGGGGGTGGTGGGTGGGGAGAGGGTCCAGTGTAAGGTCATCTCACAGATTTTCTGTAACTGTAAACTTATACTTTAGTGAACCTGGAAGTGATGTGTAAACTTTTGAAGTTGTTTCTGGTCTGGTGGCTTCCATTGGCTTCAGTGGAAGACAGGTGGGAAATCAGGGGTCTAAAAGATCCCTGATCTCTTATTAAAGATAACCCGTCCTAAAAATATTATGTGTATTTTTGTGCCCTCTGACATAAATAAAGTTTTAGTGAGTTAAAAAAAAAGTACAAAAAAAAAAAAGTTACACACAAGCACTTAACACCCCCCCCCCCTCCCAAAAAAAAAAAAATGTTTAGCCAGTCCAGCCCCCACATACGCACATAAACAAATATTAACATATGCACTGGGGGCACCTACATACAAGAAAAAAATTCTAGGCCCATTATTCACTAACTCTAAACGGATGACCTGTAGGGGCTTTTAAACCATCACCTATTGAAAATATAAGGTACCAAAGTTTGTCCTCGTTTTACTTGTGTATTGAGATGAGCACAGTACTTCAAGAGATCAAAAGCACCCTCATCCCACATTAGAGATATATAGAGAGAACTGGAAAATGGGATTTTAATGGTGCCACAAAGAGAACAGTTTTTATTAAAAATATATATATATTTTATTAATATAGAAAAAAAGTATACACAGGTTTGCTCTAATGAACAAACAATGATGAAAAAAAATCACAGCATGATAGTGAACAATAAATGCATATAGGTACATAAAGCTATATAAATGCCTGTTGGCTCGACATGTTTTGCAAAATGCTTCATCAGGAGCAGTAAGGCATACATTGGCTATCATGTATATGATAAAGCATTTTGCGAAACATGTCGAGCCAACAGGCATTTATATAGCTTTATTGTTTTTTTGTTCACATTTAATCGCATTTATTTAATACATTTTATTAATATAGAAATATTAAAAAAAAAAGTAAGCAGATGTTTGATCTAATGAACAAACAATTATATAAAAATCACAGCATGATAGTGAACAATAAGTGCGATAAATGTGAACAAAAAAACAATAAAGTTATACAAATGCCTGTTGGCTCGACATGTTTCACAAAATGCTTCATCATATACAATGTATGCCTTACTGCTCCTGATGAAGCATTTTGCGAGCCAACAGGCATTTATATAGCTTTATGTACCTATATGCATTTATTGTTCACTATCATGCTGTGATTTTTTAATCATTGTTTGTTCATTAGAGCAAATCTCTGCCTCCTTTTTTTTTATTTTTCTATATTAACAATTTTTATTAAAAAAAAAATACAATATTTTATTATCTTTGTGGCCCCATTAAAATCCCATTTTCCAGTTCTCTCTTTATATCTTATTTTACTTGTGCAAACAAAGCTAAAGCATTTTTGTGCCTTAAAATTTACTTTAGTGTATTTGTTACTAACATTTTTCACTTGATAAACCATTGTGCAACTATGATGTGACCTATAAAATTGGAACTATGACCATTTTATTCTCCAGGATTTCAGAAAAAAATAGAAGGGTTTGGGGGGTTTTAACTAATCCTCAAGCCTAAAATGATCTCTTTGAAAACAAAAATGGCCCCGGGAGCAAAAAAGGTTTTGACAGGTGCCCAATCCCACTTCCGGTCGGATCACTGTGGCGATTCACCATAAGTTCTCCTTCTACCCACCCCGCTTTAAACTTTATAAACTAGTGATGCAGTTAAAAAAAAACAAGCTGCTGTCCAAAGCACTTAAACCGAGCTTTCATTTTCAAACCTAAAACCAAAAAAAGCTGCAATGTGATTGGCCGCTGGGGACAATACACTGCAGATTATTGAGTGAGGCTCTATACAAAATTCTCAACACTTACATCAATGAAGGATGCGTTGATATAGTCTGTGTATTCTTCACCTCTCTTCATCGGGAGAATCACTCTATTGAAGTCATCTATGTGATAAAGCATAAGAAAGATTCAGTTTTTATCTTTAATTATACCATAGAGGCCCGGGATGTGCCATATAAACGATTAATATTACCAGAGCTGGCAATACACAGGACAATCATCTTTCAATTTCAGCCACATTCACTTCCAAAAAGGATGCCATATAGATGAAAACGGATGTATAGAAATGGCTAAATAGGTTACCCTGATCTGTTTGAAACTGAAAGCTGGCTGCAATTGCTAGAAAATTGCTATGATTGGCCAGAGTAAGGTTGACCATACATTTTACAATCTAACTGTACGATCTACCAACAGTTAAAGTACCCCCCCCCCCCCCTATCGTTTTCAGCCCAAGGAAGCTGCCATCTTTGCCTCTGTTTAATCTACAACTGCCATGATGCTGCACATGTAATCAGTTATGACACCAGCCATTGGATGGTTTGACAGTTTGGTTGAGAGCACAACCAATGGGAGTGTTACATTTCCAGCACATGCCAGAAATGTAACTCTTGTATGGATGGGTTTACTTCCACTTTAAGCCGGCCATGCTTGGTTCAGCAGGGAACGAGAGAATTTCGATCCTTGTATGGGCACCCTACTTGTACACAAGTTGATTTACTGATCGACTTGAGTACAATGAGCCTGTCGGCAATTAGTGCCACCAGCTATAGCCGGCAACACTAATCATTATGTTCTGCCAGGAAGGAAGGCTCCCTCTCGGCAGAACACAGTGGTGCTGTGGGAGGGCTTCCCCAAACACTGACTCTGTTAATGGGGGAATAAAGAAATTTACCCAGGTGGAAGAAAAGAAAATGGCATAATCTATGGCTTGCCTTATGGTAAATCTAAAGGAGATTGTACAATCAGTTTGTATACTGTAGCTAGCAGGAGAGTGAAAGACTTTTTCTGGTACCGGCAGTTCATAGTGCTGATCTGACAGTCCCTAACAAGTGCTAACATTGGTCTCTTGTTGCATCTCATTGTGATTCTAATAACATGCACTGCTCAAGTCCTGAGGAAGGGGGGAGGCCGTCCCTGAAAAGTGTTGGCTTTTGCTCCCAACTAATAAACATTTTAAAAAAAGACCTCTAAATGATATAGACTTTTGTACTAGGCGCCCTTCAATACCCACCCCAGAATAAATTACTATAAGCAACCTGACATGAAAAACTTAGTGGAGATTGACCTGTGGATAGCATGATAGACAGGAAAAACGGGCATGGGCTTTTCGAAATGCTATACATATTTTTTTTATTTTTTTTATATCTTTATTAAATCGACGTGCAATAATAATCATCCCCAAACAAGGTGAAGATTTAAATACAATAACATATAAACAGTATTAGCATACACATAGTACTTTTGTAATATATAATAACATAACAAAACAGGAAAAAAAAAAAGAAACCCCATCCTAAATTAGATTCTCCCTAGTCCTCTTCATTTAACATAAGTAAATAAATAAAAAACAAAAAAAAAACTCCCAAAAAAACACCACTATTTATATGATATAGCCCAAAACAAGGATCAACCCTGTCAACCCACTGTCTCTAAATTTTACACAAAATTTCAAAAAAAAAACAAAAAAAAAAAAAACATTAAAATGTATATATCCCCCCCCCCATTACCTTTCCTTCCCCCCTCCCTCTACTTCTATTGTGATCACTATATCAAATGGCTATACATAGTTTTAACCAGAAATTAAAGCTGAATTCCAAGATTTCCGCCACAAATACATCTTGTGCTTAATCGGTAATGATTAAGCACAAGAAGTATGCGTGAAATGCGTCTACGTGACCACAGTTTGGTGTCTTTGGTGTTATCTTTGTGAAACAAAATAAAAGGCAAATCGGAAGTTCTGCAATTTCTTTCTTCTTTACAATTTTCCCACGGAGGCGGGCCGAGGCTAGCACTCTGCAAGATACTCCAATCAGCCTTATCTCTATACACCTTCTTTTTCTTGTATGCAGGTCCAAGCATGTGGGCAGATCCCGACCATATCGCGGCACAGTGGTGTAGTGGTTAGCACTCTCACCTAGCAGTAAGAAGGGTCGCTGGTTCGAATCCCAGACACGACACTACCTGCCTGGAGTTTGCATGTTCTCCCTGTGCCTGCGTGGGTTTCCTCCGGGTACTCTGGTTTCCTCCCACAATCCAAAGACATGCAGGTAGGTTAATTGGCTTCTGTCCAAAAAATTGTCCCTAGTATATGAATGGGGACCTTGGATTGTGGGCTCTTTGAGGGTAGGGACCGATGTGAGTGTGCAATGTACAGGGATAGGGACAATTGTAGACACGCGCCCACACTCACTCAGGTTGAACTGGATGGACTGGTGTCTTTATTCAACCTTACTAACTATGAAACTATATCATCAAGATCTTTCCCGACTCCGTGACTTCAGCCCGCTGTCTGCTGAAAACAGGTCAGAGGAGTGCAAAATGATCTGCAGTTCCTGTCATCCACAGGGGAAGTACAGCCAAACAAGCTTTAACTCATAGTGTGCTTTCACTTTTTACAAAGGGGCTGCATTCCTGGAATTCAGCTTTAAAGCGGGACGGTACCTGAAATTTTTTTTTCATAAGCCAGCAGCTACAAATACTGCAGCTGCTGACTTTTAATAAATGGACACTTACCTGTCACAGGTTCCAGCGATGTCGGCAGCAGAGGCCGATCAATCGCTCGGCTCTCTGCTGCCGGCGCCATTCTCGGTGGCCGGGGCAGAAAGTGGCGTAAACTCCCGTGGGGTTTATGCCCGGAAGTGGGTGTAAATACCTGTCTTAGACAGGTATCTGCACCCCCCTCCCCCTGAAAGGTGCCAAATGTGACACCGGAGGGGGGTTTCCGAAAAGCGGAAGTTCCACTTTAGGGTGGAATCCCGCTTTAAGTAAAATTCCAATATTCACGTGGCATGCGGGTATCTCGCAAAATGCTCCTGGAGTAGTACGTCACACACAGAAACCTGGCAGAGACCCGCAGAGTGCGTGAGCGTGCAAGGAGGAACTTGCGCCATTTTTTGCCTAGCTCAAATCTAGGCTTTGTAAAAAATAAAAAAAAATGTAAAATTAAAAAAAAAAGTTTTACTTTTTAAAGAGAATTGTTTGCTGATTTGCAAGAGGGACAGGGAGGATGCAGGAGATCACAACATGACAAAATGGGTAAAGTTACATTTAATGCTGGTCATACATGGCTCAAATTTTGGGGAATTCCTGCTAAAGCGGCTGAAATTTTTAGCTGTGGGTGACCCTCGTCAGCACCACCCAGCTCAGCAATCTTCAATCTAAAACTCAAAAGGAGCTGGCCGATAAATTCTTCTCCAAACAGTGACTGTAGCCAATCAGACACTCTTTGGATATTCTGGCAGGCATGGGTGCCATGGCTGTCAGAATATAATAGTCATCAGGAGAGATCCCTCCATTCATGTTGGGGAAATCTTTCTCTTTTCCTCCAGTGAGGCTGAATGAAAGAAATCTAACATGTATGGCCAGCCTGAGAATGTACTTCGCTCGTCCAAATATTTTTTTATGCTGAATGGAGTGATAGTGAAGACTTGTGGTAGAGGGCAGAGCTGGATAATCCTACAGGCAGGGATGACACTCAGATACAGAAGTAGTCACTATATGATCTGTTCTGAGGACACCCAGCCAGAGACGTGGACTGACACGGCAAGGCTTCATTTAGGCGCCTTTTTTTACGAATGTTTGAAGAGATAAGAATTGTCACACACAGAGTTCTATTGTCAGGGACACACCCTGTACATCCCTAAAAATAAACACAACCACAGCTAGAGTATAGTCATAGTCTGTCCGTACAGCTATAGTATAGACATAGTACATTCATACAGCTATAGTATAGACATAGTACATTCATACAGCTATAGTATAGACATAGTACATTCATACAGCTATAGTATAGACATAGTACATTCATACAGCTATAGTATAGACATAGTACATTCATACAGCTATAGTATAGACATAGTACATCCATACAGCTATAGTATAGACATAGTACATTCATACAGCTATAGTATAGACATAGTACATTCATACAGCTATAGTATAGACATAGTACATTCATACAGCTATAGTATAGACATAGTACATTCATACAGCTATAGTATAGACATAGTACATTTATACAGCTATAGTATAGACATAGTACATTTATACAGCTATAGTATAGACATAGTACCTCCATACAGCTATAGTATAGACATAGTACATTCATACAGCTATAGTATAGACATAGTACATTCATACAGCTATAGTATAGACATAGTACATTCATACAGCTATAGTATAGACATAGTACATTTATACAGCTATAGTATAGACATAGTACATTTATACAGCTATAGTATAGACATAGTACCTCCATACAGCTATAGTATAGACATAGTACATTCATACAGATTTAGTATAGACATAGTACATCCATACAGCTATAGGTTCAGTGTTGGGACCCTTACTTTTTAATAACTTTATAAATGATATAGGGTCTGGGATTAAAAGTACCATTTCAGTGTTTGCATGCACCATACATACTAGGGGGAGTACAGCTGGGGGGATCCGTAGTGGAGAAGGATCTGGGGGTTTTGGTAGATCATAAGCTCAATAATAACATGCAATGCCAAGCTTCAGTTTCCAAAGCGAGCAAAGTCCTTTCTTGTATTAAGAGAGGTATGGACTCCAGAGAGAGAGATATAATTTCCCCCCTGTACAAATCATTAGTAAGTAAGTGAATGTTCATATGTTGGTGAATGATGTGCTCCAATTCATAAAGTGCGATTGCGCTCCAAACTCCAGGTGCGCCACACTCCCTCCTGTGTCCCCACTCACCGGATGGAATGGACCCTTAGCTTTTCAGTGTGGGGGTCGTTTCAGGCTTACAGTGTTGACCCGGGATGGCTGTTCATATCAGGATGCCAGGGAAATCTCCAATGCTCATGACAATCAAGCACGGATCATAGTACCCAAAACGACATAAAGGAAGGGGACTATAGTGAAGTACTGCTTGGTAAAGGTATTTATTGCGCAGATAAAAAAGGTACTTACAAAATGTAGGTTAAAACAGGCATCAATTTAGCAAAGGTCTGCGATAAGAAACACTGCTGCTGGTGTGCGTTCCACCAAAAACCGGAAGTGACGTTGCATGGATTTAAAACCGGAAATTGCATCAATGCATTTCGGCCTCCCACAGGGCGTCATCAAGGACCTCCACGCTTGATTGTCATGAGCATTGGACATTTCCCTGGCATCCTGATATGAATAGCCATCCCTGGCCAACACTCTAATGCCGCGTACACACGGTCGGAATTCTCGTCGGAAAAAGCTCTGATGGTTTTCCCATCGACATTCCAACGGAATTTCGCTCAAACTGTCTTGCCTACACACGGTCACACCAAATTCCGACGGTCTGTAACACAGCGGCACAAAACATGTTCGACTGCACTATAAAAGGGACATTTAATGCTTCTGAGCATGCGTCAAATTGTTTCCGAGCATGCGTCGGAATTTTGCGTGTCGGAATTGCATACACACGATTGGAAAATCCGATAGAAAGGTTTTCCGTCGGAAAAATTGAGAACAGGTTCTCAATCCAAAGTCCGTCGGAAATTCCGACAGAAAAAGACCGATGGGCATACACACGGTCGGAAAATCCGATGAAAAGCTCCCATCGGACTGTTTACATCGGAAATTCTGACCGTGTGTACACGGCATTAGCCTGAAACGACCCCTAGACTAAAAAGCTGGGGGTCCACTCCATCCGGTGAGTGGGGACACAGGAGGGAGTGTGGCGCACCTGGAGTTTGGAGCACAATCACACTTTATTAATTGGAGCACATAATTCACCAACATATGGACATTCACTTACTTATGAATTGTTTTCACTTTATATATTTTTTGATACATTATTTGCACTATTGCGAGCGCTGTAATATATTAATTTAATTTTATTTATCATCGAGTGAATAGCACTTTGTGTACAGCAGCTGCAAACTTTATTCATATTCTTATTTGGTTTAATATATTCATATCTTTCACTTCTAGCGCGAGTATATATATATATATATATATATATATATATATATATATATATATATATATATATATATATATATATATTTATTTAGAATATATTCCTTTCAAATCATTAGTAAGACCTCATCTGGAATATGCAGTTCAGTTTTGGGCTCCAGTTCTCAAAAAGGATATCGGGGAACTGGAGAAAGTGCAGAGAAGGGCAACCAAACTGATAAGAGGCATGGAGGAGCTCAGCTATGAGGAAAGATTAGAGGAACTGAATTTATTCACTCTTGACAAGAGGAGATTAAGGGGGATATGATCAACATGTAAAAATATATAAGTGCGTTGTTTCTTTTTAAGGATGTTCCAAACAGTTGATTTGGCCACACCTATTGTTTTTGCCATCTCTCTGATGGGTTTGTTTTGTTTTTTCAGCCTAATGATGGCTTGCTTCACTGATAGTGACAGCTCTTTGGATCTCATATTGAGAGTTCACAGCAACAGATTCCAAATGCAAATAGCACACTTGAAATGAACTCTGGATCTTTTATCTGCTCCTTGTAAATGGGATAACGAGGGAATAACACACACCTGGCCATGGAACAGCTGAGCAGCCAAATGTCCCATTACTTTTGGTCCCTTTAAAAAGTGTGAGGCACATATACAAACTGTTGTAATTCCTACACCATTCACCTGATTTGGATGTAAATACCCTCAAATTAAAGCTGAAAGTCTGCAGTTAAAGCACATCTTGTTTGTTTCATTTCAAATCCACTGTGGTGGTGTATAGAGCCAAAAAGATTAGAATTGTGTCTATGTCCCAATATTTATGGACCTGACTGTAGTCATAGTACATTCATACAGCTATATTATAGTCATACAACTATAGTATAATAATAGTACATTCATACAGCTATAGTATAGTCATAGTACATTCATACAGCTATACTATAGTCTTAGTACATTCATACAGCTATAGTATAGTACATTCATACAGCTACAGTATAGTCATAGTACATTCATACAGCTATAGTATAGTCATAGTACATTCATACAGCTACAGTATAGTACATTCATACAGCTACAGTATAGTACATTCATACAGCTATAGTATAGTCATAGTACATTCATACAGCTACAGTATAGTACATTCATACAGCTATAGTATAGTCATAGTACATTCATACAGCTATAGTATAGTCATAGTAGGTTCATACAGCTATAGAAAACCAATAATCACATTATGCTACTATTCAACAACAGTCGATTTAATCAACATTCAATGAAGCTACAGATGTTACATTCTCTACATGCTTCACCGATAAATGGCTTCTTCAGGAGTTACTGTAGCATAGGTAACCATTCACTGGAGAAAAAAACTCACAAGGAAAAAAATCTCTTCTGTGTATGTATTGTAGCCATGTTAGATCTACCTCATTTAATGTCCCAAACCCTCTTTTTCTTATGCATGTATTGTAGTTTATTAGCCCTCTGTGTATGCTGTAGAGATGCAGCTTGTAGGTAACCATAGGAAAGAGAATGGTCACAAGAACCATACATATATATCATAAGCCACCGGAGGGCGCCACAACACCTTGCTTCAGCAGTTTAAATGCCGGCTAGACTGGTTGAATTGGCAGGTGGCCATCTCCTACATGGGGTTCTACTATTTGTAATAAAGTAATATATTATTAGTAGAGCCACTCCAACTAAACAATTTATAATTACATTTTTGGATGAGTCATCTCCTACCCACACATACAGTATAGTACAGTCATAGTACATTCATACAGCTATAGTATAGTCATAGTACATTCATACAGCTATAGTATAGTCATAGTACATCCATACAGCTATAGTATAGTCATAGTACATTCATACAGCTATAGTATAGTCATAGTACATTCATACAGCTATAGTATAGTCATAGTACATTAATACAGCTATAGTACAGTCACATTACTTACATACAGCTATAGTATAGTCATAGTACATTCATACAGCTATAGTATAGTCATAGTACATTCATACAGCTATAGTATAGTCATAGTAGGTCCATAGATCTATGGAATGCATTAAGCTAAACAAACCTTCTGCCTTTACAACTCCTTTAAATGCCTCCTATATACACATAGACTTTTAGAGGAGTTTAGAGGCAGGGGTGTTTAGGGGCAGAAATTTGAAAACACCAAAATCCCATTCAGGAGAGGAGCTTTTGGACAGAAAAAAAAAAACCTGATGCGGTTAAACGAGTGTAAACGCGTCAAAACGAGCCTAAGTGCTAGCCGCCTTTAGTGCTTGAGCGTTATTTCATTTCAATGCTCAGAATACATTAATATTCTGGCCAATGAAATAAACAAGTGCTTGCTGCGTCTAAACACGTTTGCAAAAATGCGGCTTAGGCACATTTTTGAAGCTGCTTTTTTCCTGCTGGGAGAAAAGTGTATACAAAAGACCCAGTGTGCATGAAGGCTATGTGTATATGTATTATAACTGTGTGTGTGTATATGTATTATAACTGTGTGTGTGTATATGTATTATAACTGTGTGTGTGTATATGTATTATAACTGTGTGTGGGTATATGTATAACTGTTTATATATGTATTATAACTATGTATATGTATTATAACTGTCTATATGTATTATAAATGTGTGCTGTATATGTATTATAGTGGTCTTTTGTATATGTACTATAACACTGTGTGTAGATTATATGTATTTTAACTGTGTATGTATATTTTAATTGTCTATGTGTATATGTATTAGAACAATGTATATGTATTAGTACGATGTATGTGTATATGTGTTATAACGTTGTAGGCAGTGGTTTCCCTGGAGCTGTCAATATCAATTAAAATGTAAATATAAGTGCAGTGGACCAACACACATACAGGGGACACCAGGGCACTCATGCTGGGACTTATTGGAGATTTTAGATGTTGGAGTACACAGAGCTGTCCCAGGGGACAATACCCAGTTGTATTTGTCAGTTTTGGACAGAGCAAGGAAGGACGGAGCAGGGAAGGACGGAGCAGGGAAGGACGGAGCAGGGAAGGACGGAGCAGGGAAGGACGGAGCAGGGAAGGACGGAGCAGGGAAGGACGGAGCAGGGAAGGACCGAGCAGGGAAGGACGGAGCAGGGAAGGACGGAGCAGGGAAGGACCGAGCAGGGAAGGACCGAGCAGGGAAGGACGGAGCAGGGAAGGACGGAGCAGGGAAGGACGGAGCAGGGAAGGACAGAGCAGGGAAGGACCGAGCAGGGAAGGACCGAGCAGGGAAGGACCGAGCAGGGAAGGACCGAGCAGAAAAAGATGGAGCAGGGAAGGACAGAGCAGGTTCTGTGAATGTGGTGGGCAGATAGTTGGCACTACTTACATGGGATGATCTGGATGACTCTGGCTTTCTTCATGTTTGCTGGCAGGTTTCCGGTCCTCATGTTCTCCTTCATTATTCTGACATTTGTCAGCTTCTAGAAATACAGAGAAATCACATTCTGGGATTATAATACTGGAAGACTGGACTATAGGCCTGTTATTAAGAAGAAAATCAAACCCTTCCTTTGCTATATCTATAGACGGGATGAAACATGTGGCAGCTGTACACTGTTCTGAGCAGTATTCGTGTTTAAGGCCATACATGTTCAGGGACGTCCAGCCGCCGCGTATTTCAGCCTGTGATTGATTTTACAAGGCTCTTGGCAGCAGATTGTATTCTGCACTTGTGCCACCCTTGTGCCCAGTAACATTGGGTTTTTATTCTTTATGATCCAAACCCCCCTTCCTGTGTACACAAGCATATACAATGTCTACATATACTGTATATACATATACTATGTAAACTTATATTGCCTACATTTATTGAATATACATATGTAGTGCTACTCCAATATGAGCCGCAGGAGCATTGCCCAGATCCTCCACAAAAGCTTTGCCCCGCAGCCAGGCACACAGGCTCACTCTCACCTCCCTTCAATGACCAATCTAAGGGTGGTGTTTTTATTTTTGGAGAGCTTGGATAGGTTTGAGGGAATTGAGTAGGATACTCCAAGAACAGGAAGTATGTACAACTTGAGGACTTAGTATTCTTTTTTTCTGGACAAGCTGTAGTAAAGTATGTGCTTGCAACCAAAAGTAGATGTAAGCTTTGGAACATTAGTAGTTAACTGCAAACTCCTTCCTTAGAGCCACAAGAGCAGAGTCCCTTTATAGAGGAATAAATGGGCTAAGATCTTCAGAACACCAGCCAATGTCCCCTTCAACTAGAGCCACAGCTGACTCTCTATAGCAGGGGGTGGGGTGGCAGCAGCCTAAAAGTCTCTAAGATCTCATAGAACCATCTGTACTCAAGGGCCAAGGAGGGCTGGTTGCCTCCTTCCAACTTCCAAGCGACACCCTCCAGTGGTACCAGACCAGATCTTCAGCAGACAGCCCCCACCAGTCAGGTCTCCTGAGGTCTCAGCATCCCAGACCCTCAGGTCACCCACCTGAGGCCTTATGTCAGCAGACATATAGCACCATTGCCTGGAAGGGCAGCGTGCCCTCCAGGCTGGACTAATCCTCTCCAGGAAAAAGACCCAGAGCTCAGTGTGCTCACAGAATATATACAGTCTCCCAGCATGCCTTCAGAGCCTGCCTCTCTGGGATTGGCCAGGGCTGTATCAATATTCACGTTGTCATCTGCATAGCTCCACACCTATCATACAGAAACATCTTAAGCTCTCTGGATGTAGAAGAAGTTTATGCATCAAAAATACAGCTCCACAAAATACAGTGAGCCAACACTAAATCTATCTATCCAATCCTAGCACCCACCTAGGAGGGGGCTACACATACACTACATATACTATATATACACATGGGGGAGGATTAAAGGAAATAGACTGTCAAAGTGCATTTGCTCCAGAGCTTAGTAAATGTAGATATGGTCGGCTGACTTCAATCATCCAATCACGTGCAAACAATAATGCCGTTTTTCATTTTCCTTGAATGTGATTGGGTATTCTTTGCAAAGCGAAGCTTCATCCCGTTTGTTTTGCACAGTCTATTTTCCTTTAGTAAATCCAGCCCAGACTGTATACATATACTGTATATACATATACTACATATACTATATATTAGGGTTGCATCAATACTGTTTTTTTATCATCAAAGTACTAGTACAGATACTTTCGGTCAAGTACTCGCCGATACAGAGTACCAATACCTTTGCAGTTCGATTTGGGCCCATAGAAAATGAATGGGCTCAAATCCTACTGCAAAGAATCGCATGTGATTTGAACAGAAATGCAATGCGATTCCTGTCCAAAATCGCATGCGGATTCCTGCACTGCTCCTGTGTGAACCCAGGCTGCAGTCACTATGACAAGCCTGGGTTCACACAGGAGCAGTGCGGGGAACCCACATGCGATTCAGACAGGAATTGCACCGCATTTCTGTTCAAAGCCCCTGAGATTCTCTGCAGTGCGATCTGAGCCCATTCATTTTGTATGGGCTCAAATCGCACGACAAAGGTATCGGTTTCGGGTATCGGAGCATTTGCACGAGTATGCGTAATTGTGCAAATACTCGCTCTTAGCACCAATACCGGTATCAGTGCAACCCTACTATATGTATATTGTCTACATATTCAAACGTAGCCACTTCCAGAAGATTTACCCCCCCCCCTTCATAAACAGGACAATTTTTGCGATACGGCACTGTGTTATTTTAACTGACAAATGCGCAGTCGTGCAACACTGTACCCAAATAAAATTTACGTCCTTTTTTCCCTACAAATAGAGCTTTCTTTTGGTGGTATTTGATCACCTCTGCGGTTTTTATTTTGTGCTATAAACAAAAAAAAGGCTGACACTTTTGAAAAAAAAAATAAACAATATTTGTAACTTTCTCCTATAAACCATATCTAATAAAAAAAATGTCTTTATCAGTTTAGGCCAATATGTATTCTGCTACATATATTTTGTAACAAAAAAAAATCCCAATAAGCGCCGTATATTGATTGGTTTTTGCTAGACGTGCAATTCGTTTAGTTTTTTTTCGTTATATTCGTTCATTCGTTATCGTACGAATGAACGATTCGCTAAAAATTTTAACGAATAACGAATCGTTCGAATCGAACGAATACGAAAATCCGAAATAACCAAATTAGAAACAACGAAACTACGAAAGAAGAAAATCCGAAAAATTAAAACAGGAACAACGAAAATCAAAATGAACGAAAAAATTCGTACATTCGTAATTTTTTTTTTTGTTGAATTGGTAATTTTCCGTGTCCCTTACAATGGCGCTGCTTAACGTGCCTCGAATGGATTGAACGAAAAAATTCGTACATTCGTAACTTTTTTTTTCGATTCGTAATTTTCCGTGTCTCTTACAATGGCGCTGCTTAACGTGCTTCAAATGGATTGAACCAAAAAATTCGTACATTTGTAACTTTTTTTTCGATTCGTAATTTTCCGTGTCTCTTATAATGGCGTTGCTTAACGTGCTTCGAATGGATTGAACGAAAAAATTCGTACATTCGTAACTTTTTTTTTTTTTTTGATTCTTAATTTTCCGTGTCTCTTAAAATGTAATAATAGCATACACATTACATAACATTATAAATTATGCGCCGAATCTATGAAAACAATGTTACGAAAGTACGAATAAATCAATCTAACGAAAGTACGAATGTAACTAAATCTACGAAAATACAAATGCGTCCGAATTTCGAATAAACGAAAATGAAACTAACAGAAAAACGAATCAACGAAAAAATAACTCTTACGAAAATACGAATCGTTACGAATACGAACACCGACGACTTACGAATTTACGGATCGTTACGAATCAACGGAAAAAACGAAACGAAAATAAACAAATTTTTTTGTTGTGCACATGTCTAGTTTTTGCAAAAGTTATAGTGTCTACAAACTATTGGATATATACTGGAATTGTTATTCATTTTTATACTACTAATGGCGGCGATCAGCGACTTAGTAAAAGCAGCGCACACAGTACACACGCAAACACTGGCTAGGCACACTTTTAACCCTTTGATCACCCTAGATGTTTAACCCCTTCCCAGCCAGTGTCATTAGTACTGTGACCGTGTGTATTGCTAGCACCGATCACCGTATTAGTGTCACTGGTTGCCACAAAGTAACTGGCCATAACTTTTGCGCAAACCAATCAATATACGCTTATTGCGATTTTGTTTTAACAAACATATGTAGAAGAATACATATCGGCCTAAACTGAGAAAAAATGTTTTTTTTTTATATTTTTGGGGGATATTTATTATAGCAAAAGGTAAAAAATATATATATATTTTTTTTTTTTTTAAAAATCCTTGTTTTTTTGTTTATAGCGCAAAAAATAAAAACCGCAGGGGTGTTGATCTTCTTCTGGAAGTGGCTACGTTTGAATATGTAGGCAATATACATATAGTAGGGTTGCACCGATACCGGTATTGGTGCTAAGAGCGAGAATTTGCATAAGTACTCATACTCGTGCAATTAATGCGCCACCAAAATAAAGCTCTATTTGTGGGGGGAAAAAAAAAAAGGACGTCAATTTTTGTTTGGGTGCAACGTCGCACAATTGCGCAATTATCAGTTCAAGCGACGCAGTGCCGAATCGCAAAAAGTGCTCTGGTCAGGAAGGTGGTAAATCCTTCCGGGGCTGAAGTGGTTAATGGTTGTCAGGTTTGCTTTAGGCTGTGAGGGCCATGGAGATCAGACATGTAAGAGTCCTGCGTGTGACATGGGCACCTGGCACTGAACAGCTGTGGATTTCCCGGTAGACACTCATCCAATGACAGGATCTCTGATGAACATGGAAATGTGTTCACTTTACAAAGTAGTGAGCCGGGCCGGGCACACAATGCAGGGCTTTGTCATGGAGCTGTACTGAGTCCAGCTGGCGTCTGCCGAGCCGGATCCGGTATGCAGCTGTAATGTAATAGAACAGAATCCTGATGTGCAGATCAGATCCAGCTTTGCTGCCAGGCTAATTCCTAAACACTGTGCCCAACTACAGCTAGAGACATTCCTAGAGAGGCGTATTCTCAGGACAGGGCACATTAACCTGGGAGAGTAATAATACTGCAGCATAATAACTGGTATCATAGCAATAAAACATACAAATAAACAAGCATACATACTAAAGATAATGTCGACTGGTGCTGAGAAATTTTCCCTAAGGGCTTGATCACATATGCAGCCAGAGGGCAATAAAATTAAGAGGTTGAGCCACAATCCCCCCTCCCAGCCACCCCCTTTACCTACCACAGCAGCCTGATGGAGTTGTATATGCCGTGGCCACAATGCTCTGATTTCCCCTATTGCACTGCCGCCAAACGCAGCCCATACAAGTGAATTAGGATGCACCACAACTGCATGCAATGCATGGGGTGTGTGAGGCAGTGGTGCAGAGGGATAGCAAGGGCTGCCTCCAGTGTAAATGAGACCCAAGTGTCTGTGTCAATCTTATTTTACATCTTTAACATTTATATGCATTATTTATGTAAATTATTTACATTTCATTTCTACTATTTAAACTTCTTGCCGCCCGCGGTATAGCCGAAAGACGGCTGCAGTGCGGGCCTCAATTGCAGGGGAGGCATTCATGGACGTCCTCCCGAGCAAGTGCTGTCTGTGTGACCCTGCGGGTTACGAGCACCACGCTCTGTGATCTTTGAGACTCGTCTGATCACAGATCCGAGTAGGGGGTCGATCCCAGCCCCTTACCACGTGATCAGCTGATCACGTGATGTAAACAGAGCCGGTAATTGGTATTTTTTTTCCTCGCGCTGTCAGCGTGAGGGGAAAAAAAAGCTGATCACCGGCTTCTGTCAGAGGGACATCGGTCCCTCATTTAGAAAGCCACACCTGTGCCTACCAATGTCAGCTGCCAGTGCCCACTGTGCCACCTATCAGTACCCACCAGTGCCACCTATCAGTGCCCACAGTGCCACCTACCAGTGCCCACCAGTGCTGCCAATCAATGCCCATCATTGTGTCTAATAATCAGTGCTGCCTATCAGTGTAACCTACCAGTGCCACCCATCAGTGATCATCAGTGCCCATCAGTGTCACCTATCAGTACCCTCTAGTGCCAACCATCAGTGCCACCCATCAGTGCCACCTATTAGTGCCCATCGGCACAGCCTATCAGTGCCCAACAGCACAACCTATCAGTGCCCAACAGCACAGCCTATCAGTGCCCATCAGCGCAGCCTATCAGTGCCCATCAGCGCAGCCTATCAGTGCCCATCAGCGCAGCCTATCAGTGCCCATCAGCGCAGCCTATCAGTGCCCATCAGCGCAGCCTATCAGTGCCCATCAGCGCAGCCTATCAGTGCCCATCAGCGCAGCCTATCAGTGCCCATCAGCGCAGCCTATCAGTGCCCATCAGCGCAGCCTATCAGTGCCCATCAGCGCAGCCTATCAGTGCCCATCAGCGCAGCCTATCAGTGCCCATCAGCGCAGCCTATCAGTGCCCATCAGCGCAGCCTATCAGTGCCCATCAGCGCAGCCTATCAGTGCCCATCAGCGCAGCCTATCAGTGCCCATCAGCGCAGCCTATCAGTGCCCATCAGCGCAGCCTATCAGTGCCCATCAGCGCAGCCTATCAGTGCCCATCAGCGCAGCCTATCAGTGCCCATCAGCGCAGCCTATCAGTGCCCATCAGCGCAGCCTATCAGTGCCCATCAGCGCAGCCTATCAGTGCCCATCAGCGCAGCCTATCAGTGCCCATCAGCGCAGCCTATCAGTGCCCATCAGCGCAGCCTATCAGTGCCCATCAGCGCAGCCTATCAGTGCCCATCAGCGCAGCCTATCAGTGCCCATCAGCGCAGCCTATCAGTGCCCATCAGCGCAGCCTATCAGTGCCCATCAGCGCAGCCTAATCAGTGCCCATCAGCGCAGCCTAATCAGTGCCCATCAGCGCAGACTAATCAGTGCCCATCAGCACAGCCTATCAGTGCCCATCAGCACAGCCTATCAGTGCCCATCAGCACAGCCTATCAGTGCCCATCAGCACAGCCTATCAGTGCCCATCAGCACAGCCTATCAGTGCCCAACAGCACAGCCTATCATTGCCCATCAGCACAGCCTATCAGTGCCCATCAGCACAGCCTATCAGTGCCCATCAGCACAGCCTATCAGTGCCCATCAGCACAGCCTATCAGTGCCCATCAGCACAGCCTATCAGTGCCCATCAGCACAGCCTATCAGTGCCCATCAGCACAGCCTATCAGTGCCCATCAGCACAGCCTATCAGTGCCCATCAGCACAGCCTATCAGTGCCCATCAGCGCAGACTAATCAGTGCCCATCAGGGCAGCCTGTCAGTGCCCATCAGCACAGCCTCATCAGCGCACATCAGTGAAGGAGAAAAATTACCCGTTTTCAAAATTTTATAACAAACTATGAAACAGTTTTCTTATATTTTCAAAATTTTGGTTGCTTTTTGTTTTATTTAGCAAAAAATAAAAAATAAAACAGCAGCAATTAAATACCACCAAAAAAAAAATTATAAAAATTTAATTCGGGTAAACTGTAACATGACCGTGGAATTGTCGATTCAAAGAGTGACAGCGCAGAAAGCTGAAAATTGGTCTGGGCAGAAGGGGGTTTAAGTGCCCAGTAAGCAAGTGGTTAAATACAATCTTAAACATTTACCATTGACACAGAATGCCCACAGCATTATGTTTTATCTATAGAGAGGGCATAGCAGCAGACCTTCTCTTTCACTAATTAAACCTCCTAGGGAAGCTGTCTATAACAGGAGGGGAGTCACTGCTATGGCTCATTCCAGAGTCCCCCCTTACAGTGAAAGGGAACTTCGTGAGTTCAGATGTAAAGGGAAACTCTGTGGACTCTGATGTAGAGGGGGACTCTTGCTATTAATGTCATATGATTAGAAAGGTTATTTAATAGCAAAATATATGTATAGTTTATACTACAAAAGGAATTGCTGTGCGCCGCTAAAGTGTTCGGGTTTGATTTGAAGAAAAGGTGGCAACCCTACCATAGACCGATTTTAGTAACACGCTACTGAACTCTGTAAACAGCAGGCTTTTAAAAAGAATACTAGCCTAGTGCCCCACCTAGTGGCCGAAATATTCATATGCAATAGCTCTGACCATAATACCTATTGAAAGAAAATATATATATAAAGCCACTATAGATGTGTAAAAAAAAAAAAACTTACCTTGAACTCCTGCTCCAGGCCGGTTTTCTCGAAGTGAGGTGCTGGGCTGTACAGAGTCTGAAGGTGTTTTTCTAAAGAGGCCACATCGAGTTCTGTGTCTCCATAGAGGTAGTATTCCAGTAAGGCTTGGTAGATGAACGAATACTGCATCTAAAACAATATTAGATGGGAGGGGGAAGGGGAACTGATTAAATGGGCTATTGATTGTTTATACTATGGATTGATTGTTTATAATATGGATTTTTGTGGTTGTAAACCTCAGACATGAAATATGAACAAAGCACATCCCTCTATAGTGTGTATTTGTCTCAATTCAGAGTGCAGTATAATTTCTGTCTGCTGCTTCGTTCCTCTGCTATCAGCATGAATCACTTCTGACAAGTTTTCTTGACACCAAGAGAAAAAAAGGTGACAGGGGAGGAAGCTCCAGCACACAGCCTGCGATCGACAGCCTCAGCTCTGTTCCTGTGTGCTGTGTAAAAGGGGGGGGGGGGGGTGTCCCTTTCCTCCAATCAGCTCTCAGAGCTCTCCTCACAGAGCTCTTCAGTGTGTAATGTCAGTTCTCTGCCCCTTTTTTGTCTGACGGCTCAAACAAGCTTTATAAATTATGAAAGATGACCAGATGTCAAGAAGAGAAGACTGCAAATAAACAGGTACAACTTATGTAGGGAGCTTGTGTATTACCTGAGGCCAGTCACTTCACTGGGTGTATAAAAGGGTTTACAACCACTTTAAACTTGACTACAGGATAATAAGCTGATAACATGTCTGCATATTTAAAGCCAAACACTGGAAAAACAACGCCTTTCATTTCCAGGTAGGGATATTTGTTCATAGTTTCATGTCTCCAGCTTGAACTATGTATACACCAGTGATGGCGAACCTTGGCACCCCAGATGTTTTGGAACTACATTTCCCATGATGCTCAACTACACTGCAGAGTGCATGAGCATCATGGGAAATGTAGTTCCAAAACATCTGGGGTGCCAAGGTTCGCCATCACTGGTATATACTAGACATGTGCACAACAAAAAAATTAGCTTTTTGTTTTTTTTAGTTTCGTTTTTTTCGTTTCCGTTGATTCGTAACGATTCGTACATTCGTAAGTCGTCGGTGTTCGTATTCGTAACGATTCGTACATTCGTAAGAGTTATTTTTTCGTTGATTCGTTTTTTCGTTAGTTTAATTTTTGGACGCATTCGTATTTATTCGTACATTCGTAACATTTGTAGATTCGTAATCGGAGCATAATTCATAATTTTATGTAATGTGTATGCTATTATTACATTTTAATAATTTACGAATCGAAAAAAAAAAGTTACGAATGTACGAATTTTTTTGTTCAATAGAGACACGGAAAATTACAAATGGAAAAAAAAAAAAAAGTTACGAATCGAAAAAAAAAGTTACGAATCAAAAAAAAAAGTTACGAATGTACGAATTTTTTTGTTCAATCCATTCGAAGCACGTTTAGCAGCACCATTGTAAGGGACACGGAAAATTACCAATTCAACAAAAAAAAAAAAAAGTTACGAATTTCGGATTATCTTCATTAGTACATTCGTTGTTTCTAATTATTTTTTTTCTGATTTTCGTTGTTTTTCGGATTCGTCCGATTCGAATGATTCGTTCATTCGTACGAAAATAACGAAAAAAAAACGAAAAAAAAACAAAACGAATTGCACATGTCTAGTATATACCACACCTGGCTGATCCCCATGGAAGCCGGAAATCCACCAGTTTCTGGGCGACTGCCCTTCTGCTTTGTGTAGAGGTTGCTTGCGCATCATGGGCGACATTTAGAGAACGCTGCGCAATTTCTCAATGAATGCAAGGCATTCTCTAATAGGGTTAGGTGGATATCATGAGGTCACCACCCTGCCTTTCCACCTTGTCCAATCAAAGAAGCCATTGTATTTATTGAGAAAATGTGAAGAGTGTTAAGCAAGCGTCCTTCTGCATTCAGGCAGCAGGGCAACCACTTGACACGGGGCGCAGAAGATCATGGATATCACTGTAGTAGCTGTGCCAAAGTGGGTATATTTATATTATCACAGTTCACATTGGAGCGCAACACCATCACTTGATTGTTTTTGCATATATAGATATATATATATATTTTTTTTTTTTTGGGTAGTGTTTGGCCCATACGGTGGTTGCAGCACCATTGACCATTATTTATTCATATTCCATTGGATCGCAGGAATAACTATTCTATTTATTTATGTGCCTACTACACTGATTTCCAGCTTCCAGGGGGATTGGCCAGGTAAGTGCATAGTTACCATTGGTCCAAGATATATGAAATATCTATACCTGGAATTCAGCTTTAAGAGCCCTTTCACACTGAGGCAGTTTTCAGGCGTTTTAGCGGTAGAAATAGCGCCTGTAAAAGCGCCTGAAAACTGCCTCCCAAATGTGAACGCTCGAGTGCTTTTACACTGGGGCGGTGCTCTTGCGGGACGTTTGGAAAAGTTCTGCAAGCAGCATCTTTGGGGCGGTTTGGGAGCGCTGTAATTAGCGCTCCCAAAACGCATTGCAATGAATGGGCGGCGCTTCCAAAGTGCCCGAAATGCACTTTGGAAGTGCCGCAACACAGGAGTTTTTAACCCCTTCTTCAGCAGGTTAAAAGCACCCCACTAGTGACGAAAAGCGCAGCTTAAACAGCGCTAAAGCACCGCTAAAACGAGCGTCACTTTAGCGCTAATGCATGGGTGGCCCCAGTGTGAAAGGGGTCTAATGCTCCGTACACACGGTCGAATTTTCCGATGGAAAATGTCCTATCGGACAATGTTGTCGGAAATTCCGACCGTGTGTAGGCTCCATCTGACTTTTTCCATCGGATTTTCCGACGGACAAAGTTTTATCTCCTGCTCTCAAATTTTCCAACAACAAAGTCCTATCGGACTTTTTCCGATCGTGTGTAGCGAATTCCGACGGACAAAGTGCCACGCATGCTCAGATCTCATTACAAGACCAAAGCTATTGGCTACTAGCCTCTACGTAGTCCCGTCGTAGACAACAAACGTCACCACGTTCAGGATGATCGGATTTTCCGACAACTTTGTCCGACCGTGTGTACGCAACACTAGTGTCGGACAAAATCCGTCGGAAAAAATCAGAAGGATTTTGTGGTCGGAATTTCCGACCGTGTGTACGGGGCATTAGACCGCTTTTCACACTGAGGCGCTTTACAGTCGCTACAGCGCCTGCATAGCGCCTGTAAAGAGTCTCTCCTGTCTCTCCAGTGTGAAAGCCTGAGGGCTTTCACACTGGAACGGTTCGCTCGCAGGACGGTAAAAAAAGTCCTGCAAACCGCATCTTTGCAGCGCTGGAGGACACCACTCCTAAAGCTCCCCAGCCCATTGAAAATAATGGGGCAGCGCCACCAAACCGCCGCTTTACAAGTGGTTTTAACCCTTTTTCGGCCGTTATCGGGGGTTAAAACCGCCCCGCTAGTGGCCGAATAGCACCGCTAAAACGGCGGTAAAGCCGACGCCCCGCCCACCCCTGTGTGAAAGGGCTCTTAAAATTTGTAACTGCTTCTAAACAATGTGATGTCCAAAGTCTGGGCACGGAAACAGGAAATGTTAGGGGCTCATTTAGACACACAAAGGCATTAGAATGCCCCTTACCGCACCTAACGTGTTAAGATGCGATAACGGCGTGTTTTGACACATTTGCGTCATGCTAAAAAACACTTGCTAGACGCCCCTATGTGTTTTTTTTTTTTTTTTTAATGTATGGATTTTTGTATCATCATCTCAGCTAGTAATGCTTTCTAAATGCATCTCAAACACGTAACGCCATAGAAGCATTTGTAGTGCATTTACATTGACCTCGGTGGAAGCGTTTGAGAAGCGGCAAAGCCTGGCAAAGGACACGTTGGGTCAATTTTTGATGCAACGGAACCATGTGAACAACAGAGGGCGCTGCAATGCACACAATTTGGATAGGCGTTGGTGGGGGCTTCAAAAATGCTCATGAAACGAAACGCCTTCTTTTTTTATTTATTTAATTTTATTTATTCTACTTACATCAGTCTGAACCATTTGAGGCCGCTGGCTTCGGATTTTCAAAACAAAGTGAAACACGTCCACCTTCTTTTCTTCATTCATCATGTCTATAATGGCATCTATGACGATGAAGGTTCCCGTCCGCCCAACACCAGCACTAGAAAACACAAAAGATGTGCAGGTTTAATAGACTGATCCTATTCCTCTCTTTTGTTGGGTGAGAATTAAACATAGTACCGTATATACTCGAGTATAAGCCGACCCGAATATAAGCCGAGGCACCTAATTTTACCACAAAAAAACTGAGAAAACCTATTGACTCGAGTATAAGCCTAGGGTGAGAAATTTGCAGCTACTGTAAGTGGAAAAGACGGTCAACAATGCCCATTTGCAGCCATAGGCCCCCTGAACTTCAAACTAGGTAGTTAAGGGTTCCTAGATGCCCCCTAGCTGCTGCCAAAATTCGGGGTCTCTGAACCCAAAGGGTCCCAAAATGACATTGCTGCAGATGGACACAGTTGACATTGGGGCCCCATATCTCGGGGCACATCAGGGCACGGGGCACATCAGGGCACGGGGCACATGGCACATCAGGGCACATTATGGGGCACATAGCACTTAAGGGCATGGGGCAATGAGGGCATGGGGCACCACAGGGCACATCAGGCCACATGGCACATCAGGGCACATGGCACATCAGGGCACATGGCACATCAGGGCACGGGGCACATAGCACATCGGGGCACATCAGGGCACATTATGGGGCACATAGCACATCAGGGCACATTATGGGGCACATAGCACATCAGTGCACGGGACATATAGCACATCAGGGCACATTATGGGGCACATAGCACATCAGTGCATGGGACATATAGCACATCAGGGCATGGGTCACATTAGGGCACATCAGGGCACGGCACATGGCACATCAGGGCACATTATGGGGCACATAGCACATCAGGGCACATAGCACATCAGGGCACGGGCACATAGCACATCAGGGCACATAGCACATCAGGGCTCGGGGCACATCTGGGCACATTATGGGGCACATCAGGGAACATTATAGGGCACATAGCACATTATGGGGCACATCAGGGAACATTATAGGGCACATAGCACATCAGGGAACATAGCACATTATGGGGCAGATAGCACATCAGGGCACATTATGGGGCACATTGGGGCACATTATAGGGCATGGGGCACATAGCACATCAGGGCATGGGGCACATTAGGGCATCAGGGCACGGGGCACATCAGGGGGCACATTACAGGGCACATCTGGGGATCTTACTTGCCAGCATGCAGAGTAGCACAGGAAGCGTCTGTGTGTAATACGTTTTCTCTCATGTCACGCTGCTCGCTCCCCGGTGGCCCCTCCTCTCTTCTCGTCTATCCCAGATGATGTCTCAAGCCAAGGGGGATAGACGAGAAGAGAGGAGGGGCCGCCGGGGAGCGAGCAGCGTGACATGAGAGAGAACGTATTACAGACAGACGCTTCCTGCGCTACTCTGCATGCATCTCATTCGGCTCTGGCGGCTCTAGTCCTGCAAAGGGAACGGCGTTCCTGCTGTGAAAAAAGTGCAGGGATGCCGTTCCCACGCGTTCCCCCAGGACTCGAGCCCTGTCTCGGGGCCACTTGATGCTAGGATATGGGGCCTCAAAGTCGGTTCGGAAAATGTCAAGCACTTTTCTGCAGCAGAGAATGACATTTTCCGAACCGACTTTGGGGCCCTGTATCTCGGGGCCACTTGGTGCTAGGAACCCCATCTTTGGATATGTTGTAGTGCTAGGTTCATTGGGTTTGCACGCCAAATTTAGACCTAGCACTACAACATATCTAAAGATGGGGTTCCTAGCACCAAGTGGCCCCAAGATACAGGGCCCCAAAGTCGATTCTCTGCTGCAGAAAACTGCTTGACTCGAATATAAGCCGAGGGAGGCACATTCAGCACAAAAAAAAGTGATGAAAAACTCGGCTTATACTCGAGTATATACGGTATTTATTATGTAAAACTAGGGGAATAAACCTTATGTTATCCCCTTACCTGCACAAATATATAATTTGTATTGTGCTGTTATTTTATTGTTAGGGGCTGCTCGTTGTGAGGTTTAAAAAAACCTAAACTTGAAGAAAAAGTGTGATGAACCACGCACCCTACTAATTAATAATGCATTGACATCCTAAAGTGTGAAAAAAAAGTGCAATAATATGAACGACCACTAGATGTCCCTAGCGGATTAATTAACATAAGAACGTGCAAAATTGAATACAGTCACATAAAATACCTGTAACTCTAAAATGCTCATAAGCAAATATATAAAAAAATACCACAATCTCCAGTGGGCATAGCTGCCAACTGTCCCTGATTTTGAGGGACTGTCCCTGATTTGGAGCAATGTCCCTCTGTCCCTCATTCCTCCTCATTTTGGTCTGATCTGTATACGTAGTTGTATATAAAATGCACTTTTTATCTATGAAAAAGTGTTTCCCAGCGCCAAACCTTTCATCTGATTCCTAAATTGCTGCATTTGTACATTTCAAAAGCCAATATAAAGGAATAGTAGTGGTAAAAAAAAGCACTTGTGGGGTTAAAGTGGATGTAAACCCAATGTCATCCTTTCTAAACTACTGCCATAGGGGTTATCTAGAAGGATATACATGCCTCCTGCATGTATCTTTAACTGTCAAATGTCTCCCCTCTGTCTGTTATGAGACCCGAAAAACTGAAGATTCTGTGGGTGGGTCTGTTGTCTGGAGCTCGGTGGGTGGAGTCGTGATGTCAGTAGACTCCCGCCCAACTCTACACTTCTCTTGTCAATATGCATTTTCTCCTGTGTATTTCTTACACTGAACTTCTGCTATGATCTCTAACATCCAGTGAAAAGACAGGGAAGTGACCACATGACTTCAGCATGCCCAATCATGCTGAGGGGTGGAACATCCAATCCTGGCAGAGCAGCATAAGAAAGGAGTGGGGGTGGGAATTAGAAAATAATGCATGTCTCTTAGGCTAGTGCACGAGATATGTAAATCACCTGTCACTCACAGAAAGGGGGAGGATTTGACAAAGTTTTTCTCCGTTTGTCAAGATTTATCTCACTGAACAATAAAAGAGGATTGCTCAGAGCTGGATTAACTCTTTGTGGCAAGACTGGGCTCAAATGATAGGAAATCTTATACTCTACATTATGACATCACTTTAACCAATCTTGTTTTTTTGTACAATTCTCCTTTAAGGGGGCGTGACAGGAGTGTGTCCTATGCCTGCATACTTTTGCTGATAGGTGTCCCTCATTCCCATCTCAAAAAGTTGGGAGGTATGCCAGT
Source organism: Lithobates sylvaticus (assembly GCA_028564925.1). Classification (NCBI taxonomy): domain Eukaryota; kingdom Metazoa; phylum Chordata; class Amphibia; order Anura; family Ranidae; genus Lithobates; species Lithobates sylvaticus. The sequence goes on along the minus strand of CM053036.1, from coordinate 36,844,635 downwards.
GGGTGGCAATAAACAAAGTGCAGTGTCCAAAAAATGTATTAGATGGTTAATAAAAAGTGCAAAGTCCAAAAATAATAATAGAATTTATTAGCTAGTTAACTCTAGTTCACTTTTTTTTTTATACGCTCATAAAGACTCCAGTATGAACAACATTTTTAAAGCAGAACCCCAGCTAAAAATATAAAAAATAAATAAAATGAAGCCATATAAAAGTAAAAATAAATAAATAAAATCAACAACTTTTTCTTCAATACTCACTCTCAATCTGGAGCTGTCCCCTGCAGTAATACCTTTCCACCACTAGAGGCTACCAGTATAGCTTCAGTACTTTGAGTCAGTTACCCAGAAGATTGCGGACTTCTCACTACTTTCTGACTTTTCTGATCAGGGTGATTGTTCTTTCGTCAATGACTTAATATATTACAGCCAGAGAGTCACCAGAACAATTAGGCAACTACAATTTTCAGAAGCAGCCACTGTATTGACCAAAAGCAGTTTAGAACTAGGGAAAAAAACTATTTTATTTTTCCATTTTGGACAGAGCGGGATTAGAGCGCCTGTTAGCAATAAAAACCTGTCTGTGCCCCCTTTAGGAAGATTCACCCTCTCTACATTTGTCCTGGTGACTGTTATCGCTTATCGATTTTGGGTTGTCACCAGAACAGGAATGGAGGGAAATCTTCCAAAGGGACAACCAGGGATTCCATCACTTTGGACGGCTTTCCTATCACTTCCTGTTTTGGTTATGGGACAGGAAGTGAAGAGAAACCTTCCCAATGGGACGCAGTTGGCAGAAAAAAAAGAGGACCTCACATGCCTTAATAATGGGGTTCCTGTTCAGATTTCCAAACAGTAACCTTTGTGTTACAGATGAGTTTCGGCAATGCATGTATTTGATGCGTCCCTGTGTATTTTTGATGCGTCTTTGATGCGTTCCTGTGTATTTTTGATGCATCTTTGATGCGTTCCTGTGTATTTTTGATGTGTCTTTGATGCGTTCCTGTGTATTTTTGATGCATCTTTGATGCGTTTCTGTGTATTTTTGATGCATCTTTGATGCGTTCCTGTGTATTTTTGATGCGTCTTTGATGCGTTCCTGTGTATTTTTGATGTGTCTTTGATGCGTTCCTGTGTATTTTTGATGTGTCTTTGATGCGTTCCTGTGTATTTTTGATGCGTCTTTGATGCGTTCCTGTGTATTTTTGATGCATCTTTGATGCGTTCCTGTGTATATTTGATGCATCTTTGATGCGTTCCTGTGTATTTTTGATGAGTCTTTGATGCGTTCCTGTGTATTTTTAATGTGTCTGATGCGTTCCTGTGTATTTTTAATGTGTCTGATGCGTTCCTGTGTATTTTTGATGCGTCTTTTATGCGTTCCTGTGTATTTTTGATGCGTCTTTGATGCGTTCCTGTGTATTTTTGATGCGTCTTTGATGCGTTCCTGTGTATTTTTGATGCGTCTTTGATGCGTTCCTGTGTATTTTTGTTGCGTCTTTGATGCGTTCCTGTGTATTTTTGTTGCGTCTTTGATGCGTTCCTGTGTATTTTTGATGCGTCTTTGATGCGTTCCTGTGTATTTTTGATGCGTCTTTGATGCGTTCCTGTGTATTTTTGATGCATCTTTGATGCGTTCCTGTGTATATTTGATGCATCTTTGATGCGTTCCTGTGTATTTTTGATGCGTCTTTGATGCGTTCCTGTGTATTTTTAATGTGTCTGATGCGTTCCTGTGTATTTTTAATGTGTCTGATGCGTTCCTGTGTATTTTTGATGCGTCTTTTATGCGTTCCTGTGTATTTTTGATGTGTCTTTGATGCGTTCCTGTGTATTTTTGATGCGTCTTTGATGCGTTCCTGTGTATTTTTGATGCGTCTTTGATGTGTTCCTGTGTATTTTTGTTGCGTCTTTGATGCGTTCCTGTGTATTTTTGTTGCGTCTTTGATGCGTTCCTGTGTATTTTTGATGCGTCTTTGATGCGTTCCTGTGTATTTTTGATGTGTCTTTGATGCGTTCCTGTGTATTTTTGATGTGTCTTTGATGCGTTCCTGTGTTTATTGATGCATCTTTGATGCGTTCCTGTGTATTTTTGATGCGTCTTTGATGCGTTCCTGTGTATTTTTGATGTGTCTTTGATGCGTTCCTGTGTATTTTTGATGTGTCTTTGATGCGTTCCTGTGTATTTTTGATGCGTCTTTGATGCGTTCCTGTGTATTTTTGATGCGTCTTTGATGCGTTCTGGAGTCTTTTTTTCCCCCTTTTATTTCTTCATCACAATTCAGGACAGGTGCGTTCTGCTGCATTCCGCTGCATTTTGTTGCATTTCACACAGCAAAAATGCAACATGTGTTACTTTTGTTGACTGCACTGGTGTGAACCAGGGCCATTGGAATCATTGTTCAACACCGTCCATGCATTTTTGGTGCAGAATAAAAACAAACAAACTGGACTGCATCTAGTGTGAACCAGCCCTGAGTGTTCATAGCGATTCATAGCTGTATTGCACTACTGGAGCCACTAGGTGGAGTGTTTGTGCAATAAATGACGCTCCTTTTATCATACACGATATTGTCAAAAGTACTGGGACGCCTGCCTTTACACGCACATTAACTTTAATGGCATTCTTATGGCCCGTACACACGATCCGAAAATCGGAAAAAAAATACAGTTTTCGACGCAATCGTACGATAATCGGATCGTTAGTACAGAGCTTTCAAGAGCCAATCACGACAAATCATCCGATATTATTAGATAAATCATACGATCTGGTATCGTACAAAGAACATTTTCGTGCACGATACCAGATCGTATGATTCTCGTTTAGTCAGTACAGTTGTCATCCGAAAATACAATACAAATACATTACAACACATGACATCACTTTTTTTTTTTCTGTTGTAGGAGAATTTTCCTGACTTTAGTAACCTATTAAATTTCTACTTGCGACTATTAAGCGAAAAAAGTCGTACGATCTGCCATACGATATTCAGATCGTGTGTACGGGGCCATTAGGCTACTTTCACACTGGGGCAAAGGGGCGTTAGCGGTAAAGCGCCGCTAATTTTAGCTGGAGGTGGGCCTCTGTGTCTGTGTAAATCCAGAAAGTGAACAGGCAGCAGCTTCAGCTGCCCACAGTTAAAATGGCTGCAGCCAGACTCAGTGGAGGGAGATTTCTGCAGGATATTTGGCAAGTACAGAATCACAGTATATATAAAATAATATGTAAAGTGGTTGGAGGGAAGCTTCAGAATGGCAAATTATGTGAGTAGACTGCATTTCCTCTTTAACATTTTTTAAATAGTAAAATATTATTACAAAGGATTAAAATAATTATTTTAAATAAATGTAATGGATTTGAATACTTATTAAAAATAATTATCAAGTAAATATTATTAGTAAAAACAATGTTATTCATTTAAAAAAAGACCTTTATGGCAGGATCACCAGGTATTTTTATAACGAGCGCTACAGGTTTTAAAGACTGCAAATTACTGTTGAAATACCATTAACATGTTACAACGTGAATGATTTAATTCGGCAATATAATTAAAGTAGAACTAAATCCTATAGGTTATTTATTATAATAATTATGTAATTATATTGTCAAAAACATTAAATAATGTATTGGCTTTTGTGTATTAAAGCGGAGTGCCGGCAAATTTTTTTTTTTTTTTATTGATCCTAGCATTATTTCTAATGAAATAAAAAAATGAGTATACAATGATAATGATCAATATAGGTAAAATATACATTTCTCACTGGAATATTCTCTGCCTCTTTGTGGCCGTTGCCATCATGAATGTGGGCATGTGAAGCCCAATCCAGATCGCTTCCTGGATTAGCTTTGGAGAGGTGCATGCTGGGTAACCAGCATGCACCTCTCAATCTCGCGGATGCGCGATTCACCGGCGCCCATAGCGCCGATTGCCCACAGACTCCTGGGAAATGACGTGTCATCATTTCCCAGGAGCATAGACGAGGGAGGAAGTCACAAGGAGCTCCGCGGACCAGGAAGTGGCAGATTATGAGGACTACATAGCAACAGGGCGTTTCTGGCAAGTATAAAAAAAATGGTTTTCCTCCAAATGTTTGTTTATAAGTTAAAATGGAACTTCGCTTTAAAGAGGAGTGGCAACAAAAAAAAAAAAAATTTAAAGTCAGCAGCTACAAATACTGCAGCTGCTGACTTTTAATAATCGGACACTTACCTGTTCCAGGGTCCAGCGATGCGGGGGAACGAGACCCCCCCCCCCCCCTCGGCATTCTTAATGTGGGAACCCGGCTGTGAAGCTTGCCGTGATTCGACGCTCACTCATCTGGGACACATGACAGGTCCCAGATGACTGTGCGCCGCCTACAGGAAGTGACGTTTAGCCCGGGCAATGAAGGTGGCAGACTACGAGGGACCCCCTAGCAACAGGCATTTCGAGGTGAGTAAAAACATTTTTTTTTTTCCAATAATTTTTTTTTTTATTTTTTATGATTTTTAAGCCACATTTTTTTTTTTTGGCCGCAACCCCACTTTAAGTTACTGCAGGTTTCAATTTTGTGTTTTTCTTCATCAAGGAGAATCCATTACAGGAATTGAGGGAGGAACAATGACAGATATAAGAATGAAAATAACCCAGCAAGTGAAGGTCACATCAAGAATTCCTTTCATGTAAATATAATAGCAGAAATCCAAAACTGTTCCCACTGACAATACCGGGACGATAACGAATGAAAACCGAATGTAAAATGCAGATCTAGAAATAGTCGATGGCACACTTGGTCAACATGAAGAATCGGGGACATTTCCAGGGACAAGCTGCGTAGCTGGGACAGTCTCTGGAAATCAGACAGGTAGGTGACCTCTATGTAGGTCATGGGATGCACTCTTTGGACTGTTTCCTATGTATAGAATTTCTCCCTTTTAAAGCAGGGTGCATTGGAGGTGAAAATGAGCCTTCCTCCTAGAATATCTAAGCCCGGGATGTCTATAGTTGGCAGCAGGTGATGACCACACCGACATCCAGGGTCAGGCTCCTTCCTCAAATAGTTTTATGGGATCTCCTGGCATGTTATATATTCATTTTATAGTGTTGTTCCCTTTCTGCAATGTCCACACTGGATACAAGTCATTCCTGCATGTATTAGACATACTGATGTACTGTATAACATTTAGAGATGAACAAAATTGGGATATTTTGTCCTTTTGGCTAAATATTGGCAGCAGAGGAGAAGGTGAAATTAAGGGGTTTATGGGTTATTTATAATTTATAAATAATTTGGGTAGAGGGTTAGGGGTGAGTTCAGGTACTTGATGTTTGTGGGGTGGAGGTACTAACGAATCCAGAGGATAAAACAACTCCACAACTGGATCCAGCAACCCCCGGATAGGCCCCTCTCACTTGGCCTAGCAGCAGGTAAGGTGCTTGGTAAAGTCTCTGCCACAGACTTGTAAATTTGAACTTAAGCGCCACTGAAGGGTTTAGATAAAATTTAACAAACTGCCATACAGTACCAGAATCTCTCAGCCGGTCCGGCGATACTGTACGGATGTTGATCTGGGTTGCGTCCTCCAACTGAGTCTCCAGGCAATCTCCAGAAAAACCAGCCTTGCGCTCGGTCCTCCCTTGGAAAAAGTCCTCCCCTGGGTCCTCCAGTTTCTGGGCTTCTCTGCAGCTGAGACAGCACCGGACCTTCCCTAGATTAATAGGCCCCGAAACACTTCTGGACCTATACCCTCAGTTGCGTAGCCTCGGGCCAGCCGGTCCCGAGACACAGGATACATAGGTTGCACACCCCAGGCCAGGAGGGCCCTGAGGTTTTTGGGGCAGCGGACCCCAAGCGCAGCAGGGAAGAACCCCGACAATTTCTTCTTTTCACATATGGCTATTTCTGAGCAATAGGTGGCATTCAATGCATCCAGCTGAACTGCGCTTCTACACTCACCGACGGTGACAGCGACACCTACGGTCAAGGAGAAACCAGTGCAAGCCAGCTGAACTGCTACAGAGACCAGAACTTTAGGACAATTAACCTGAAACCCAACTGTGGTTTCAGGCAACTTAAATTTGAAAAACAATAGCGCCTGCTCGTCAGGAGCCAGCGCTACAGTAATATCGCTATAAATCATTTTTGGAAAAATTGACCCACTTATCTTTAATAACCTCCATCTTTTTATGCTACGATGTCTCCTAATGTCTACAACGTCTCCTAACATTCTCTGTAGTGTTAATTAACAACAACAGTGCCTTAACAAATGATGAACTGGCTTGTTAGTGGTGTTGTTATGACCCGCCCCCTCTAACCTCCATACTGGCCAATCACGCAGGCTATTACATTTGAGAGCCAATATAATTATAGGAGGGGCTGTTTTAGAGCACAGCCATCAACGCTGTGGTCAAAATTTGCATAATTAGGGCCCTGGGCTTGTGGGCTTCCTGGGGTCATTGAAAATCAAAACCTGGGAGGTACCTGCTATGCAATCCTGGGGCAAGTTTATCATCTTAGAACAGTGGTTCTCAACCTTACTAGTGACCCCTTGATAACATTTCCCAAGTTGTGGGAGCCCTAACAGTAAAATTATTTTCGTGGCGTGGGTTGTCACCACCCAAGGCAAGACAAGTAATTTATGCCCCTAACCCATAGACATTTAAGCCTCTTTCACACTTGTGCGACTTCAAAGTCGTGCAAATTTGCCGCAATTCGCGGCCACGATTTTGCCGCGATTTCAAGGAATGCCCGTGTAAGTGGCATCAAAATCGGACCAAAGTAGTGCAGGGACTACTTTGAAGTCGGAATGACTTGAAGTCGTACTAATATGAATGGCTGTCATTGAAAATTATGAGGAACGACTTGTCATGCTACTTTGCAGTCCCAAATCGTGGGACAAGTCGTATAAGTGTGAAAGGGGACTTAGCGCTAGACATGTGCAATTCGTTTCGTTTTAATTGGTTTTCCGTTAAAATTCATTATATTCGTTCATTTGTTATCGTACAAATGAACGAATGATTCACTAAAAATTCTAACGAATTATCGAAACGAACGAATATGAAAAACAACAAAAATCTCAAATAACCAAATTAGAAACAACGAAACTACGAAAGAAGAAAATCTCGAAAAACGAAAACAACGAAAATCAAAATGAACGAAAAAATTTGTACATTCGTAACTTTTTTTTTTTTGTTGAATTGGTAATTTTCCGTGTCTCTTACAATGGCGCTGCTTAACATGCTTCGAATGGATTGAACGAAAAAATTCGTACGTTTTTTTTTTTTTCGTAATTTTTTTTTTTTGCGATTCGTAATTTTCTGTGTCTCTTACAATGGCGCTGCTTAACGTGCTTCGAATGGATTGAACGAAAAAATTCGTACATTCGTAACTTTTTTTTTCGATTCGTAATTTTCCGTGTCTCTTACAATGTAATAATAGCATACACATTACATAACATTATGAATTATTCTTCGATTACGAATCTACGAAAACAATGTTACGAAAGTACGAATAAATCAATCTTACGAAAGTACTAATGTAACTAAATCTACGAAAATACGAATGCATCCGAATTTCGAATAAACGAAAATTAAACTAACGGACAAATGAATCAACGAAAAAATAACTCTTACGAAAATACGAACGAGTCCGAATACGAACACCGACGACTTACGAAATTACGAATCGTTACGAATCAACGGAAACGAACAAAAACGAAGCGAAACAAATTTTTCTATTGTGCACATGTCTACTTAGCGCTCCCTGAGTCCCTTCCACACGTACAGTATTAAAACCCCTTATGGTATATTTTAGGATGTACCACTCTTTCTCTTTGTTGTCCTTTTTTTTCCCTTTTATCTTTCTGATCATCCAACCAAATTAGGTGCTCTTGATCAAGGTCATCTGCTGATCTGAGAACTGTAGTGGGGACTTTTAATGGCAACTATAATCATAGGTAGTGTTACTCACTGTGTCTCCGGCTTCACTGTGTCTCGGAGTTTGTTGTGTCTCGCAGCAGTGACACCTATGCCGAAATCAGGAGATAGGGTCTCCTCCAGCCCCTCCTACTTCACATTCCTCACCAGTCAGCTGACCTCTAGTCTTTGCCCCCCAGCCATGCCGTGAACTGAATGGGTGTCTGCGAAGAGGCTGAATGGGCGACCACGGGCTCCAGGGACAGCCCTGCTTCCGGAGCGGCCACAGGCTCCAGGGACAGCCCTGCTTCCGGAGCGGCCACAGGCTCCAGGGACAGCCCTGCTTCCGGAGCGGCCACAGGCTCCAGGGACAGCCCTGCTTCCGGGGCGGCCACAGGCTCCAGGGACAGCCCCTGCTGGGCGGCCACAGGCTCCAGGGACAGCCCTGCTGGGCGGCCACAGGCTCCAGGGACAGCCCCTGCTGGGCGGCCACAGGCTCCAGGGACAGCCCCTGCTGGGCGGCCACAGGCTCCAGGGACAGCCCTGCTGGGCGGCCACAGGCTCCAGGGACAGCCCCTGCTGGGCGGCCACAGGCTCCAGGGACAGCCCTGCTGGGCGGCCACAGGCTCCAGGGACAGCCCTGCTGGGCGGCCACAGGCTCCAGGGACAGCCCTGCTGGGCGGCCACAGGCTCCAGGGACAGCCCCTGCTGGGCGGCCACAGGCTCCAGGGACAGCCCTGCTGGGCGGCCACAGGCTCCAGGAACAGCCCTGCTGGGCGGCCACAGGCTCCAGGGACAGCCCTGCTGGGCGGCCACAGGCTCCAGGGACAGCCCTGCTGGGCGGCCACAGGCTCCAGGGACAGCCCTGCTGGGCGGCCACAGGCTCCAGGGACAGCCCTGCTGGGCGGCCACAGGCTCCAGGGACAGCCCTTCTGGGCAGCCACAGGCTCCATGAACAGCCCCTGCTGGGCAGCCGCAAAAAGCCTGGGAAAGCGGTGTGGCCTTCAGGAACAGACCAGGATTCGGTGACCCCTGGCAAATCATCATTTGACCCCCAGGTTGAGAACCACTGTCTTAGAAGACGCTGAAGTCAACCTTTGGGAACATTCATGAAATACCATTGATGCATAATATTTAGAAGTAATAATTGAGAGTTGATACGCTCCAACTGAAAGCTAAATTCAGGCTTTCAGCAATAGTACCTGCCCTGTAAGCGGATAGGTGGGAACAGGAAGGCACTCAGGTGATCCTACAGGACTGGGAGCTCAGTATGCTCAGCAAAAGACTTTTAGGCTCGGGCACTGGCACTACAAGCTAAAGCCTAGTACACACTACTCATTTGTTAGTTCCTATATTACACTGTTAGTAAGATATAAATGCAACTGTACAGTCATACGGTAACATATGTGGTCAGCTTTAGCAAAGGGTGTTTGCATAGAATTTCACATGTGTTTTTCTTAAATAGTTTCTGTGTGTGTGAAATGTTCTTGTGATTAGAAGGAGGCAGAGGGCTCCGAGTGTTACATTCGAAACATTTCCTCTATATCCATTACAGCTGCTTATGTGGATTAATGCTTGGCGTTGCCCTTTAAGCAAAATGGGAAGAAAGGAGCCGAGACTCCATTTTACACATTAACAGGAATTCGTTAGACAGCACGTATCTGACTGAGCAAATCTCAGCTGACACATGCATAATTCAGAGAGTCCTTAATTAACCTGCATGAAACCGCTGCTGCTGTACCCCCCCCCCCCCACCACACACACACACTGTACGAGGCGGGAAGTCATCTCTACTGTACAATTAGCTGGGAACTCACAATAACATAAGAAGACAGTCTGAGGTGTCATTGTGTTAATTGCAACCAATCACAATGCAACAGCTTACAATCAGACCTATGAAAAATGATTAGTGACGACTATTGTTGGAGCAACCTATAAGGTGGGTGCGGGGAACCAGCTCAGATTGAGAAAGTGGTCTCGTGCTATAGTGTCAGCTTCTTCTGGGAAGGTGGCTATTTAGGTGATGTGCTCCACACATAACGACCTTGTCCAAAATTGATATCCTTTTGGTTTTTGATATTGTAGAAGACCCTAGAATAGCTCTTCTACACCTCCGTACCCCCGGCCTCACTGATCCTCAGCAAAAGCATCCCACCTGTATTTTTATAGAAGCTAAACAGACTATTGTCAGAAGTTGGAAGCAGTGGAGGGACAAGGTCATTTAGAGCCCAGGGCAAACATGCCAAATTGTGCCCCCCCAAGATGTATGGGCATTATATGTCCCGTCCCCACTCCCAACACAAATCCCCCCCAAATCACAACTCCTAGCACACCCTCCCTGAATTTGCCCTCCTAAAACAATTCTTACCCCCTGAAGCCCCCTAATCTCCTTGTGGTGCCCCCCCCACCTCACATGATACCACAGTGCCCAGGGCAACCGCCCCTCCTGCCCATCCCTTGTCCCGGCCCTGGTTGGAAGAAACCTACGGTGGCCTTGCAAGACAATAAAACATGTATGAATGTGCTGCTTGTCAATGAGAAAAGTTTTAGTATACTCAATGACCCTCAACCAAAATTCCTCAACATCTAGGAACCCTAGCTTATGCTTCCTACCTTGAATCTATCAAGCCTCAGTCACCTATAGTTCATTTGTTACATCTCTTGTTTGGGGATCTTAGGGGCAGCTCGCTCTTTTTCCCCTTTTCTACTAATCATCCCTACAATTACCTTGCTCCACCCCCCCCCCCCCCCATACCCTCTCGATTCCCCTTTCTCGAGTGCCAGCATGGGTCTCTACTGTCTAGATTTAGGATTGCATATAGGTAAGGGAATGTGGTTCACCTCTCGGGTGTGCCGAAGGTTAAGCATTGTTTTTAACTATGGCTGGTTCTTAGCTGCAGCTTGTCTCGGCTGTGAGCACTTGCCCAAGATAAGCAACCGAGGGTGACACGTACCCCTTCCCTCTGCATTCTTCTTGCCGTTGCTTTTCCTGGGGAAGTGTTCACAGCCGAGACAAGCTGCAGACATAATCATCTGTCTCCTTCAAAGCTGTTGTCGAATTGGTCACTGCAGGAGGGGATGGGGGCAGGTCTGACCTCAAAAACTAGTTACTTGGTAAAAAGTACTAATTTAAGTGATTCATAAGGCCACACATGTAGATTGCCACCATCCCTTGATAATATATGAATAACCTCAAAAGGTGGGATATCCATCTCTGCAGCATTCCTTATTAGAAACCACGATTAAAGGGAACAGCAAGTAGATTGGGATTGCCACTACATGGTTTAAATCAGCCAATGTGCAATGTTTGCAAATTTTATTCATATAGTGTGCAATGTTGACAATGCTATTCTTATGTTTTGCATCATCAACATGAGATCTTTTTAATACAAATTTTCTACAATAATTTACAATTTTTATATGTGAAAATGTCCTTATGTATATTTTTTATTGCCCATAAAATTCCACCTTTTGAGGTTATCCACATACTTGATAAAAAAAGTACTTTATGTACATAGGAGACAGAACTGTAAAAAAAATATAACAGATCTTCTTGTGTTACTAAACCCAGGACTCTGCATTCACTATATCTAGTCTCCCCAGGACCCTGCATTCACTATATCTAGTCTCCCCAGGACCCTGCATTCACTATATCTAGTCTCCCCAGGACCCTGCATTCACTATATCTAGTCTCCCCAGGACCCTGCATTCACTATATCTAGTCTCCCCAGGACCCTGCATTCACTATATCTAGTCTCCCCAGGACCCTGCATTCACTATATCTGGTCTCCCCAGGACTCTGCAGTCACTATATCTGGTCTCCCCAGGACTCTGCAGTCACTATATCTGGTCTCCCCAGGACCCTGCATTCACTATATCTGGTCTCCCCAGGACCCTGCATTCACTATATCTGGTCTCCCCAGGACCCTGCATTCACTATATCTGGTCTCCCCAGGACCCTGCATTCACTATATCTGGTCTCCCCAGGACTCTGCATTCACTATATCTGGTCTCCCCAGGACTCTGCATTCACTATATCTGGTCTCCCCAGGACTCTGCATTCACTATATCTGGTCTCCCCAGGACTCTGCATTCACTATATCTGGTCTCCCCAGGACTCTGCATTCACTATATCTGGTCTCCCCAGGACTCTGCATTCACTATATCTGGTCTCCCCAGGACTCTGCATTCACTATATCTGGTCTCGCCAGGACCCTGCATTCACTATATCTGGTCTCGCCAGGACCCTGCATTCACTATATCTGGTCTCCCCAGGACCCTGCATTCACTATATCTGGTCTCCCCAGGACTCTGCATTCACTATATCTGGTCTCCCCAGGACTCTGCATTCACTATATCTGGTCTCCCAGGACTCTGCATTCACTATATCTGGTCTCCCCAGGACCCTGCATTCACTATATCTGGTCTCCCCAGGACCCTGCATTCACTATATCTGGTCTCCCCAGGACCCTGCATTCACTATATCTGGTCTCCCCAGGACTCTGCAGTCACTATATCTGGTCTCCCCAGGACTCTGCAGTCACTATATCTGGTCTCCCCAGGACTCTGCAGTCACTATATCTGGTCTCCCCAGGACTCTGCAGTCACTATATCTGGTCTCCCCAGGACTCTGCAGTCACTATATCTGGTCTCCCCAGGACCCTGCATTCACTATATCTGGTCTCCCCAGGACCCTGCATTCACTATATCTGGTCTCCCCAGGACTCTGCATTCACTATATCTGGTCTCCCCAGGACTCTGCATTCACTATATCTGGTCTCCCCAGGACTCTGCATTCACTATATCTGGTCTCCCCAGGACTCTGCATTCACTATATCTGGTCTCCCCAGGACTCTGCATTCACTATATCTGGTCTCCCAGGACTCTGCATTCACTATATCTGGTCTCCCAGGACTCTGCATTCACTATATCTGGTCTCCCCAGGACTCTGCATTCACTATATCTGGTCTCCCCAGGACTCTGCATTCACTATATCTGGTCTCCCCAGGACTCTGCATTCACTATATCTGGTCTCCCCAGGACTCTGCATTCACTATATCTGGTCTCCCCAGGACTCTGCATTCACTATATATGGTCTCCCCAGGACTCTGCATTCACTATATCTGGTCTCCCCAGGACTCTGCATTCACTATATCTGGTCTCCCCAGGACTCTGCATTCACTATATCTGGTCTCCCCAGGACTCTGCATTCACTATATCTGGTCTCCCCAGGACTCTGCATTCACTATATCTGGTCTCCCCAGGACTCTGCATTCACTATATCTGGTCTCCCCAGGACTCTGCATTCACTATATCTGGTCTCCCCAGGACTCTGCATTCACTATATCTGGTCTCCCCAGGACTCTGCATTCACTATATCTGGTCTCCCCAGGACTCTGCATTCACTATATCTGGTCTCCCCAGGACTCTGCATTCACTATATCTGGTCTCCCCAGGACTCTGCATTCACTATATCTGGTCTCCCCAGGACTCTGCATTCACTATATCTGGTCTCCCCAGGACTCTGCATTCACTATATCTGGTCTCCCCAGGACTCTGCATTCACTATATCTGGTCTCCCCAGGACTCTGCATTCACTATATCTGGTCTCCCCAGGACTCTGCATTCACTATATCTGGTCTCCCCAGGACTCTGCATTCACTATATCTGGTCTCCCCAGGACTCTGCATTCACTATATCTGGTCTCCCCAGGACTCTGCAGTCACTATATCTGGTCTCCCCAGGACTCTGCAGTCACTATATCTGGTCTCCCCAGGACTCTGCAGTCACTATATCTGGTCTCCCCAGGACTCTGCAGTCACTATATCTGGTCTCCCCAGGACTCTGCAGTCACTATATCTGGTCTCCCCAGGACTCTGCAGTCACTATATCTGGTCTCCCCAGGACTCTGCAGTCACTATATCTGGTCTCCCCAGGACTCTGCAGTCACTATATCTGGTCTCCCCAGGACCCTGCATTCACTATATCTGGTCTCCCCAGGACCCTGCATTCACTATATCTGGTCTCCCCAGGACCCTGCATTCACTATATCTGGTCTCCCCAGGACTCTGCATTCACTATATCTGGTCTCCCCAGGACTCTGCATTCACTATATCTGGTCTCCCCAGGACTCTGCATTCACTATATCTGGTCTCCCCAGGACTCTGCATTCACTATATCTGGTCTCCCCAGGACTCTGCATTCACTATATCTGGTCTCCCCAGGACTCTGCATTCACTATATCTGGTCTCCCCAGGACTCTGCATTCACTATATCTGGTCTCCCCAGGACTCTGCATTCACTATATCTGGTCTCCCCAGGACTCTGCATTCACTATATCTGGTCTCCCCAGGACTCTGCATTCACTATATCTGGTCTCCCCAGGACTCTGCATTCACTATATCTGGTCTCCCAGGACTCTGCATTCACTATATCTGGTCTCCCCAGGACTCTGCATTCACTATATCTGGTCTCCCCAGGACTCTGCATTCACTATATCTGGTCTCCCCAGGACTCTGCATTCACTATATCTGGTCTCCCCAGGACTCTGCATTCACTATATCTGGTCTCCCCAGGACTCTGCATTCACTATATCTGGTCTCCCCAGGACTCTGCATTCACTATATCTGGTCTCCCCAGGACTCTGCATTCACTATATCTGGTCTCCCCAGGACTCTGCATTCACTATATCTGGTCTCCCCAGGACTCTGCATTCACTATATCTGGTCTCCCCAGGACTCTGCATTCACTATATCTGGTCTCCCCAGGACTCTGCATTCACTATATCTGGTCTCCCCAGGACTCTGCATTCACTATATCTGGTCTCCCACAGTACACAGAACATGGAAATGCAATTATTTTAGTAAATATAAACTGCTAAATACCTAATCTCATTAGCAGTATATAGCAGTCTCGTGACTTCTATTAGTATCCAGCAGAGCACTGGTTAAAGCTTGTAGGAGGAGTTTTCATTATCCCTTGATTGTCCTATGAGGCTGCAGGACCCCTGACCCTCTGTCTGGACAGTGCTGATTGGCCCTGTGTTGATCACATGCACCCTCCCAAGGAGAGAAAAAACTCTCTAGCAGTACACATCAAACTGAGCATGTGAAGCTTTCCCAAAGGCCCTGTTCTATCAGGAGATGGTTTGAGGACTGTGGAAGAAGGGGAGGATCAGAAAAAGACAGGATCAAACAACCTTTTTACAAAATGCAGAGGATTAACCCCTTCGGTTCCACAGTGAGTATAACAAGCATGCTTTTCTGCATATACAGAGTGATTTTACTGTTGTGGGTTTAGTAACACTGTAATAATATTGTGTCTGTGCCGACACCCTTCATTAAACTGTCCCGTCTGACAGCTCATACTACACTGAGCACAAATATAGGACGCCCCTACTTCATCTGAAGGGCTGAAATTTTCTTTCTGATTGAAGCCTGCTTAGTTAAAGCAGAACGCCTGACAAAACATTTTCTGTTTGGGATAGAGTGGGGAAAGGTTAGACAATGTAGGGCAGTGCGTCCACTAGGAGGAGCTGTGCCTTTTAATTTACGTGAACCTTTCTATGGGTGGATCTATCAGTGTTATCCATCACAAATATACATCTGGTATTCCTTACCTGCAGTGAACAACGATGGGTCCAGCGTGGGCAGGATTGAGAGATTTTACTTTTTTAAGGAATTTCAGCATGCCGATGGGTGTGAAAGGCACTCCAAAGTCAGGCCAACTGGTAAAATGTAACTGTGTCACCAGTCTGGGGGCCTTGCAGCCATCGTGGACCTGTATTGTAAAGTGAGTGACAAAGATTAGATTCAATAAAGTAATGCTTAAACTGCACACAAGGGAATTTGGAACAAAATCTAAACAAAAGGTGTTTTTATCCACAGGAACTGAGTATGAAGTACCTCTAAACCTAGGTAAAAAATAATCATTTAGAAGGGACCAATCACCTGTACAGGATTGCCGTTTTTTTTTGTAAACTGAATTTTAAAAACTTACTTTACATTCATAAAATATTGAGCTGATAAAATATGTTATGGGTAACAGGGATGTTAGGTCCTGGCATCCAGGGCACATGCTCCAGTTCGTCTACTGAGAGCCCCAGATCTTCTAAGTGTTCCAAGGATTTCTACTAAGTGGCCCAGGTCTTCTACTAAGTGGCCCAGGTCTTCTACTAAGTGGCCCAGGTCTTCTACTAAGTGGCCCAGGTCTTCTACTAAGTGGCCCAGGTCTTCTACTAAGTGGCCCAGGTCTTCTACTAAGTGGCCCAGGTCTTCTACTAAGTGGCCCAGGTCTTCTACTAAGTGGCCCAGGTCTTCTACTAAGTGGCCCAGGTCTTCTACTAAGTGGCCCAGGTCTTCTACTAAGTGGCCCAGGTCTTCTACTAAGTGGTTTAGGTCTTCTACTAAGTGGCCCAGGTCTTCTACTAAGTGGCCCAGGTCTTCTACTAAGTGGCCCAGGTCTTCTACTAAGTGGCCAAGGTCTTCTACTAAGTGGCCCAGGTCTTCTACTAAGTGGCCCAGGTCTTCTACTAAGTGGCCCAGGTCTTCTACTAAGTGGCCCAGGTCTTCTACTAAGTGGCCCAGGTCTTCTACTAAGTGCCCTAGTTCTTCTATTAAGTGTCATAGGTCTTCTACTAAGTGCTCCTGTTCTTCTACTAAGAGCCCCAGATCTTCTACCAAGTATTCCTAGGATTTCTACTAAGTGGCCTAGGTCTTTGAAGTGGCCTAGGTCTTTGAAGTTGCCTAGGTCTTTGAAGTGGCCTAGGTCTTTGAAGTGGCCTAGGTCTTTGAAGTGGCCTAGGTCTTTGAAGTGGCCTAGGTCTTTGAAGTGGCCTAGGTCTTTGAAGTGGCCTAGGTCTTTTAAGTGTCCTAGTTCTTCTATTAAGTGCCCCAGGTCTTCTACTACAAAGTGCCCCAGGTCTTCTACTACAAAGTGCCCCAGGTCTTCTACTACAAGTGCCCCAGGTCTTCTACTACAAAGTGCCCCAGGTCTTCAACTACAAAGTGCCCCAGGTCTTCAACTACTACCACTACTACTAAGTGCCCCAGGTCTTATACTACTACTAAGTGCCCCAGATTTTCTTCTACTAAGTGCCCCAGGTCTTCTTCTACTACTACTAAGTCCCACAGGTCTTCTACTACTAAGTGCCCCAGGTCTTCCATTACCAAGTGATCCAGGTCTTCTATTAAGTACCTTGACTCTTCTTCTACTACATGCCCAAGTTCTGCCTCTTGGTACCACTGATCACCTATGCAGTAATGGTTGTTCAATTTTTCTATAACTTTATTCCTGAGATTTATATGTGTAATGTACCTCTTTTACACATCTTCCCTAGTAACAGCATTTTCCTTTCACAAGTGTTTGGAATTTTGTAGGAATTCAAGAGAATTTCTTGAATTAGAAAATCGGTCATTTGCTAATAATTATTGGGTTTCTATGTTTACCACTACTGCACACTGTGAGAAAAGGGCCAGAGGATTAAAGGTTCAGTACTAAGGGAGAGCAGTGGGATAAAGAGGAAGAGTCCAAAGACAGGGAATGTAGATAGCTCCAAGTGCCTGGAGGTGTCCTTTGGGACCCCAGCTACACCCCTCAATACCAACAGGTCCTTTGCTCAGCATTTGCTCCACATGCTATATATCATAATGGCTAATGAGGTCCATCAGGGATCCAAAATGAATTTTGGTAAGAAAAAAGTGCCATGACTTACAGGCTGTATGCAGAACTTTCGTATCGTGTAGTCCACCAGGACAATAACATCCTCCACAGAGACTCTGATGTTACCGTAAATCCAACAGCCTTGGTCAGGCCAGTATGGATAACATTTGTCCTGGAAGAAAGTTGAAAGATTATAAGTAAAATCATTCTAGGTGTAAGAAAATGTTTCAAAATTTTAGAAATGCACATTGGGATTGATTTACTAAAACTGGAGAGTGCAAAATCTGGTGCAGTTGTCCATGGTACGTTGTACAAATAAAACTGGAAGCCGATTGGTTTCTATGCAGAGCTGCAGCAGATTTTGCACTCTCCAGTTTTAGTTGAGTTTTATTGCAATATCACTGCAGCTAAAGAATACAGCGGTGTCACCACTCTGCTGAAGAGTATAAAGGAGCAGAAAGACATTGAAAAGTCAGCAACTTGTTCTGCTTTATCCTCCTGTCAGCAGGTTCACTGTAGGCACATGTGCATATAGCAGACGCTAAAAAACATAGGAAACAGAGGGCGCTCCAGCCTAGAGCATTACCTTTGCAACAATTTATTGGTAAAGAATATATATATATATTTCACAAACAATACCATAGATCAAGCATGATACAGTCCAAGGGTTGCTCCACCCAACCTGGTCTGCTGTATAAGTCCCAAATGTGAGATAAAAGTCAAAAAAATCTGAAGCGTTTCGAGGGGAATCCCCTCTTCCTCAGAGCTGTATTTGAAATACATACAACTGGTTCTTATATAGTGGTCTCGCAGAGTCCCATGTGACCCCAAAGCCAGACTCCTTCCATCCATGGGCAGGGCAGCCATCAGAGATTTTGGGGCACCTTACACAGCTTAAGGACTGGGCACCCTGGGCCTGACCACCAACATTCCCCAGGGTCCACCCATTTGCAATCCCACCGAATCCACTTGTGAAGGGAGAGGAATACAATGTGGGGATCCTCTCCTTCCAGGACAGCTGTATCTCTTATGCCGCCTGTCACCGCACGCTGAGACAAAGAATGGACAGGAGGACGGAGCGGCCATCAAATGAGGGGGAGGAGAGGAGCAGGTGAATGTAACCACTGGTGTTCCGGAGGGGGCGTGGTACTAATTTCTGCACCCCTCGAGCGCTCCAGCTAGTGTCAGGAGCCAGTGGCGGCCCCAGCGGGAGTCGGGACTAGTGTAGGGGGAGAAAAGAACAAAGAGGAGGTGCCAACTTGGGGCCTGGGCGTCCAGAGAGATTGGGGCCCCTCAGAATGCCCGGGCCCCTTACATCTGTATGGGCTGTACCCCCCTGATGTCGGCCCTGTCCATGGGTAGGCATATGGTGTGAATCAGATTACAAAGCAGTATATGGTAGCCATAAAAAAAAATGATACAATTTTAAACACAGACGCCTCAAGTTTTTCTGAATAAAGGAGATGATTAGATTTAAATCTAACAAACATCGTGCGCAAAGATAACATAATAAAGATGTGTATATGTGCGTGAGAGGAACAGCCTCTCATCTAGTGGGATTATTGTGGAACCATCTGTGTGTAAGTCTGTTTTAATTTAGGAATACCCAGATGGAGCAAGCTTGAACGTTGGGGGTGCCATCACTGTGGACCGTTCCATGGTGATAAATTCTGACAGATGTTACAAGATGGTGCCCGATATGGCCCCACCTCTATGGCCACCGCGTGCGTTCCAGCACCTCTACGGCCATGTCAGGCACCATCTTGTAACATCTGTCAGCATTTATCCCCATGGAACGGTCCACAGTGTCACTAATGGCCTCCCAACATTCAAGCTTGCTCCATCTGGGTATGCATAAATTAAAACAGACTTGCACACAGATGGTTCCACAATAATAATCCCACTAGATGAGAGGCTGTTCCTCTCACGCACATATACACATCTTTATTATGTTATCTTCGTGCACGGTGCTTGTTAGATTTAAATCAAATCATCTCCTTTTAAATCAAATCATCTCCTTTATTCAGTAAAACTTGAGGCATACGTGTTTAGAATTGTATAATTTTTTACGGCTACCCTATACTGCTTTGTAATCTGATTCACACCATATGCCTGCCCATGGATGGGAGGAGTCTGGATTTTGGGGTCCTATGGGACTCTGCCAGACCATTATATAAGAACCAGTTGTATGTATTCCAAATACAGCTTTGAGGAACAGGGGATTTCCCTTGAAACGCGTCAGTTTTTTGACTTTCATCTCACATTTAGGACTTTTGCAGCAGACCAGGTTGGGTGGAGCACCCCTTGGACTTGACGTGGAGAATTTGCTATACGTAATCAATCTCACCTGCGCTAGTACGTACCCTTTCAGCTTTTTAGTATAATACATCTTTAAATAACCTATGTCTCCCGCATTTCCCCAGTAAACAGACATAATCACCATCTTACGTCCTCATCTCAGCACGACTGCCTTCCACTGAGCACCGCACTGGCTTTTTTATTCAAAGACAACAAAAGCAACAGGAAGTCCTGGCCCCAACAGCCAATCGCTTCCTCCATGGGAAATGACCTCACAGGATATGACCTCACAGGATATGAACATCAACACAGGAAACAGGATGAGTTTATACAACAACCAATGAATAATGACTAGGGGAGTCTTATGGGCGTGTCTGGGCAGGGACAGTGTGTATGTTTTACCCGGAAGCAATGCTCTTCTACTAAACAAAGGAAGCCGCATTGGCTAACAACCATGAACGATGTTCCCGACCACAACTCCGTTTTTACAATTTTTCGTAAATCTTTATTCTGCTTTGTTCAGAGAACAAAACATACCCGGACTATACTACCGTCCACTGTGGATGGACGATTATCTGCAGGTGCACGCCATGGCACCCCAAATATGTTGATCAGGCATACAGGGGTGACACGAGCGCACATCCGCTAAACCGATAATGTCTCTGCAGAGCGAACACACCCCCCCCCCAGACGATCGTCTGTGCATCGCACAGGGGCCCTTCGCTGGCGGACATACCCCCACTCTGCAAACACTTCTCTACATCCCCAAGGAGCTTTTCACTACCAAACAGATCTCAACCAGCGCCAGTCTACCCCAGTCAGCACTTTAGAGAGGGTTGCGGGAGAACTATCACTGAGAGACACTATGACAATACATATTAAAATACATCTTCATGGTTTGTTAGTATACATCTATATCTATATATATATATATATATATATATATATATATATATATATATATATATATATATTTATATATATATATATATATATATATATATATATATATATATACACACTTTAACAATAAATTGTTGCAAAGGTAATGGGCTAGGCTGGAGCGCCCTCTGTTCCTTATGTTTTTAGCGTCTGCTACATGTGCCTACAGTGAACCTGTTGACAGTAGGAGAAAGCAGAACAAGTTGATGACTTTTTAGTGTCTTTCTGCTCCTTTATTGTCTAATTGTCAGCAGAGTGTGACACCGCTATATTCCTTAGCTGCAGTGAAATTAAAGTCAATGGGGTGGATTTACTAATACTGGAGTGCAAAATCTTACATTTGGGCATCCCCAGCCTATTGTGAATGGCAGCACAGCCAATGCCGAAACTGGTTTCCTTTTTTGTGTGCATGTAGCAGAGCCTGATTGGCTTTTAGTGCTGCCCCTCCCTTTCCAGTTTCAATACTGCTGTGCAGGAGATGTCAGGAGGCCAATATAAAAACAAATTCAGGTACTTATGCTACCTGTGTTTAAAATCCCATTAAATTCATTTTACACCATTACATTAAAGTGGATGTAAACCCAATTCATGAAATTTGAGCCGGGTACATCTATCTGCAGTGTTTTCTCACCTCTCTTCAAAGCCCGGTGTCTCATAGCTTTGTCCTGCTCTGTTCCTCTTTTATCAGCCTGATAACTTTTGACAAGCACAAAGCTAAACTATATACAGTGGAACCTTGGTTTACGAGTAATGCAGTTAACAAGCGTTTTGAAAGACGAGCAACTTTTTTTTTCTAAATTCTGACTCGGTTTGCGAGTGCTGTCTCGCAAAACGAGCAGAATTCAAGCTAATTGGATGTGCAGTACCGCATTTGGCCAGAGGTGCGGGGGCGCCAGAGACACTCGGAATGGTTCGGAGCCGTTCGTAAATACTCAGAATCACTCGGAAATACTTGGTTCCCGAGTGTTTGAGCCTTTCCGAGGCTTTCCGAGTTCAGCCGAGCTGTCCCCGAGTATTTAGGAGGCTCACTGGCGCCCTCCTCACGTCTGGCCACATGCGGTATTGCATGTAATAGAAGTCAATGCGGAACAAATTATCTTCGTTTCCCTTGACTTCTATGGGGAAACTCGCTTTGGTATGCGAGTGCTTTGGATTACAAGCATTCTCCTGGAACGGATTATGCTCATAATCCGAGGTTCCACTGTACAGGCAAGCGCTGCGTGTGTGGGGAGAGGGATGTGTGCCTTTCCTCCAATCAGCTTTCTCACAGTTTCTCGAAGTGTCTAGCAATGATCCCCTCCTATAGAGGAATCGAGAAGAGAAAATTCTACCAGGACATGCACTTTCTAAACAGTATATAAAGCTCAAGACAGCAGATATACATAAAACTTATATAGGGAGATTTGTTTCATCGCTGTGTATCATCGGAGGCTGTTCACTTTACTGTCTTCATATCTGCCAGTTGGTTGGCTTTGATAATGTCTCGGCATTCTTGTCCTCACTGTCTGCATAAAAATGACTTTATTTCTTCTTTAACCTTGACAAACACAGTGATAACAATCTACTTCTACCGCCATTAGTGTTATCTGCATAATGCATTAAATGCTTTGTAGTTCATGTATTAAAATTCAGAAACGGCCCATCACCATAAATCATGAGATGGGAGCCTCATGACATCATCGCCAGCCTTTTCTCTGCCTTCTGGGGAACCTTGAAGTGAACTGTAGAACACAAGAGATAAGGCAGACTACTGGCACATTCTCCCAACATTCTCCTCATTGCAGCTGCGCCCCATCTCCTGAACTTTAACACAGGCAGAGTACAGAGAGACTAAATATACACCAATAAAAAGGAAGGTCACCTCTTTCCTTTCTTTCAGGTTGGTGAGCATGACTATGGTCGCCGACTTCTGTTCCCAGACCATCCTCCAAAAGTCGTTGACAGTATCTTGCTTGGGACCTGCGGGATGAATACCATTGGTTCTCCATGTCAGATCCATAAAGTATTCTTTCTTATATAAATAAATATCATTGATTTTTTTCCCCCAACAAAGCTGGAATGTTACTTTAGTGTCTCTAGTTGGAAAATAAATAGGCAATACATTAAATTTCATGCACTGAGCTCAACAGCATTGGATCCAGAATGTGGATGAAATCAGAACCAACTATATTACCAAATATATGTGGACAGCCCTCCAAATTAATTTAGGTTTTTCCAATGAAGGTTATCTTATATGTAAAACAATAAAAAATGTAGATATCGAATAAACAAATGTCCATAAAGTGTGAAGAACTGATCTAAATAGTGCAGATGAATTCTTTGATGAACATCTAGTAACAACGAGTATAATTGATGTGCGTTTTTGATTAACATGGCCATACCTTTGATTAGCGGGGACAGCTGTTCCCTGCCTATTTTTGGACAGTATATATTTGTGTGGTGTAGGACATGGACCCCCATGCCTCAGAGGACGTTAATTCTAACGAAACGCGTCAAGCGGAGTCCATGTCTGTGAGCTACCATGAACACCAATCCTGTATACTGGTCGACTGACTTCTAGGATGTCTTGGATCTATTAATGCTTGTTTTTACCGGATATCTGGCCCTACTATGGAGTAAACTTTACCATCAGCCATGACATTACCACCTCCTGCAATATAACAGAGGAAGCAGATTGGATCTTCTATACTTGCATATCACGCCTGTCTAGACTCTTATGATTTGGAGTAGGGCTGAAACAACTAATCGATTAATCGACAACTAATCGATTATGAAATTAATCGATTACTATTTTCATAATCGATTATTCGGCCAGCAACATAATGGGGTTAAAAAAATAACTAAAATGAGCCCTTTATAGTACAAAAAGAGCAAATAATCGCTACTGTAAATATTACTTTCACAGTTCTACAGAAAAAAATTAACCCCTTACAGTAGTGATTATCTGCTTTTTTTTGGTACTATAAAGAGCTCATTTTAGTTTTTTTAACCCCATTTATGTTACTAAACGTCTCAGGCCTATGTGGTTTTTGGTGCTTTTTGCAGAAACACACTACAGTTCATTGACATGGTTTCCTATAGGACACGTTCACATCTATGCTTTTTTCAGCTGCTGCGTATCTTTTTTTTAACGCAAAAACGTGTTTTTTTTGGTTTAATATATTTAAATGGAGAAGCTGCAGAAAAGCATATAATAAGTTTTTGCAGAAATCTGTGTTTTTTTTTATCTGCCCAACACCAAATTGGTCAAAAAAAAGTATGTCTCTTCTAATAGTATATATCTCCTCTAATAGTGTATACAGTATATATCTCCTCTAATAGTGTATACAGTATATATCTCCTCTAATAGTGTATACAGTATATATCTCTTCTGTCTGTTATTCTCAGAGTTTTGCTCCCTAACCATATAGTTATTTATATTTACCACTGCATAGAGATATTTAAGAATAAATTGCCTTTTTTTAAAAAAAACTTTACATATTAACTAAATTATAAAACACACTTTTTTTTTAAGGTTATTAACCGATTAATCGAAACAATAATCGGCCAACTAATCGATTATGAAAATAATCGTTAGTTGCAGCCCTAATTTGGAGTCTAGACCTCTGGTAAGGAGGCATTTTATATCAGTATCGGTGGAGGTGCACTTGGGTGATCAAAACGCACATCGATTATACTCATTGTTACTGGATGTTCATCAAGGCATTCATCTGTACTATTTAGAACAGCACCGGTTGTTCACACTTTATTGACACTTCTTTATTCAATATCTATGTTTAGCGCGGCAACGTTTTTTATTGTTTCACATTTATCCCGATTGGTCCAGTTATGTGGTTGCCAGCAGCTTGCACTTTTATAATTTAGTCTGTATACCTGCGCAATAATTTTTTATTTTTTTTGTTTATATCATATATGTAAACCCAACATTTCATAATCCTGATCTGTGTCTGCTGTACCATGTACTTGTATGAGAAAGTATCCTGTTGTCTTTGTATTGCTTCCTTTGTGTGAAATCCCTTTCCTGCCAGTCCCCCTGCTTTCCTCTTAAAAAACTGACCACACTAAGCAGGAGAACACACCGTGGTCAGTTCTCTAGCTGTGCTGGGAACTCAGCCTGCTCTTCTCCAATGATCAGACTTGTCCGCCCTGCACAGGGAAGTTCAGTGTGCTGCTGCTTCTCCTCCCCCCAGCTCTTTGAGAACAGAGGATATGTGATCGCTTATAAAAAAGGGAGATAATAAATATTTTTTCATTTTTTTCCCATCTATACACCAATTTTTTTCTTTTCGTTTCGTTTCTATTTTAAACTGATCATATTGTTTTACACAGTGAGGGTTAACAATCACTTTAATGCCACCGTATACAAAGGACATTTTAACCACTTGCCGACCGCATCACAGAGATATACTTATACGGGTACGTCCTACCCATTTTCGGCCACCAGAGGGCGCACGCCTGCTGCACGGCAGGGGACCCAATGCGCATGGCCGGCGGGCACGATCGCCGCTGGCCGCGCGCCATCGCATGCACCAGCACTGGGATTTGTGTGTGTAAACACACAAATCCGTGTACTGTCAGAGGAGTGGAGCCAAATCATTTCTTCCTACTAAGTAGGAAAAATTATATGGCTCCTCTCCTAGTCACTCGATGGGAGTGACATGTTCCCACAGTTAGAACATGCTGAGTGAACACACAGTTAACCCCTTGATCGCCCCCTAGTGTTAACCCCTGCCAGTGACATTTACACAGTGATCAGTGCGTTTTTATAGCACTGATCACTGTATAAATGCCAACAGTCCCAAAAAAGTGTCAAAAGTCTCCGATCTGTCCGTCGTAATGTTGCAGTACCGCTAAAAACCGCAGATCAACCCCATTACTAGTAAAAAAATAAAAATGCCATAAGTCTTTCCCATAGTTTGCAGACGATATAACTTTTGCGCAAACCAATCAATATACGCTTATTGCGATTTTTTTTTACCAAAAACATGTAGAAGAATATATATCGGCCTAAATTGATGAGGAAATTCTTTTGGGGATATGTAGTATAGCAAAAAGTAAAAAATATATATATTTTTTTTAAATTTACGCTCTTTTTTTGTTTATAGCGCAAAAAATAAAAAAAAAAACGGCAGAGGTGATCAAATACCACCAAAAGAAAGCTCTATTTGTGGGAAAAAAAGGACGCAATTTATTTTGGGTACAGTGTCGAACGACAGCGCAATTGTCAGTTAAAACAACGCAGTGCCGACTTGTAAAAAGTGCTGTGGTCAAGAAGGGGGTAAAATCCCAGTCTAGGTCTGTCTAAGACTATCCTATCCACAGAGTGACAACACTGCTCCTGTAATTTCACTTCAGAGTGAACAGCGTTGTCACTTCATTACTTGCAGTGGAAAAAGAACATATAACAGGCGGGACTCAGAAAAACAAAAAACTGCTGTGTTAATGCCGGTGACAAGTTGCATCTTCTGAATGGCATTTTGCGTTTGTCTAGATCTTCTTGAAAAAAAAAAAAATTGCTATGATAGTTATAGTTATATGATAAATGTTATATGATATATATCATGTATATGATACATTATATGATATATTATGATATATGTTGTGTTATAATATTGATAATTAATTGATATTAATCAATATTAATTCATATTATATTATAATAATTATATGATATATCATATATTTTTTTTGAAAAATCTGTTTATTGAAATTTTCGATATATCATATATATGATATGATATATTATATGATATATTATGATATATATTATATTTATAAATTTTATTATATTATAATATTGATAATTAATTAATTGATATTAATCAAAATTAATTAATATTATAATATAATATTATATTATAATAGTTATATGATATATCATATATATGATATATTATAATATTAATAATTAATATTATATATTATATTAGGATATAGATCATATATAGTTAGTTATATGATAGTTTTTGTTATATCGCTATATATAATAAAACTTGGGTTACATTTTAAGGGTTACAAAATACCAGCTACGTCCCTGCTGTCCGTATTTCTATGATAAATGATTGGTGTACCAAAGTCATACTGGGCTGAACGGCTGAATTTTCATACTTCTTTCCGGAGCTCCACCTAAAACTAAAAATAAAGCCTTCTACTTTCTACAAATCCCACGTGACTCAGAGGCCTCCTAATGAACAGCAACTTGTGAATGAGGCTGAAATGTCACACATTTCACTTCTTAGGAAGTCTAAAGGGTGGGAAGAAAAAACAATCTATTGGCCGTCTCTCTTCCTGTTTCGGTACAATCACACATCACATGAATGTTTCCATGTAATACGAATGGCAATCCTCATCAGTGGTGCCATCTCCGGATCATTATCTTCTCGGCCTGTTTCCGAGGTCCGGAGGAAATGAACTGCTACAGGAGACAAGGGGTGTTGGGGCTCATCTATGAAGATATAGTGAGACATCTAAATATTCAGTAGTTTTTTTTTTTTAAATATCTACACTAATATACAAATTTTCTTTATCAATGCTTCCACTTAACCACTTGACCTCCGGGGGGTTTTACCTCCTACATGACCAGGCCATTTTTTGCCATTTAGCATTGCGCTGCTTTAAATGGAACGCTGTACCCAAACAAAATTTATATCATTATTTTTTTCACACCAATACAGCTTTCTTTTGGCGAGATTTGATCACCTCTGGGTTTTTTTTTTTTTTTTTTGCAATATAAACTAAAAAAAAAAAAAAAAAAAAAACAATATTTTTTACTTTCTGCCATAAAACATATCCAATAAAAAAGTTTAAAAAATGTACTTTCTTCATAAATTTAAACCAAAATGTATTCTGCTATGTCTTTGATAAAAAAAATCCCAATAAGTGTATATACATTGGTTTACTTGGAAGTTATAGGGTTTGCAAACTATGGTATATATACTAAATTGTTTTATTTTTATTTTTTATTTTTTTAATATACTACTAATGGCGGTGTTCAGCGACTTACCATTGTAAGTCGCTGAACACTGCCATTAGTAGTATATTAAAAAAAATTAAATAGAATTTAGTATATATACCATATGGGACTGCGACAGTGCGGTGGGCAATCTGACACCAACTGATGCTTGGGGGGAACTGGCTAACTGCCACTGACATCACCAGTGACATTAATACAGTGATCAGTGATAATACTATATAGTGTTGCTGTATTAATGACACTGGCTGAGAAGGGGTTAACTCCTAGGGGGATAAGGCTCGATTCACACCTATGCATTTTTTGTGCTTTTTGCATTTTGCAGATTTGCACAACAGTATGTGTTCCATAGGAAACCATGTTAAATGTAGTGCAAATCTGCAAAAATGCAAAAAGTGCAATATGTGCTGCTTTTTACGAATAGATCTCTTAGTTTCTCATCCCTGCAGATTCTTCCCTCTGTATGGAGCTCTGTGTTGATTGTCAACACAGGGCTCTGGGCTGTGAATGTACACAGCCAATCAGCAGGTCAGCAATACATCATTGGGACAGTCTCCCACTATGTACAATCCTAGCCGGTGCCGGCGGGGGCAGGTGCCCTAAACCAAGAAGCGGGCAGCAATGTACGTTGCTTTGCCTGTGCGGGTCGCTCGTCCGCAGTACATTGTGGGTGGGGCAGTCCCCAAGTGGTTAAAGTGATATTAAAGTAGTATTACATTTAAACCCAAAATGTAATCAGTAGTGGTATCTGCATTATTTTTCTTTTTTTTTTAATGTTTTTTCTCCCCTCTGTTTTCACCTGGTGATCTGCCCAGTAACACTCCCCCTGTATTAAAGTGCCCTGACTCTGGATGAAGGAGCACAGGGGGCACCTTTGGAAAGCGGCATTGTCATTCTGGGGGGGGGGGGGGTGCAGTGCTAGATGTACTAGCAGATTTAAAGCGGAGCTCCACCCTAAAGTGGAACTTCCACTCATCGGATTCCTGCCCCCCTCCGGTGTCACAATTGGCACCTTTCGTGGGGGGAGGGGGGACAGGATACCTGTCTTTGACAGAAGTCTTTTCAGAAGTCCGGCCGCGGCCGTGACGTCACCGCGGGGCTCCCTCCTCCTCCTGATTAAGCACTCTGTGTAGTGTGAAACGCGTCAGCTGTTGTCGCTTTTGCTGTGATTGATTTTGATGTGTTCCTGTTTTACCAATTAAAGGCATCCAGTTTGTTTTGGAGTGAGGTTGTCCAGAGTTGCTTTAATTGATCATATTGGCTCCCTCCTTCACCTCCACCCCCGGCCGCCGGGCTAATAGGAGAGATGAGCGGGGCCTCGCGCATGCGCAGTAGTGTTCCCGGCGTGAAGCCGAAAGGCTACACTGCCGGGTTACCTTACCCGCAATGGCGGCGGCAGCACCTGACAGCTAATGGAAACATCAGCTGCGGTGCCGACATCGAGGGACTGCAGGACAGGTAAGTGTCCATTTATTAAAAGCCAGCAGCTGCAGTATGTGTAGCTGCTGGCTTTTAATTTTTTTTTTTTTCCGGGAACACCCCTTAAATACACCAACTGATGCCAAGCTCCAGCTAATTACTTTATGAGCAGTTACAGCAAACTATTTTTTTTTCCTTTTGGGATAAAGGTTTTACACAAATAAAGGTTAGTTAGTAAAGGTTCAGTAAGTGCTTCTGGAAAGTGCCACAATAAAGCCCAGTTCAATTTTTTGTTACAATCAGCTAAATACATTCCAGTTCATTGTCTTTAGAAAGCAGCCACAGCCTGAGTAGAACAGTCTGTGCACTGCCAGCATGCTGCAGCTGTGTGTATACAAAGGGGCGGGCATAATTATGACATCATTGACCTAATATGGCCACATGACTAAATTAGGCCAATGACATTTTAATAAAGCTCCACTAATAGCGCTCTACTCCAGTTAGTGGAGCTCAAAGCACATTTGTGAAGCATATTGCTGTGCTGCACTACGTTTTTTTTTGGCCGCGGTAAGGTCACATGACTTCATTTTAAATTGGATCCCTAATGTAATAAACTGCCTGTGCTTAGAAAATGAACTCTTATATTGCTTGGACAATGTTTTCACTGATCACCCCCTCCCGGGATTGCACAGAGAACACATTCTCACAAGTCCGCAGCACATACTTACCTTGAGCGGCTATGAATTTATTTTTCTCTTTATAGCCCTGAAACGACAAAAACAGAGGAGAGAAGATGTAATATGCATCAGCTGTGCGGGGAAGCGAGAGGAGAACATGCCGGGAACAGATGGAGGACTCGGCTCTTACATCAATGTATGAAGCGTTAATGTAGTCTGAACATACGCATCCTTCAATCGGCGTCAGCACGACTCTGGAGTGGTCATCTGAGAACAAAGAATAGAGAAAGGTCGGTAAAAAGTTTTCCAGGGGACTTGGAGATTTCTTGGATACTTTCTAACATTCAGAAGATACAATGGGAGACATTATAGGCCTATTCACACCTATAGGGTTTACCACGGGTCAACACGTCTTTATGGGTTAGTTATGGTTTTAACCACTTCCGGACCACCTTACGCAACGAGGTACCTGTGCGGAGGCGCATGCGCACTGATTGGGCAGAGGGGGGAGAGACTATAAGTAGGTCCGGCAGATGCGATGTCCGCCGGCCCCACCCGCGATTGTTCCCCAGAGAGGCAGAACGGCAATCTAGAAAAAAACAAGGAAAGGGGCGCATCTGAGAATATATCAAAACACTTTATTATAATGAACAATATCCACTCACATGGGAATAAAAGGCTTTCGGTGCATCACTGGGATGAACAGGAGGAACTACAGTAGTTCCTCCTGTTCATCCCAGTGATGCACCGAAAGCCTTTTACTTCCATGTGAGTGGACATTGTTCATTATAATAAAGTGCTTTGATATATTCTCAGAGGCGCCCCTTTCCTTTTTTTTTTCTAGCTCAACTGGAACTTGCTTCTGGTCTCCTCTGGTGGCAGCCCTGACAGACTCACCTATTCTTGCTACCCTGATACTTGCCCCTCTTTGGACTATTATGGACCATATACAAGCAATACTGAGGTATCTGAACATTGCACCTTTTACTTGTTAAATAAATAGAACGGCGATCTGCCTATGTAAACAAGGCAGATCACAGTTCTGACAGGGGAGAACATAGAGATCTTGTGTTCCTGCTAAGCAGGAACACGAATCTCTGCGTTCTCCCAGTCAGAGCAATGCCCACATAGTTAGAAAGCACTCCCTAGGGACACACACTTAACCCTTTAATCGCCCCTGGATGTTAACCCCTTCCCTGCCAGTGTCATTAGTACAGTGACGGTGCATATTTTTAGCACTGATCGTATACTGATACTGATTGTATTAGCGTCACTAGTCCTCAAAAAAAGAAGTCTCCGTTAGGTGTCCGATTTGTCCGCTGCAGTGTCGCAGTCCCTCTTAAAATCGCTGTTCGCCGCCAATACCAGTGAAAAAATAAAAAATTAAATAAAAATTTTATAAACATATTACATCATTTGTAGACGCTATAACTTGTGCTCAGAACAAATCAATATACACTAATTGGGATATTTTTTACCAAAACTATATAGCAGAATACACATTGGCCTAAATTGTTGAAGAAATTCTATTTTTCCAATTTTTTTATTGGTATGTTTTATAGCAGAAAGTAAAAAAAAAATTTGTTTTTTTTCAAAATTGTTGGACTTTTTTGTTTATAGTGCAACAAATAAAAAACGCAGAGGTGATCAAATATCACCAAAAGAAAGCTCTATTTGTGGGTAAAAAAAGAACACATTTTTCATTTGGGTACAGCGTTGCACGACTGCCCAATTGTCAGTTAAAGCAACACAGTGCCGTATCGCAAAAAATGGCCTGGTCATGAAGGGGGTAAAAGCTTCCGGGGCTGAAGTGGTTAAATGGCACAGGGCACTGAGGTGTCCTGGCCATGTGTCCATTTTCTGATCCATTGTCAAGCTGTAGAGGCAACGCATGTCACCCCATGACAAAGAACCTACTTACAGCTGAATTCCAGGTATTTTGATACTTTGTAAAAACGGCAGGCATACCACGAGTTAAGTCCAACAAGGTGCCAGCCACCTTGTAGACTTATCTCTATTCACATCCGACAGGTTTATTGTGCTCCAGGAAGATAACTTCAGGAGCTCTGCCCCTGCTCACTGTGGGTCCCAGTTCCTTCAAGAGCAGAGTCGCTAGAACAGCTATCCCCTCCTTCTGCCCATTCACAGAAGCCTTTGTATTATGTGAATTAATTCACAAAGTACATAGTTGCATAACTAAAAAGTTAATCTGGTTGAAAAAAAAGACACAAGTCCATCCAGTTTAACCAACAAATAAAAGTAAGAAAACAAACACACTCAAATAGAAAACCTCCATATACACTATCCAATACCCACAGTTGATCCAGAGGAAGGCAAAAACCCCAATAAAGCATAATCAAATTTGCTTCAGCGGGGTAAAAAATGTCTTCCTGATCCCTAAGAGGCAATCGGATATTCCTTAGATATTTAAATATATAAAATATTAGTATCCAGTTATATTATGTCTATTTAGGAAAGAATAACAATATAGGTTAAAATATATATAAAATATATATAAGTATAAATATAAGTATAAACCACTTTCGGACCAGCGAACGCCAATATACGTCCTTATTTTGAGAACGTATATCGATGTTATAACCCCGGTATACTTGTGTTCGGCCGGCGGTCCGCTACAAGATACAAGTGGTCTCTGTGGCGGATTCGCCGCCAGATCCCTTTTAAAATCGGCGGTGGGAGAGGGGCCCCCCCTCTCGGCGCGCTCCCGTGCCCTCCGCCGCTTACCGGAGCCAATCCGGTCCTCTCACTGGCTGTGCATGGAGACGAGTGAGGGGAAGATGGCCTCCACCCATCTCCATGACACTGCAGGGCGGAAGCGATGTCAAAACGTCACTTCTGCCCATAGCTCTTAAAGGGACTTTTTTTTAAATAGTTTTTTTTAAATGACAAAATGTTTTTCGTTTTTTTTTTTTCATTGGATTTTAGTGTAAGTATGAGATCTGAGGTCTTTTTGACCCCCAATCTTATATTAAAGAGTTCCTGTCTTTCTTTTTTTCTATTGCAAGAGATGTTTACATAAAAGTGACACAATTTAAAAAAAATTTAATAAAAAACTGTAAAATTAAAAAATAAAAAGGTAAAATAAATAAGAAAGAAAAACATTTTTTAAACGCACCCCTTCCCGCCGAGCTCGAACGTATACGTGAGTAGTGTCCGCATATGAAAACGGTGTTCAAACCACACATGTGAGGTATTACCGCGATCAGTAGAGCGAGAGCAATAATTCTAGCCCTAGACCTCCTCTGTAACTCAAAACATGCAACCTGTAGAATTTTTTAAATGTTGCCTATGGAGATTTTTAAGGGTAAACGTTTGTCGTCATTCCACAAGCGGGTGCAATTTTGAAGTGTGACATGTTAGGTATCAAATCCGACCATGTTTATGCTCCATCGGACAATTGTTGTCGGACTTTCCACCAACAAATGTTGGCTAGCATACCTTCAAATTTTCCTCCAACAAATGTTTGGAGTCGGATTTTCTGATTGTGTGTACACAAGTCTGTCGGACAAAAGTCCAAAGTACAAACACGCATGCTCGGAAGCAGAAGCGGTCGGTCTTGTAAACTAGCGTTCTTAATGGAATATTAACATTCGTGACCTGGCAAATTATGAAATCTCCAAATGCAGCGCACAATTCCCTTCTTCTTTAATGGGATAATAATGAAGCTGCTTTGCTGGTGATACGGATGGAGTTATTGGAAACAAATTTTCAAAGGCTTTTTTTTCTAGTGATCTCAAAAATAATATTATTATGCTTTTTTTTATTTTTATTTGGGCAATTTACCACAACACCATTATCCCGTAGTTTTTAAGATCAAAGATACAACTATGTTGGTGTCCCTTGTCAATTTTACATTGTATTTTTTTTAAATGCAACTGCCGACTCCCAAACTGTCATTTGTAAAACACACAGCCAAGTATTATTCTACACAATTTTTTTATTGTGCATTAAAAAAATTAAAAAAAATAAATTAGACATGCTATCTGCCAATAGAACTTAACCAAAATGTGCATTCTATGCATCCAAAAATATATAAATTATACCAAATCAAATCATTCAACCAAAAAAATGATGTCAAAGCAATAACTCCAAGGCCAATAATAAATAACACATTGTCTCCTCCGATTCCGCAACATGGCTGGTTGACGAACGGCCATTCAGAAACGAACTGAAAAGTGCGAAATGAACTGTGGCCCCTCCCACAGTTCTGCTCTCTGCACAGTGCAGCACAGTGATGTTGTTACTGCTATATTTACAAGGTAACATCTGAGTTTGTAGAGGCATTTGGTGCACACAAAGTGGATTTACTGAATATCCTTTGTGGCTATTGAGGAATACATGTAGATGAAAGGATTTTCTACCAGCTTCAGCTTCACACTCTTGTGGTGTAGGAATGTGTACAAAAAAACATGTGTTACTGCACAGCTAAGGTGTGAAACCAGCTCATTTTACACTTTAGTTAATCTCACCTAGGATCACGCGCTGTCATGGTAACCAATTGAACAGGATGTGGGGCAAATGCTCTACAACTGGCACATGATCAGCATTGCAATACTGTGCTTTACCCAAACGCACCTCGAAGGTGTGGAGACTGGCTTTACATCTAAGTGTCTGCGTTTTCCTTTATTTGTTATTGCTTTAGGGAGGTACATTGTCTTGGGTGGAACTATGTTGAAGTTGGGTTGTCTTGGGTGGAACTATGTTGATGCTGGGTTGTCTTGGGTGGAACTATGTTGATGTTGGCTTGTCTTGGGTGGAACTATGTTGATGTTGGCTTGTCTTGGGTGGAACTATGTTGATGTTGGCTTGTCTTGGGTGGAACTATGTTGATGTTGGGTTGTCTTGGGTGGAACTATGTTGATGTTGGCTTGTCTTGGGTGGAACTATGTTGATGTTGGGTTGTCTTGGGTGGAACTATGTTGATGTTGGCTTGTCTTGGGTGGAACTATGTTGATGTTGGCTTGTCTTGGGTGGAACTATGTTGATGTTGGCTTGTCTTGGGTGGAACTATGTTGATGTTGGGTTGTCTTGGGTGGAACTATGTTGATGTTGGGTTGTCTTGGGTGGAACTATGTTGATGTTGGGTTGTCTTGGGTGGAACTATGTTGAAGTTGGGTTGTCTTGGGTGGAACTATGTTGATGTTGGGTTGTCTTGGGTGGAACTATGTTGATGTTGGGTTGTCTTGGGTGGAACTATGTTGAAGTTGGGTTGTCTTGGGTGGAACTATGTTGAAGTTGGGTTGTCTTGGGTGGAACTGTGTTGAAGTTGGGTTGTCTTGGGTGGAACTATGTTGAAGTTGGGTTGTCTTGGGTGGAACTGTGTTGAAGTTGGGTTGTCTTGGGTGGAACTGTGTTGAAGTTGGGTTGTCTTGGGTGGAACTATGTTGAAGTTGGGTTGTCTTGGGTGGAACTATGTTGAAGTTGGGTTGTCTTGGGTGGAACTATGTTGAAGTTGGGTTGTCTTGGGTGGAACTATGTTGAAGTTGGGTTGTCTTGGGTGGAACTATGTTGAAGTTGGGTTGTCTTGGGTGGAACTATGTTGAAGTTGGGTTGTTTTGGGTGGAACTATGTTGAAGTTGGGTTGTTTTGGGTGGAACTATGTTGAAGTTGGGTTGTCTTGGGTGGAACTATGTTGAAGTTGGGTTGTCTTGGGTGGAACTATGTTGAAGTTGGGTTGTCTTGGGTGGAACTATGTTGAAGTTGGGTTGTCTTGGGTGGAACTATGTTGAAGTTGGGTTGTCTTGGGTGGAACTATGTTGAAGTTGGGTTGTCTTGGGTTTCCCCCATAAAGCAAATTTATGCTATCATTCTGAATGGCACATCAATGCACCTTATAAACGCACTCCAACACACATGGTAAGCCTCTGTGTAGTGATGCGTTGTATTTAAAAAAAATTGTACATGTGCATCGGCAGCCCATTCAGAATCAATTGGCTGCCTTAAAAGAAAGCTAGCACAATGCACAACACATTTAGCAACTCACATGGTTGATGATTAAAAGAGGCATATCTAAATATGCATGCATCCGGGGAAAGCTTTCCACATAGACCATACCCCGCACCGCCATCAACGTCATCCCTTCAAGCCTCACTTTCAGATCGCTCTACTGCAGGGTAGTCTTCCCGGTCACGATTGCAGACTGACAGTGAGAGCTGGTGGTGCGGGGGATGGTCTATGTGGACAGCTTTACCCCGGATGCCTGCATACTTGAGATGTGCCTCTTTTAATCCTCAACCCTGTGAGTTGCTAAATGTTGAACCTTCATTAAATGTAACCATATTGCTACACTTATGCCGCGTACACACGAGCGGATTTTCCGTCGGAAAAATCTTGGCTTGCATACACACGGCCACACAAAAGTTCTCTGAACTTTCGACCGCCAAGAACGCGGTGACGTACAGCACTATGACGAGCCGAAAAAATTAAGTTCAATGCTTCCGAGCATGCGTCAAATTGTTTCCGAGCAGGCGTAGGAATTTTTGCGCGTCGGAATTGGTACAGATGATCGAAATTTCCGATCTGAACTTTTTCCGAACAAAAACTTTAGAACCTGCTCTCAATCTTTTGCTGGCTGGAATTCTACCAGCAAAAGTCCGATGGAGCATACACACGGTCGCATTTTCCGACCAAAAGCTTGCATCTGCCTTTTGCTGGCGGAATTTCTGATTGCGTGTACGCGGCATTAGAGGCGACGCTCTTCTCTTTCATACTCTGGAGCTCCTGCTGGATTTTGTTTTTAGGCCCCATGCACACGAGACGCAGATGCAAACTCTGCTGAACGCGTGTTTTAAAAAGCAGAAACCTGCGTTTAAAAACGCGCGTTTTGCTGTGTTTTCATGCCGCGTTTAGACGCGTTTAGACGCGTTTGCGTCTATAAGCATTTGTAAAGATAACATCATACAGACCCTCCCCAAGCTCAGAAAGCATGTATTATTAACTATTTCTGCCATTTTGATCAGAGTGAGCAGCAGAGAGAGCAGTTGTACACTTGCATTTGCCTCTTTCTGTGTTTTTTTTTTTTTAAATGGATCCCATATTGAATATATGTCAGGAAATGCTCCTGATGTTGCTCTTATTGAGGGAGCAATGTCGTCGCAAATTTGCATGAGAGGTCCAGAATCAGAGCTTGGCGATATTGGATCCATCCGTTGATGGCACAGCGAATGTCCGTTGGATATTTCACAAACATGTATGCATTTCACAAACATGTATGCATCAGTGAGTATATATGCTCTATGAACTATCTAAACTAATTCCGACATTTAAAAAAAAAAATTCTAGTATTTTTTATGGTTTACCATCATATTTCTCAGTTTTCTGGTCAAAAAAATTGGGTTCCTTTAAAAAGGCTTATAAACGCAAACGCGGCTAAACGCAGGTGCCTGCGTTTAGCCGCGTTTTGCGTCTGAAAAGCAGAAAAGCAAAGTGTCTGAACGCATTTTTTTGCTTCTGGAAAAACGAGGTTAAACGCAACTGCATAAAAACGGGAAAAAACTAGACTGTGTGCATGGACACATAGGATAACATTGCATGCGTTCAGGTGCAGTTGAAAAAAGTGTCCAACTGCCTCTGAACGCGCGTTTAACTGCGTCTCGTGTGCATGAGGCCTTAATCCCCTTGTGGAGGCTTCCATTTGTGGATGGACATTTTATGGTTACACAACCTATCACATTGCTATAATCTTTTTATATGGACTATAAACTGAAGAAGGACTTATGAATAAATGGCTGTGAAACGAATCATCCAAGCTTCCATTATTTATATGGGGAAACTCGCTTTGATACAAGAGTGCTTTGGATTACAGGCATGTTTCCGGGAAAGAATTATGCTCGCAATTCAGGGTTTTACTGTAGTTAGGTATATCCCAGAAATCCACCTTCTCGCAGTTCTACAATATTGCATTTTAGTTATGGTATGTGGCTGCTTTTCTAATAGATAATGCTTAACGTGGTCACGAATATCCTCCTCTGCTGGTTTTTGTAAAGGGGGGGGGGGGGGGTCAGCAGCTTGCAGTAGCAGACCCAAAGTCCATATCTGAGTTCAAGTCCACTTTAAGAAGATCTCTCATTATATTATTTTTTTACTGCGCAGTAACTCGACTGGTTCACACCTATGCAATGAAGTTTAGTGTTTTTAAAGGGAACAGTATAAGGTCCATTACCATGCAAGTCGGAATGCACGTCCACACATGTTAATGGACTCTTGCAGTGAGGTAGACCATAGAGCAGAGCCATGAAATTCGGCATCACCAGCATCATTACACGACAGAGCTCAGTGTACAACTATAGGAGTGCGGGGATGCCATATTTTAGAAAACAGCAGGGGTCCATTTTTATAATCCATCATAGCCAGAAAGAAGCCGAAAAACTTTTTTTTTTCGTTTGTGAAAAAGGTTGACTTTTTTTATTTATAATTTTTTATTTTTTTTTGTGAAAAAGGTTGACTTTTTTTTATTTTTTATTTTTTTTAGCATTACTATGTTGGCAAGTTAAGCTGCAATTAGATGCAACAGTTATAATGGTTTTGCATGATTATTTAATTATTATTTTCACAAGAAAAGCATAACCAATGACCTCCTTAAGAAATGGAAGCATTAGGGGTCATTTTCTGTAGAAGACGGCTCCTGGTGTACAGAGACAAGCTGGAGGGTATTCTGGAACCTCCCCATCACCTTGCTGGCTTTACTAATAAGCGGAGCAGTGTGCAATGCTTCTCCGGATTTTATAATTACAAGAGCGTTAAATGAAAATCTTTTATAGCATACCGGTGACTTTCTACATGATAATTACCTCTCCCTATTTAGAAACAACACCTACACAAACCACATCCCTATCAGCCAGCAGCGATCAGCTAGATGGTGTATTAACCCCCGTTAGTGTATACCTAACCTAGCTAGTAAACTCCACAGATGTCCATAAATAATGAGTAGGTCT
The DNA here is from genome assembly GCA_028564925.1 of Lithobates sylvaticus. NCBI lineage: Eukaryota > Metazoa > Chordata > Amphibia > Anura > Ranidae > Lithobates > Lithobates sylvaticus. Next base: position 36,805,823 of record CM053036.1, on the reverse strand, counting down.
GGTGAGACAAACAAGTGGGGTCTTTAAATTGACAGAACCAGCCATGTAATTAAATAGTATTTGATTAAAACACCCCGACCACAGTCATAATTCATCTGGATTCGTTTGTTGCTTAGATTAACGCTTAGCTAGGGTTTTGCCTGTGCCCACCCCTTCAGGATCTCCAGACTATGCCTTGTGTTTAACCACTTTCATCCCCGGACCATTTTGCTGGCTTAAGACCAGACCCCTTTTTGCGTTTCGGCACTGCGTCGCTTTAACTGACAATTGCGCGGTCGTGCGACGTGGCTCCCAAACAAAATTGGCGTCCTTTTTTCCCCACAAATAGAGCTTTCTTTTGGTGGTATTTGATCGCCCCTGCGGTTTTTATTTTTTGCGCTATAAACAAAAAAAGAGCGACAATTTTTAAAAAAAAAAAAAGCATTATTTTTAACTTTTTGCTATAATAAATATCCCCCAAAAATATATATAAAAAAACTTTTTCTCAGTTTCGGCCGATATGTATTCTTCTACATATTTTTGGTAAAAAAAAATAAAAAATAAATCGCAATAAGTGATTATTGATTGGTTTGCGCAAAAGTTGTAGTGTTTACATAATAGGGGCTAGTTTTATAGCATTTTTATTAATATTTTTTTTTTCACTAGTAATGGCGGCGAGCAGCGATTTTTATTGTGACTGTGACATTATGGCAGACACATCGGACATTTTTGACACATTTTTGGGACTATTGTCATTTATACAGCAATCAGTGCTATTTAAATGCACTGATTCCTGTGTAAATGACACTGGCAGTAAAGAGGTTAACCAGGGGGTGGCAGTGTAGGGGTTAAGTGTCCCTAGGGGAGTGTTACTAACTGTGGGGGACGTGGGTGTGCTTTAGTGAACACTGATCTCTGCTCCAATGACAGGGAGAAGAGATCACTTGTTGCTAGGCAAAACGGGGAGATGCTGTTTACTTCCACATCTCCCCATTCAGCCTTCCCGTAAGACGATCGCGTGTATCCCCGCGGCGATCGACGAGGGACCCGCGACCGGACTCACGGGGTCCCGACCGGGGCGCGCAGGTGGCGGCGCGCATGCGATGGCACAGCGGCATTCTAAAAGGGACGTACCTGTACGCCCTTATGCCTGTCCGTGCCATTCTGCTGATGTATATCGTCGTGCGCCGGTCGGGAAGTGGTTAAATAATAAAAAGTGTCCAAACAGTATAGTAGTAGAAGAATAGCAAGAAATGCCAGAAACACGATTGCTTCTACTTACAAATCTGTATTGGGCACTAACAGCAGTGCTACATCTAAAGTGCTAACCTGTTTTGGCTGAAGAAAGACTTCAGAGTGCTAGAGACTTGTTTTTTTTGGGGGGGGGGTGCATGGATCAGCACAGGGCCAATCAGCACTGTCAGAGGGTCAGGGGTCCTACAACCTCATAGGACAGGAGGAGGAGAATGAAAACTCCTCCTACAAGCTTTAACCAGACACTGATAGAAGTCAAAAGACTGCTATATACTGCTGATGAGAAAAAGGTATTTAGCAGGTTATATTCACTAAAATAATTGCATTTCCATGTCCTGTGTACTGTGGGAGAGCAGATATAGTGAATGCAGAGTCCTGGTTCAGCAACACTTTAAGGTCATTAAACTGAACCTTTTGTTTCTATGAGCAGCTGATGGAATTTTCTAAAACTGTCAAAACTTCAATGCAATATGGCACCCTAGAGATGTCCCATACACCATCCCCAGAAATGTAATATCCTGCTTTCTGTGATTGGTTGACATTTATTTTTTCAAGGGAGAAACTTCCTAGGGCTGGGGGGAACAGGGTATTGTAATGAGTGCATACCCTAACATTGATCACCCAGAGGTGCTTCTATCAGGTTCCCTCAGTCAGTGTTAGTTCTTTGCAAAGACGGGGCATATGAAAGTCATGGGGGGGGGGGTTACTAAAGGCAAATAGACTGTGTGCAGTTGCTCCAGAGCTTAGTAAATGAAGGGAAGCTCTGCTGACTTCCATCATCCAATCATGTTCAAGCAAAAATGCGTTTTTTTGTTTTTTTTTTTTTCTTGCATGCGATTGGTTATTCTTTGTAAAGTGAAACTTTCCCACATTTACTAAGCTCTGGAGCAACTGCACTTGCAGAGTGTAGAGTCTATTTGCCTTTAGTAAGTCAACACCATTGTCTTCTTATTTCTTATGCTGCCTACACACGATCGGAATTTCGGCCAGCAAAAGACAGATGAGAGATTGTCATTGGAAAATGCGACCGTGTGTATGCTCCATCGGGACTTCTGCTGGCCGAAAAAGTTTGAGAGCATGTTCTCAAATTTTTCCGACGGAAAAAGTTTCTATCGGAAATTCCGATCGTCTGTACCAATTCCGACGCGCAAAATTCCTACGCATGCTCGGAAACAATTCGACGCATGCTCGGAAGCATTGATCTTAATTTTCTCGGCTCGCCGTAGTGTTGTACGCCACCGTGTTCTTGACGGTCGAAAGTTCAGAGAACTTTTGTGTGGCAGTGTGTATGCAAGCCAAGCTTGAGTGGAATTTCTTCGGAAAAAACCATCCAAGATTTTTCAGACGGAAAATCCGCTCGTGTGTACGCAGAATTACACTTCTAAAGACTGGAAAAACATCTCTGTAGTGCAATTAACTGAAGTAAAAATGTGTTGAATTAAACTTGTATGTCTAAAACCCCGTACGCACGGGCCGAATGTTGGGTGGCAGTGGCGTCCCTAGCGGATGGCTTTTGGGGCCCATAGCCCTGAGTCTCTGCAGGGGTCCTCAAGGGGAGGGGGGCTCTCTGGGGACCATGATGTAAGTAGGGGGCTCTCTGGGGACCCCGATTCAGGGGGGAGGCCCTCTGGGGACCCTGATTTAAGGGGGAGGCCCTCTGGGGACCCCGATTTAAGGGGGAGGCCCTCTGGGGACCCCGATTTAAGGGGGGGCCCTCTGGGAACCCCGATGTAAGTGGGGGCTCTCTGGGAACCCTGATTTAAGTGGGGGCTCTCTGGGAACCCTGATGTAAGTGGGGGGCTCTCTGGGGACCTGATGTAAGTGGGGGCTCTCTGGGGACCCTGATGTAATGGGGGCTCTCTGGGAACCCTGATGTAAGTGGGGGCTCTCTGGGACCCTGATGTAAGTGGGGGCTCTCTGGGGACCCTGATGTAAGTGGGGGCTCTCTGGGAACCCTGATGTAAGTGGGGGCTCTCTGGGAACCCTGATGTAAGTGGGGGCTCTCTGGGAACCCTGATGTAAGTGGGGGCTCTCTGGGAACCCTGATGTATGGGGGCTCTGTGGGGACCCTGATGTAAGTGGGGGCTCTCTGGGGACCCTGATGTAAGGGGTGTATGCCCGCCCAAGCATATGACTTTCTTTACTACGCTGCTATGGGCTCTAGCCCCAGATCTTTTGTAGACCTAGCAACGCCCCTGTTGGGCGGCATCGGCTGGATCAATAGAAAGTTCAATAGAAAGCAGCCAACATTCGGCCCGTATGTACTGGAGTCGGTCTGACAGTTTAGATGGCTTCTATCAAAGGGCATGACCCAAAAAGGTGACCAGAGGAGACTTGAGATGTCTGGATAAGCACGCATTTGCCCAAAGTGGTCAGCAATGGCTTTCTGAATCCTTCTCCTGTGACAGGTGTGCTTTCAGATGAAATGGACAAAATCAGACAAGCACCGTGTGTTTTCTTTGCCTTCGGCTTTACACACCTTATTCCTGGAATGTAACCTGTTAATCTCAGATATACAATGGTGGCAAAGGGCTCCGTTGTGTCAGATATTACTTTCACTTTTTTTTTTATATATCTTTATTTATCAAAAATTTTCTATTATTACAATTTAACATACAAAACATTTATACAAAAGGTGTCAGCCTATTCCTTGTACATTCATATGCATAACCGTTTACATCCTTATATCTTCATAAATTTGCTAACACCTTTCATCATCCTAATCCGCCTCCACAACTACCAACATATTCATTCTAAAATAAAAAAATAAGTGCAAGATAAAAAAAAAAAAAAAAAAAAAAAAAAAAAAAAAGGGGAAAGGGAAAGGGGGGAAACAAAGAGAGATCCCCTATCCCTCTCTTACTAAGTCCTTCCATCCTGGGTATAATATTTTAAATCGTATCCAGGTCTGCCAGGCATTATTTGCTTCCTCTCCATTTGCATTTTCTTTTTCCATTCTTGTCTCCAGTTTACACATTTCGTCCATCTCCTTTTCCCATTCTTCTATATTAGGACCGCTACTATTTTTCCATTTCCTGGCAATAATAGTTCGTGCTGCCGTTAGAAAGAATTTCAGGGTTCCCTTTCTCACCCTTTTTACCGACCCCATATTCATGGATATTACCGACATCAGAATGTCAGGTTTGAGTTCTATTCCTGTCATCAATGCGTATGTTTTGTATATCTGTTCCCAGAAGTTGTATACTCCAGGACAGTCAAACCATATATGTGACATGGTTCCGACGGCTTGGAGGCATCTCCAGCATATTTTGCTATTCTCAGAATTAATTTTATTCATATCTGTTGGACATCGGTACCATCTTGTCAACAATTTATAGTTTCTTTCTTGGTCTCTGCTAGATTTGGATAATTTGTGAATAATTCTAAAGGCTTCTTTCCATTTCTCTTTAGGGATGTCTATTTCTAATTCTTCCTCCCACCTTTTTATATATATGATCTCTTTTATCCTGTTGTTTTTCATTAAATATTTATATACCGTAGACAGGTTGTGGGTCGATTTCTGTTCTTCTATTAATATTTCTTCAAGGGCCAATAAAGGTCTACTTATTGCATCCTTTTTTGCTATTTGGGAGATGTATTTGTTTAATTGCCAATACTGAATCCAGTTGTTTTTATATTCTATACCCATATCTTCAAACCGTATTAACCTATCCTGCTCAATTATATCTCTTATTCTAGTATCTTGTTCTTTCTTCCATTTTAGGAAGGTTCCTATTTTCATTGCTAATGGAAATTCCGGGTTATCAAATAAGGGAGTCATTGGCCCTATATATGTTGTTCCTTTGCCTAGTCTTATTAGTCCATCCCATACTTTCAGTACCCGGCCTGCAAAATACGGCATATCTCCGTCTGGTGGACGTCTCTCTTTTCTGATCCACGGCAGGGACTTTAGGCTAATAGTTGAGATCTCTTTTTCCAATCTGACCCACTCTTTAGAATCTTCATTTTGGAACCAATCTATTAGTCTAGTTATCAGGGCCGCCTTTAAGTATGTCGAGATGTCTGGGAGTGCCAGTCCTCCTTCCTCTTTAGAACGGGTCAGTATTGACCTGCTTATTCTAGCAGGTTTGCCGGCCCAGATGAAGCTTCCTATAACTTTGCGTATCTGATTTAACATTTTCTTTATAGGGAAGAGAGGTATGGCCTGAAATATATATAAAATCTTAGGTAAAATATCCATTTTTATAATATTTATCCTCCCTATCCAGGAGTGATTCCCTTTTGCATATTGTTGGAGTAGCTTACTTATTTTGTTTATAATTGGGAGGTAATTAAGTTCATATAATTTATCTAAATCTTTGGGGATATAAATTCCTAAGTATTTTACTGCTACAGGTTGCCATTTGAAGGGAAAATTAGCCCTAATTATTTCTATTTTGTTTTCAGGAAGTATAATCTCCATTATTTCGGATTTATTGTAATTTACCTTGAAATTACTAACTCTGGCAAAGTTATCAAATTCTTGTATTAAGTTGGGGAGTGTTATTACCGGGTTTGTTATATATACCAGTAGATCGTCTGCGTAAACAGACAGTTTGTACTCTGTCTCCCCCACCCTCAGCCCTTGTATGTCTTTATTGTTCCGAATGGCTATTGCTAAGTGTTCCATAACCAGAACATATAGTAGAGGAGACAGAGGACAACCCTGCCTAGTTCCGTTAGTTATCGTTATGGACTCAGAGATCTCTCCTGCTGCCCTAATTCTAGCGATGGGTTTTTGGTATATTACCATTATTTTTTCTAATAACTTTGGTCCTATTCCCCACTGTTTTAGTGTCTCTTCGAGAAAACACCATCCCACCCTGTCAAACGCCTTTTCGGCGTCTACCGTCAGTAGACAGGATGGGATGGTGTGTCTCCGAGCATAGTCAATGAGCGTTACTGTTTTGGAAGTATTATCTCTTGTTTTCTTCTCTCCCCTTTACAAAGCCCGCTTGGTCCAAGTGTATATCGTAACTTGGAAGTATGGGGGTTAGTCTGTTGGCTATGATTTTTGAATCGATGATAGGTTCCATACCTTTGACAGGAACCTGAAAATTTTTTCTTGCCATCTTTTTTTGGGGGAGCTGAGGTGTCCATTCGGGGGCAAAGATCAGGTGATTCCTTCTGCTTTATGATCTATTAGAAGTTTCGTCCGAATAATTTGATCATAATTAGGCTATATGTTAATAAGGGTGTATTTTGCCAAAAATAGCAAGAGCCCTCTTACCGTCCTTATTCCTATAGATTTCTAATATTTGATGTGGTACGGATTTGTGTATTGTGACAGGTGTGCTTTCAGATGAAATGGACAAAATCAGACAAGCACCGTGTGTTTTCTTTGCCTTCGGCTTTACACGCCTTATTCCTGGAATGTAACCTGTTAATCTCAGATATACAATGGTGGCAAAGGGCTCCGTTGTGTCATATATTACTTTCACTTTGACATGTGCGGAACATGCGTGTGACACGTGCCGTGTTATTCACCATGTCAGCCAGAAACAACAGCAACATGTTTTACAGCTGCAGAGTTTATATTTCTACCTAAAAAATCCAGTCTAGATATTTTAGGACACTCACAACTCCAAGGAGCCAGGCAATATACAGTATATTATAAATAGCTATATACAGTGAGGGGAAAAAGGTATTTGATCCCCTGCTGATTTTGTATGTTTGCCCGCTGACCAAGAAATGATCAGTCTATAATTTTAATGGTCCATTTAAAATTAGAGACAGAATAACAACAAAAATATCCCCAAAAAACATAAAGAATTAGTTGTACAGTGGACCCTTGGATGACGAGCATAATCTGTTCCAGGAAAATGCTCGTAATCCAAATTACTCGCATATCAAAGCGAGTTTTCCCATTGAAGTCAATGGAAACAAAAATAATTTGTTCCGCATTGACTTCAATGGGATGCAATACCGCATGCGGCCAGAGGCTGTGGGGAGCTGGAGAGCCTCTGAAAAGGCCGAAAAGGCCCGAGGATACCTCGGCTGACCTCGGCAAACCTTGGAGAGACTTCGTTCACAAGCCTTTTTTGAGGTCAGCCGAACTGTCCTCTGGCCTTTCCGACGATCGGCGCTGTTCGGCTCCGGCGCCACCAACCTCAGGCCAAAAGCGGTACTGCACACCGCTTTTGGCCTGAATCCTGCTCGTTTTGCGAGACAACACTAGCAAACCGAGTTAGGATTTTTAGAAATACAGCGCTCGTTTTGCGAAATGCTCGTTAACCGCGTTACTCCCAAACCGAGGTTCCACTGTGCAGTGTTAGGGTTACAAGGAGAGTAAAGCCTCATACACAAGATCAGATTGTCCGCAGACAAAACGTCAGACTTTTGTCCGAAGGCCGTTGGCCACGAACTTGTCTTGCATACAAACAGCACACAATTGTCAGCCAACAAACAGGAACATAGTGACGTACTACGTGGCTTTTCTTTAGCGCCACCCTTTGGGCACCTTCTGCTAATGTTGTGTTTGGTGAGCATTGATTCCGAGCGTTTGTACTTTGGACTTTTGTCTGACGGACTTGTGTACACACGATCGGAAAATCTGACAACAGACATTTGTCCGTGGAAAATTTATAAGCCTGCCACCCAACATTTGTCCGTGGAAAATCCGACAATTGTCCGATGGAGCCTACACACAGTCTTTTATTTTAGGCCAACAGTCTGTCAACACACAATTCCCGTCGGAAAATCTGATCCTGTGTAGTGAGGCTTTAGTGATAGGATTACAGAGCGAGTTAGAGTTGGGGTTAAAGGGGGTTATAGGGTTGGGGTTACAGAAAGGGGTAGTGTCAGGACTGGGGTTACAGACAGAGTTAGTGTTACAAGGTAAGTTAGGGTTAGAGAGAGAGTTATTGTTAGGACTATAGAGAGGGTTAAGGATAGGATTTGGCTTACAAGAACTGGTGTTAGGGTTACAGGGAGAATCAATGTTGAAAATATAGTGTTAAGTTTAGGAATTCAGGGAGGTTTAATGTGGAAATCATCAGTATACTGTATTATTACACTCCTGATGAATGGCTGAAAACGCCATGAAACGCGTCGAGTGCTTCTAGATGCCAAGATACACCTGGTTTCATTATGTACATTTTTTTATTGATTCAATTCATCATGTATGTTTATCATGTCTACCCATTAATTGTATTGCATGCTCTGAACAGTATATCTCAGTGTAAGTCATGTGACTACCTATTTATTTCGATACAAATGTTTCTCTTAAAGCGGAGCTCCACCCTAAAGTGGAACTTCCGCTTATCGGATTCCTACCCCCCCCTCCGGTGCCACAATTGGCACCTTTCAGGGGGTAGGGGGGTGCAGATAGGTATCTGCACCCACTTCCGGGACTAGCTAGCCGCAGCTGGCCCGCCCCTATCCGCAGATGCCCATCTATCCGCAGATACACAAAGTTCCCAGGACACAACGGGGACCAGTAAAGATGCGCAGCGCGACTCGCGCATGCGCAGTAGGGAACTGGGCAGTGAAGCCGCAAAGCTTCACTTCCTGATTCCCTGACAGAGCGGTGGGGGCAGCCGAGAGACAAGCGATCGCTCGTCATCTTCTGCCGACATCGCTGGAACCTGGAACAGGTAAGTGTCCATTTATTAAAAGTCAGCAGCTGCAGTATTTGTAGCTGCTGACTTTTAATATTTTTTGTTAAGGTGGACCTCCTCTTTAAGAATCTGGTATGATTTCTAGATTGTAACAAAAAATCATGTATTTGTATTTATACTTTTGTACCCATTCTGTCCTTATTAGTGGATATGGCGGGCCTCTCTCAAAGTCCCAATTATCTCTCCTTTTCATATAAAACTATACATGTACATTTTTCTTTTTCCTTTTCAAAGTAACATGTATAAGATTTGTTTCTACATTGTATACAAATCTCTAAAATGAATTGATTACATTGTTTAGATAATGGTTTCTAATAGCATGTAATAATTAACTATGATTATATATAGAGAAAATACATGGGCAAGATATTAATTATAATGTACCCACTAGTTCCAATAGGACCCCCTGAAGAAGCTACTGGCGAAACGCGTAGCGATCCATTGGCGCTGATACTGTGATTCCAGTAGTTTGCCCTCCAGTCAGAAGGGATCTTCTTGGACTACAGTGATAACATTCTATGGGTCATCTATGCATATGGGACAGTATACCAATAAGACATGTCTATGCACTCCTTTTTATCATATGTTTTAAATGTGAATTAATAATTTTTTATATATTATACCGCAAGTCCATTTTCTTTACTATTGGGATTTTAGTGGCCACCTTTTAAAATCCGTTTTCAATTTTTCTTTTTTTTCTGTGCAGGTTTCAGATTTTAATAGTTTTAGAATACTTACAACATTGGAAGGAGGTCACTGACTGGTAGATATGGATTACTATGCTCTGCTTTATTGAATAATGAAAAAAAAAAAAAAGAAGAAGTCTTACATGGCAGAATGTTGGGGTATCTGTTCTTCTCTTTGTTCTCGTCTTTGTTCGCCACTTCGAAAGATCCTTGAGGATTTCCCATCTGCAACGACTGTATAAAATAAAACAAATGAGTCTCGATATCTATACAACGATGAGAGTGCAGGAAAGCATGAAATTAGATTATACAGGGCGCGCTCTATCACAGACACAGCACTTGTTAATGGGAGTCATGGAGCGCAATGCAGACAGCTTAACAAGGAGCAGCTGCTGGCAATGCTACCCGCACCTGATAATAAGTCCAACTCCAGCGGCAGGACGACGGCGCTCACGGCTGGTTGCGGGTTACGTAGCAACTAGTGCTTATTGTCTGTGAGGTGTCCCACCTGCCGAACGATTGTCACCTCGCTTCTCTAAGGCCCTTCTTACATCAGAGCGGCTTTATGTCTATGTGATCACACTCATTCCTATCCAGGGGGGATTTTTAAATCTATTTTATCTTTATTGACAACTAAGCTGTGATGTGATCTGTTACATTATAGCAATGGTTTTCTATGCCCTTATAAGTAGGAGGAAGAAAGGAACCAACGGGGCAATATTAAAGGGTAGCACCACTGCCCTACCAACGCGCCGTCCGCTGCCCTACCGGCACCCCGTCCGCTGCCCTACCGACGCGCCGTCCGCTGCCCTACCGACTCCCCGTCCACTGCCCTACCGACTCCCCGTCCACTGCCCTACCGACTCCCCGTCCACTGCCCTACCGACTCCCCGTCCACTGCCCTACCGACTCCCCGTCCACTGCCCTACCGACTCCCCGTCCACTGCCCTACCGACTCCCCGTCCACTGCCCTACCGACTCCCCGTCCACTGCCCTACCGACTCCCCGTCCACTGCCCTACCGAGTCGCCGTCCACTGCCCTACCGACTCCCCGTCCACTGCCCTACCGACTCCCCGTCCACTGCCCTACCGACTCCCCGTCCACTGCCCTACCGACGCCCCGTCCACTGCCCTACCGACGCCCCGTCCACTGCCCTACCGACGCCCCGTCCACTGCCCTACCGACGCGCCGTCCACTGCCCTACCGACACGCCGTCCACTGCCCTACCGACACGCCGTCCACTGCCCCACCGACGCGCCGTCCACTGCCCCACCGACACGCCGTCCACTGCCCCACCGACACGCCGTCCACTGCCCCACCGACACGCCGTCCACTGCCCCACCGACACGCCGTCCACTGCCCCACCGACACGCCGTCCACTGCCCCACCGACACGCCGTCCACTGCCCCACCGACACGCCGTCCACTGCCCCACCGACACGCCGTCCACTGCCCCACCGACACGCCGTCCACTGCCCTACTGACACTGTCCACTTTTAAGATAGGCTAAGTTTATACATTATTATATACAGTGACATTTGTTCTATTATATTTTTCCAAGTTTTCCTTACGATTTAGTTAGACCTTGCTAGTTCATTTCCTTAAAAAAAAAAAAAAAAAGGTGCCACCATCCCTGCTGTTCTTTGATCTCTTATGTTGTTCAGGTAAATCTCCACCTCTGAAAGGCTGCCTATCCCTGCTCTATAATAATCCCCTTCACTCCTTCCCTGGCAGCTACATAAATGTGAAGGGGGGGGGGGGGCAAAAGAGCTGGGCCAGCACAGAGAGTAATTCAACACTCTCAGAAGAGGAGTGGGCTATGGCGTGCAAGGGAGGGAGGGGGCTGTGCTAGGGAATTGACCACCTTTTTTTTTTATAGCGAGTTTACAGCACATTGCAAATGAATAAAAAATAAAGTTATGAAAAAGCAAAAACTACATGTAAGTACTGTAAACACCTGATTTTTCTGTGCGTTTACCTGCGATATTTAAGTTGGCGATAGGGTCTCCTTAAACCCTTTCATGTGATCATGAAAGCAGCTGGGGCAGCATGGAAGTAACAGCCTACTGAAGTGCGAGCAATTGTGCAGATTGTGAAGCTCTCCTGGGGCCCTCTGGGACTTGGGGGCCCATATACACTACATGTGGGTTGGGAAGGTGCTGGGACTCGTTGACCTGAACATTGCTCACTTCCACATAGGAAATTGGAGGCATTCGTCATAACCGCGCTCATGGTTGATTACGTCAAAGTGATATAAGGCAGAGAAAACCTCCTTCTCTTTCTGCCTGACCAGAATTCTGCTACCGTTTCCTCTTAACAGTCAGAGGCTGTCGGGCCCCAGTTGCATATAATGAATCATAAGAGTGCAGGGTGTCAAAAAGAATACTCTACATATACATCTCTCTATACCGGCCACTTTATTAGGTACACCTGTTCAATTGCTTGGTAACACAAATTGCTAATCAGCCAATCACATGGCAGAAACTCAATGCATTTAGGCATCTAGACGTGGTTAAGACAACTTGCTGAAGTTCAAACCGAGCATCAGAATGGGGAAGAAAGGGGATTTAAGTGACTTTGAACGTGGCATGGTTGTTGGTGCCAGACGGGCTGGTCTGAGTATTTCAAAAACGGTTAATCTACTGGGATTGTCACGCACAGCCATCTTTAGGATTTACAGAATGGTCCGAAAAAAAAGAGAAAATATCCAGTAAGCGGAAGTTGTGTGGAGGAAAATGCCTTGTTGACATCAGTGGTCAGAGGAGAATGGGTAGACTGGTTTGAGATGATAAAAAGGCAACAGTTACTCAAATAACCAGTCGTTACAACCAAGGTATGCAGAATACCATCTCTAAATGCACAACACATCGAACCTTTAAGTAGATGGGCTACAGCAGTAGAAGACCACAATGGGTGGCACTTCTGTTAGCTAAGAACAGGAAACTGAGGCTACAATTCGCACAGGAGCACCAAAATTGGACAATAGAAGATTGGAGAAAAGTTGTCTGGTCTGATGAGTCTCAATTTCAGCTGCAACATTCAGATGGTCGGGTCAGAATTTGTCATAAACAATATGAAAGCCATGGATCCATCCTGCCTTGTATCAATGGTTCAGGCTGGTGGTGGTGGAGGTGTAATGGTGTGGGGGGATATTTTCTTGGCAAACTTTGGGCCCCTTAGTACCAATTACCGTATATACTCGACTATAAGCTGAGGCACCTAATTTTACCACAAACAACTGGGAAAACGTATTGACTCGAGTAGAATGAGCAGGGCCCTCAGATTCCTCTTGTACCAAATTGTAATGCAATTGTAATGTCTGCCTTTATTTTGTTAAGCGCTGCGCAAACTGTTGGCGCTATATAAATCCTGTATAATAATAATAATAAGCCTAGGGTGAGAAATGCGCAGCTACTGTGAGTGGAAAAGAGGGTCAACAATGCCCATTTGCAGCCAGAGGTCCCCCAAACTTCAAACTTGGTAGTTAAGGGTTCCTAGATGCCCCCTAGCTGCAGCCAATTTGGGGTCTCTGTACCCAAAGGGTCCCGAAATAACATTGCTGCAGATTGACACAGTTGACCGACTTTGGGGTCCCGTATCTCGGGGACACTTGGTGCTAGGAACCCCAAATTTGGATATGTTGTAGTGCTAGTTCCACTGAATACCAAATTTGGGGTTCCTAGCACCAAGTGGCCCCGACATACGGGGCCCCAAAGTCGGGTCGTAAAATTTAATTCTCTGCTGCAGAAAAGTGCTTGACTCCAGTATAAGCCGAGGGGGGCACTTTCAGCACAAAAAAATGTGCTGAAAAACTCGGCTTATACTCGAGTATATACGGTAAGCATCGTTTAAATGCCACGGCCTACCTGAGTATTGTTGCTGACCATGTCCATCCCTTTATGAGTACAGTGTACCCATCTTCTGATGGCGCCTTCCAGCAGGATAATGCACCATGTCACAAAGCTCCAATCATCTCACCACTGGTTTCTTATACATGACAATGAGGTCACTGCACTCCAATGGCCTCCACAGTCACCAGATCTCAACCAATAGAGCACCTTTGGGATTTGGTGGAACGGGAGATTCACATCATGGATGTGCAGCCGACAAATCTGCAGCAACTGCGTGATGCTCTCATGTCACTATGGACCAAACTATCTGAGGAATGTTTCCCACACCTTGTTGAATCTATGCCACGAAGAGTGAAGGCAGTTCTGAAGGCAAAAAGGGGTCCAACCTGGTCCAACCTAAAGTGGCCAGTGAGTGTGTGTATATTTTTATTATATATATATATATATATATATATATATATATATATATATATATATATATATATATATATACACACACATATATACACACACACACACACACACACATTATATATATATATATATATATACATATATATATATATATATATATATATATATATATATAAATAAATATAAAATATATAACAATTTCTAAAGCTCCACATAAGAAGCTCCACAAAAGAATACAGACTTACATTGTACTCCTCCCGGAAAAGCTTCCCATCGTCGGCGGATCTTATCCGGACTTCTTCCTCCAACTTATCCACTGGGATAGGAAAGTACGTCTTGCTAACAGTTGGGGAATTGCTGATTAACAACACCCTCTGCTGTTCTGTAGAGAAAAAAATAATAGAAAAACAATAAAAATATTATTCGTATTATTATCATCCTTAATGGACCATAGCTAGTCTCCCAATTCCACTCTTGGCCATTATCCACCAATAACATTGTCATTACAACAAAGTGATATCTTACTGATTATTTTGTTGGGACAAACATTTGCTTTTGGTGGTATTGTCTTTCAATTATTATTTTTAATTTCTATGCATTTTAAAAAGGTAAAAAGCAATACAAAAATTGAAATAAAGCTTTGTCCTCTCTTCATCAGTGGTCATTTTAAAAATAAGTATTTTTTATTTTATTTTTTTTAAGTTTTACTACAAGTACACATATCATTCAGTGAATTGCCCCATTTATTACGACAATAAACTTGTGCTCTTGGTATAAAGCACAATAATGTTTTTTTTTTTTTTAACAAATGCCACAAAGTTCTTTTTTGTTTTGTTCTTCATTCTTTTTTTTTTAAGATAATGGAAAGCAAAACATTAAAAAAAAAATATAGCTGGTTAGAGATTGAAGAAAGAGGAGTTAATCAGTGCTAATTAGTCCTACCTAACTAGGTCATCAGACATCAAAGTGGAATAAACTTTATTATGAATACTAGAAAAACATTTTTATTTTTTAAGGCTCAAGGGGGTAGAAGTTTAAATATTATATAAAAAATAAATGATATATATATATATATATATATATATATATATATATATATATATATATATATATATATATATATACATATACATATACACACACACACACACACACACATTATAGTATATATACACATATACACACACACACACACACACACACACACATTATAGTATATATACACACACACACACACACATACAGTATACACACTGTATGTAGTACCTGGTAGAGATGTACACAACAAAAAACATTTGTTTTGTTTCGGATTTATTCATTAAAGTTAATAATTTTGTTTTGTCATATTAATATTTCATATATTTGGATTCATCTTGTATATTCGATGTTCCGAATCGTATTTCGGAAGCTATTTCGGAAGATTGGATATATATTCGTTTTAATGTGTTAAGTGGTTATTATTTCGGGAGATTATTTATGCACTCTGTTTGGGTTGGATGAAGAATCTCCGAATTTGAGCATCCCATTTCCAGGTGTTTTGCAGAATACAGAAAACGAATCTCATAATGAGTATGAAACAGCATGTAATACACCAAGGTACAAAAAAAAAAAAAAAAAAAAACTTTATTAGAGGCTCCCTTCCTGACATCCCCCCTAAATACTCATCTGAGCCCAATCTCAATCCAGTGCTGTGCACTCTGCAGTAGCTCTTCTCAACTCTCCCTGCTCTCACAGGCTTGGCTGAGAGCAGTGTTAGCCATTGGCTCTCGCTGCTGTCAGTCAAAACCTGTGAACAGAAAGCAGGGGCGATTTGGCCAGGCTGTGCGCCTGGCAGATGCAAACAGCCTGGTTCAGAATCAAACATGCAAGAGTGCCTCCATAGAAAGCGGGGGGGAAGGCAGGATCGCCGGCAAGGGACCCCAAAAGAGGAGTATCATGGCTACTCTGTGTAAAAGCATTGTACAGAGCAGGTAAGTTTATTATTTTATTGAACATTTTTTAATTATTATTCATGATTTATACATTATATAATTATTATAATATTTTATATAAAATATTATAAATATATATATATATATATTATAATTATTATTAAAATGAATATAAATTCTATATATATATAATAATTAAAATTAATATAATCTCTCTCTCTCAATATTTTATATATCATTTTAATAATAAATTATATAATATATAAATCATGAATAATAATAATGAATAATAATTAAAATGTTTTCAATAAAATAATAAACATGTCACTTACCTGCTTGTTATAATTATTATTGAAATGATTATATATATATATATATATATATATATATATATATATATATATATATATATATATATTATATATATATATATATATATATATAAAAAATAATATAATATGTTATCTATAATTTTAATAATAATAAAAATATATAATATAATACAATATATAATAATATAATATATTATAATATAATATATAAAAAATAATTTATATATAATATTTTAATATAATTATAATATTATATAAATATTATAATACATTATATAAACAATAACATATATTATATATTAATAGCTTTACAATCACTTTAAACATGAATTAAATGGTGTTTTCAGTCTGTGGTGCTTAATTACAGTTTAATTCCACTGTAACCAGCACAGACTTTACAAATTGCACTTTTAGTGACCCCGTTAAGGTCTCTCTGGAATCTTGCTGCAGGGGAATTACAGGGAACTCAGATTAAGGTAAACCAAGAAAACTTTACCACAGTTGCATTGATTGCTGGAATTATAATAGATTGGTGCCTAGGTGCAGTATGTCAAAGCGTTGGTCTAACAAACTGTAGTCTACACAGGGCACCCGTGTTCAGTGCCAGGTGGCCGTGTCCCTCCATTCATTAGGAATTAGAAGAATGTTTTACCGGTTTAGTCATTAAAATGCAGAAAGGCAGAAGCAGCCTTGTTTAAATTCCACACTGAATTCCTTTAGGATAAAAAGAAACACCACAAGTGCTGACATGGTCCTCAGAATCCACCACAAGATGAGAACAAGTGAATACTACATTTATTTAACTATATTGGGTCCATCGGTGAAGGTTTCCTTTATCCAGGTCACGTCTGTACGAGGGGACTTCTAAAAGTTTCCGCACTTTTCTATACAGAGGGCAAAATAAGTATTGAACATGTCACCATTTTTCTAGGTAAATATATTTCTAAAGGTACTATCAGTGTTGGTCATCTTACTTTAAAAAAGTAATTAGTTAAGATACAAATTACTTCTCCCAAAAAGTAATTGCGTTAGTAACTCGGTTACTACATTGGAAAAGTAATTAGTTACTCAGCAAAGTAACTGTGACAGGGGTGGCAGCGGTGGTACTCGAGGGGGTGGCAGCGGTGGTACTTGAGGGGGTGGCAGCAGTGGTACTTGAGGGGGTGGCAGCAGTGGTACTTGAGGGGGTGGCAGCAGTGGTACTTGGGGGGGTGGCAGCAGTGGTACTTGGGGGGGTGGCAGCAGTGGTACTTGAGGGGTGGCAGCGGTGGTACTTGGGGGGGTGGCAGTGATCTGATCCAATACCTACCCACCCACCATCACTTCTACAACAGAGGTGATGATGGGGAAAGGGTAGGGATGAGATCAGTGGTGGTGGGGGATGCCACCCCCCCCTCAAGTACCCCACCACCACTGATCTCATCCCTACCCTATCCCCCCCATCACCTCTGTTGTAGAAGTGATGGTGGGTGGGTAGGTATTGGATCAGTAAGAAGCAGAGGTGGTGGAGGACTTGGGATGGATCGATTGCATTGCAATTCAAATCGTCAGACAGTCACTTACTTGAATGCCTCCAGGGATGCCTTTCCTCATGGGGAGAGAGAGAGACTCTCCCCTCCACTCGATTGGTGTCAGCTGACTTCATTTTTCAGTGTCCGCCCCGCCTCCCTACATTCTCTCTCTCTGGATAGGCTGGGCGGGAAAGCCCCCTCCCAGCGGCCGAACGAACGACCAGGCAGCGCGGTCACGGCGGCCTCCCGTGCGGTATATGTAATTGCGGTAACTCCGCCCAAGTAATGGGAACTGCGTTACCATGAGGGGAAGAGTAATCAGTTAGATTACTCGTTACCCTCTAAAGTAACTGCTTTAAATAACTCTGTTTATTTTAACTGAGTTACTTACATCACTGGGTCCTATTGACATGAAATGTTCTCCACGTGTCGGTAACAACCCATACAATCCATACATACAAAAGAAACCAAAAACAAATAAGTCCTGAAATGAAGTTATGTGTAATAAAATGGAATGTCACATGGAAAAAGTATTAAACACGCTAACTAAATTTATTTAATACTTCGTACAAAATCCTTAGTTGGTAATGACGGCTTCTAGACGCCTCCTGTGTGGAGAAACTAGTCGCATGCGTTGCTCAGGTGTGATTTTGGCCCGTTCTTCCTCTCAGTCTTCAAACCTTGAAGGTTCCGTGAGCCTCTTCTATGAACTCTGATCTTTAGTTCTTTCCATAGGTTTTCTATTGGATTCAAGACAGGTGATTGGCTGGGCCATTCTAGCAGCTTTATTTTCCTTTCTTTGACACCAATTGAGAGTTTCCTTGGCTTTGTGTTTGGGATAGTTATCTTGCTGAAATGTCCATCCTTGTTTCATCTTCATCATCCTTGTAGATGGCAGCAGATTTCTATCAAGAATGTCTTGGTACATTTTTCCATTCATCCTTCCTTCATAGATATGAAGTTTGCCAGTACCGTATGCTGAAAAACAGCCCCACACCATGATGTTCCCACCTCCAAACCTCACTGTTGGTATGGGGGGTGTTTTTGGGGTGATGTGCCATTTGACCTCCAAACATGGTGTGTATTATGGCATCCAAAGAGTTCAATTTTGGTCTCATCTGACGAGACTATATTCTTCCAGTATTTCACAGGCTTGTCTAAATGTTGTGCAGCAAATTTTAAAGAGTTTCAACATGCTTTTTCTACAGCAATGGAGTCTTGCGTGGTGAGCTGCATACAGGTCATGGCGGTTGGGTGCATTACTTATTGTTTGCTTTGAAACAATTGTACCGGCTAAATCCAGGTCTTTCTGAAGCTCTCCACAAGTGCTCCTTGGCTCTTGGACAACTCTTCTGATAATTTTTTTCACTCCTTTGTCAGAAATCTTGTGAAGAGCACCTGGTCGTGGCTAGTTTATGGTGAAATTACCGTATTTATCGGCGTATAACACACGCCCCAAGTTTAGGAGGAAATTTTAAGGAAAAAAGCTTTTTAAAAGGAAAAAAAATTACATTTAAATGCCCATCAATGCAGCCTTATCAGTGTCCATCTGCAGCCTTGCACAGCGTCCATCTGCATGCTTGTCAGTGTCATTTGCAGCCTTGCAGCGTCCATCTGCAGCCTCCTCAGTGTCATCTGCAGCCTTGCACAGCGTCAGTCTGCATCCTTGTCAGTGTCATTTGCAGCCTTGTCAGTGTCATTTGCAGCCTTGCAGCGTCCATCTGCAGCCTCCTCACTGTCATTTGCAGCCTTGCCCAGGCTGCAGTTAAACTGCAGTGACATGTCAGTGTCACTGCAGTTTAAAAATTAACGCCATTGGCCGTTCTCGCAGCTTTTGGCCGCCTTCGGCCGTTCTCGGCAGCTTTCGGCTGCCGAGAACGGCTGAAAGCTGCCGAGAACGGCCGAAAGCTGCCGGGAACGGCCGAAAGCGGCCAAAAACTGCAGTGAAAGGCCGAATGCGCCCGAAAGCCACTGAGAAGGGCCGAAGGCAGGTGAAAGCCGCCCAGGGGCTCACAACAGCGGGGGGATCGGCGTATAACACTCACCCCTGATTTCCCCCTGATTTTAAGGGGAAAAAGGTCTGTGTTATACGCTGATAAATACGGTATGTTCTTTCCACTTCTGGATTATGGCCCCAACAGTGCTCACTGGAACATTCACAAGTTTAGAAATCCTTCTGTAACCAATGCCATCAGTACGTTTTTCAAAAATAAGGTTGCGAAGGTCTAGAGTGAACGCTTTGCTTTTACCCATCATGAGATGTTTCTTGTGTGACACCTTGGTAATGAGACACCTTTTTATAGTCCATCAGTTGAGACTGAACCAGCTGATATTAATTTGCACCGATAAGGGGCAGGATTGCTTTCTAATTACTGATAGATTTCAGCTTGTGTCTTGGCTTTCAATGCCTTTTTGCACCTCCCTCGTGTGTTCAATACTTTTTCCCTGTGTTATTCCATTTTATTACACATAACCTCATTTATTTGTTTTGGTTTCTTTGTATGTATGGATTGCATGGGTTGTTACCGACATGTGGTGATGTCCTGTCAATGGCAAATATATTTATCTATAAAAATGGTGACATGTTCAATACTTCTTTTACCCACTGTATATAACTGTATAGCGGAAACGTTTTGAAGAACCCTTTGTATATCTAATTAGAAGAAATGGCCGCACACCACTGTAGATCAAAATCCTCTTTATTTGGACATCCCAAAAATTACAGGCCTTTAGAATGCTGGGTAGACGCGTTTCTCACACTTCACGTGCGCTTAATTACAGGCATCAGAATGCTGTAATTAAGTGCAAGTGAAGAGTGCGAAACGCCCTGGGGAACATCAATGCAAAACTTAAAAAAAAAAGCAGTGAATTTAAAGCGGAGTTCCACCCAAAAATGGAACTTCCGCTTTAAGCACTCCTCGCCCCCTTACATGCCACGTTTGGCATGTAATTTTGTTTTGGGGGGGGGGGGGGGGGCTTCATTAGGAGGGGGACTTCTTGTCCCACTACCTCCTTCCGCCCAGGGACCGCCTAGGTGACTCCTCCTTTCGCCTTAGGCGGCCCCTCCCTCTAGGTGATCTCCTGGAACACGTGACAGGTCCTAGGAGATCCACTCCGGGAGCGCAGCGCGACTCGCGCATGCGCCATGCCTGCCCGGCCGTGAAGTCGAAAGCGGTCATGGCCGGGTGCCCAGAGTGGCAATGGAGGTGCCGGCGTAGAGGAGGGGGAGAGGAGCGACACCCTGTTCGGCCGCATTGCTGGACCGTGGAACAGGTAAGTGTCCGTTTATTAAAAGTCAGCAACTACACTTTTTGTAGCTGCTGACTTTTAATAAACATAAAAGGCCTGGAACTCCCCTTTAATGATGCTTAAAGTAAAAAATAAAAATGAAAAAAATTCCTTTAAATATAGTGCCTGGGGGTCCCCTTAGTCTGCCTGTAAAGTGGCGCATCTGTAGCATGTATAGAACCTGCTGTAGCAAAACTGACATTGACACTTAAATGACATTTAAATTTGCCGGCAATACAATGCCATGGATGGACACTGATGCCGAGCACCAGCGATCCCTAAAGGCTGATAAACCGAGTGGGTAGATTTTTTTTCCTTTTTTTAAATTTTACAGAGATCAATTCCTGATGTGTCACAATATACAGCAATAAAGAAAAAATACAAGATTTACATTTTATCATTAAAAGCCATCCCTTAGCTCCAGCCAGTGACTTTGGCTAGGCTCAGATGATGCCATCAGTCTGCTGCATGCAGAAGGAAGCATTTCCTCAGTCTCCTCTCCCAATTGACTGCATGTGGAGCCAGCTTCAGTGTTGTGTATTTAGAGAAGTCTTTTAATGGATCAGCACTCTACACAGACTTGTCTATATTATAACTCCACAGCTGGTGTTTTACACCCTTTACGGACCTCGGAAGGACTCAGAAGAGAACAGATGAAATCATTATGTCTTTGTATTATGGTTTATAAGTCATTATCATTAGCCTCTGAAAATGTTAATGTCTTCACTCAGAAATGTAATTACAAAAACTGGATACACCACATACAGATGGAGCTTCATTATCAGACCCAAGACAGAGGAGACCAATTATTCTGTTCAAATGTCACATTCCTTCTTCCATCATCGTGGTGAGCGATAGAATTCTAGCACTGCTGCTGAACCAGTTCCTGGAATCCCGCGACGTACCATTCCTGATATTTACCCATGTACTCATTTCCTGATTGTCATATACAAATCGGCACGGCAGTCACATAGTAATCTTCTACTGAAGGTATACTCAAGTCAAAACTGAAACTTAAAGTGTTACTAAACCCAGGACCCTGAATTCACTATATCTGGTCCCCCACAGTACACAGAACAGTAATTATTTCAGTAAATATAAACTGCTAAATAGCTTTTCTCATCAGCGGCCTTATGACTTCCATCAGTGTCTGGTTAAAGCTTGTAGGAGGAGTTTTCATTCTCCTCTGACTGTCCTATGAGACTGCAGGACCCCTGACCCTCTGTCTGGACAGTGCCAATTGGCCCTGTGCTGCACCCTCCCAAGAAAAAAAAATATCTCTCTAGCAATACACACCAAACTGAGCATTCGCAGAGTGCCCCCAAGGTTCTGTTGTATCAGGAGATGAATTGGGGACAAGGAAACACACTGACCTACCTGACCCACACTGAGCTACACGACCCACACTGACCTACCTGACCCACACTGACCCACACTGACCCACACTGACCCACACTGACCCACACTGACCCACACTGACCCACACTGACCCACACTGACCCACACTGACCCACACTGACCCACACTGACCTTAAAATTTAGGCAGGCCTAGCTGTGAGCTAGGCCTGTTTGTTTTGATCTGGGGGCTGGGGAGTGGTTTACAGTAGCAGCAGGTCACTGACATGCACTTCATCTCTCTGGCGCCTCTTCTGTTTCTGGAAGGCAGGGCAGAGGATTGGAGTGGCATGGAGTGTATTTGGGAGCCCTGACCAATCTCCAACTAGGATTGGCAGGGGGCAGGCCTCCTATATATACTCATGGTCAGCCTGTTGTGGGAGGAGTTGTCAGGTGGAAAAACTGAGTGATGGCGTGTTAGGCTGTCGTGGCCTTTGAGGGAGCCCCCTTTCTGGGGGGGGGGGGGGGGGGGGGGGGGGGGGGGGGGCCTTGGGTCTGGAGCTTCGGAGCTGGGAAGGAACACCTTCAAACAACGCCATACCTCCCAACATTTTGAGATGAGAATGAGGAACACCTACTAACAAACGTATGTAGGCATAGGACACGCCCCTGCCACACCCCCTTAAAGGAATATTAACCAAAAAAGGTTAATTTAAATTTTTTACCACTACTATTCCTTTATATTGGCTCTTAAAATGTACAAATGCAGCAGTTTAGAAATTGTATGAAAGGTTTAGTACTGGGAAACTTTTTATAAGATAAAAAGTACATTTTATATACAACTATGAGGATCAGACCAAAATGAGGGACAAATGAGGGGTAAATAGGGACAGAGGGACATTGCTCCAAATCAGGGACAGTCCCTCAAAAATCAGGGACAGTTGGGAGCTATGAACAATGCTATCTTGGGGTGTCCTGAACAGGAGGAGGAGGAAGAAGACAGTGGGGAGCACTGCTGGGAAAGTCATTCAGGAGGGATCCATTCCGGGGTCGGTGAGGGACCGGCACAGTGAGGAGATCTGGGAGAGACATGCCAGGAGTGGATGTGAAACCAGAGGGAGAGACTGATGTCGCTGGTGTTTGAGTCAGCCAGGAGGGTTGGCAGGACTTGCACAGGACTGACTGGGACAGGTAGTTCACCAAGATTCAGTTAGCACAAAAGTACTTTTTTATCGCTATTGGTTGCTAAACCAAAGGGGACTGGAGACCCCTACCAGCAAATGGCGGATATTGAACAGTTGGGACTTATTCAGAGTGAGGCCTAACCATTGCACAGTAGAGAAAGTGGAGTTGACTCAAGTAGTGTGCTGGAGGAGTATGGAGCTTCAGAGGCTTCCAATATAGACCCAAAATCGTTTGTTCAATCTAACAAAATCAATTATCTGGGCATCCCATGTCCTTTTTCCCCATCCAAGTGGAATCCCCTCTATAAAAACAACAAAAACAAGCTGATCCGCCATTGTCTGGCAATGTGTCACTGAATGCCTGGCTGAGCAGGGTGACAGGTGGAACCAGGGGCGGACTGACAAATCATGGGGCCCCCGGGCAATAGGAGATTATGGGGCCCCCAGGCAATCAGAGATTATGGGGCCACACAGTATACACACACACACACACACAGTATACAATCACACAGTATACACATACATGTTTCTATTGGCTGAGAAGGTACTGGAGAGGTGGGGCAGCTATAATCTCTGGATTTTTAGACCAAAAGGATGTCGGTAAGGGACATTTCAGAAACAGATGTAAAAAAAAAAACACAGATTTTTACATACTGTCCCTGGTTTTACTGAGGCTGGCAACCCTGATGGGGCCCCCTAGTGGCCCGGGGCCCTCAGGAAGTGCCCGAGTGGCTGAATGGTCAGTCCGCCCCTGGGTGGAACTACTACACTCAGCGACCCCATGGGGGCACCACTACATTACTGTTCTATGAATATTCCGTCTGGGTTTCTGCCGGGTATGATGGTTTTCTCCCACAATCCAAAGTTGTGTCTGATAATTTATCTGCTTCCACCCAAAACTTTCCATAGTGTCTTATGTAACTGCTACAGGATCAGGACTATGTCAAACAACTTCAAGGCAGGGACTCACTAGAACGGTTCACTGTTCTTTGTACGTTGTAAATGACACTATATAAATAAAACTAAATATATTCTGTAGTTGGGACATTATTCTGTACATCCTGTAGCTACGGGTTACAAACCACCTGCAAATAAATCCGATAGAAATGTCACGCTTTATTTATAGAATATCTACCACACTGGCTGTAGACACATCACCTCCGCTTCTAGACTTGCTCACTTATTGTAGAAGGTTTACCAGTTATACACTTTAGTGTATGTAGCGGTCACACTTTAATGAGTGAGCGATATAAGTGGAAATTTTGTTTTTTCCCTCAGAACAGTAATGGGGTTCTGAGGGTTAATTGTACAGGTTTACTTTGGCATCAGTTTGGCTGGGCTGGACTAGGGTTCTGCCTGGTCATAGGTGCAGTGAAGTGCCTATGACAGGCCGAGAACCAGGCCTGGTTGGACGTTTTGGGTACCAATCTTTCCCGGAGCCAATCAGTGGGCGCGTCTGGTCCTGCTGCGTAGTCTGGGAAGGGGTATTTAAGGTGCTGAAGTCACGTGTTCGGGGTTCGGCAGTAGCTGTCTGTTCCTGGTTCTGCACCTTAGCCCCGTGAGGGGTCCCGGGCCTAGAAGCGTTTGCCGTCCCACAAACATGGTCAGTTTGACCAGCCCCATAGACCTGCATGGTCTGGGGTGGGGATCGGTCTGTTCCCGAGTCTCAGAGCTGGCTAGCCCGAGGCCCAGTAACTGAAGGAGGATTCAAGGCGTCCCGGTGTGCTCTCAGTATTGGAGGGGCACCACAACTCGTACAAGTGACCGGGGAGGACTCTTCGGGGGAGGGCCAACAAGCTGGCATCTCAGTAAGAGCCTGGAAGCTGATTTGAATGGACACTAAAGAATCCACACTTCCACAGTACTGCCAAGGAGACAGAGAATGTTCCAGGTACTGCGGGAAAGGTTCCCATTATCTTCAGTTACAAGATTATTCTGTAGCAGACACTGTTGCAAGTTTCCGGATCACATTGTTGGCTGCTAGACCTCTGGCTAGAGGTTTATCCGGCATTGAAGTACCCAGCTGCGAGTGGCTACTCTCTGGGTTGATTAGAGACATTTAGTGGATGTCAGCAGTTCAAGGTGCCTGAGTTTTATCACCCTTGCCCTCTATTCCTATCAGAGACTGTGTTATGTTGGATGTTACCACTGCAGAATAAAAACCTTAAAAAGGACTTTTATGTGTCAGCATCCGAAGTTGTTGGGTACTAACCCTGGGAACCCCTGGGCATTCACCGACAAGCCAAGAGGAGGTACCTGGTAAGCCCAAAAATCAAGGCCGCCCCTCAAGGGGTTATGGCCACTACATGTACAATAAATTTGAGCGATTGTGATTACAATAAATATTCTGATTCCAGTCTGCTGCTTGTTTCTGACTTCATTTCTTATTAAAAAGCACTATTGCAGAATTTTTTGACCATCAATTAATATGGAAAGTATGGAGCTTAACCCCTTGGCGCCGGTCCTTTAAGGTTTTTTGGCATTCCAGGAGGCGGGGCGGAGTTTGTGACCAAGTGGCTGCCGTGATTGGCTGTTACGGCGGTCACATGATCGGAAATAACTCCCGATCGTAGGAAGCGATCGGGAGCTTTTTGCGAGCCACCAGTCACTGTAGCGGGAGCGTGCAAGGTGCACGCCTTCAGCACAGCTAGATCGGCGCTAATGCACGCAAATATGCGGCCCCACTGCGCCAAGGCCCGGCCGACCGAGAGGTCGCATACTGTATCGCATACTGTACCGACTGCGTGCGGTCGGTGCCTAGGGGTTAAAGTCTTACTAAACCCACAACAGAAAAATCAGTCTGTATGTGCAGTATAGCATGCTTGTTATACTCACTGTGGAACCTAAGGGGTTAAACCTGCGTGTGTGTAAAAAGGCTGTTTGATCCTGTCTTCTCTGACCCTCCCCTTCTTCCACTGTCCCCAATCCATCTACTGATAGCACAGAGCCTTGGGGGCACTCTGCACATGCTCAGGTTGGTGTGTAATGCTAGAGAGTGTTTTTTTTTTTTTTCTTGGGAAGGTGAATGTGATCAGCACAAGGCCAATCAGCACAGTCCAGACAAAGGGTCAGGGGTCCTGCAGCCTCATAGGACATTCAGGGGAGAATGAAAACTCCTCCTACAAGCTTTAACTAGACACTGATAAAAGTCACAAGACTGCTATATACTGCTGATGAGAAAGGGTATTTAGCAGTTTATATTTACTAAAATAATTGCCTTTCCATGTTCTGTGTACTGTGGGAGACATATACAGATACATACATACAGATATAGTGAATGTAGGGTTCTGCGTTTAGTAACGCTTTAAGCTATACCCTTTATTGGCTAACATGAGTTAGCCAATGGGACAGCAATGGGCAGTTCAAAAAGACTTAATAAGATGTCAAGTTTGAGGTGACAAGAGTTATATTTCAGTGCTTCCATGAAATGTATAAAGCCCAATGAAGTTATCCCCAAAGCTTGCTCCTTCAACACATTAGAGTTGAACTCCAGCTTTTGTTACACTTTACATAGTTAGTCTGTGCCAAGCTGGCCCAAGCACACTGTCCCTTACTAACATGCGAGACCGCTGGATGTGCGGTATAAATTGTATGTAGATGTTGCTACCTAAAGCATACCTCCCAACATTTTGAGATGGGAATGAGGGACACCTACCAGCAAATATATGTAGGCATAGGACACGACCCCCTTGCCACACCCCCTAAAGTGGTTGTAAACCCTTACAAACCACTTTGACCTACAGGTAAGCCTAGATTAAGGCTTACCTGTAGGTCCAAGAAATATCTCCTAAACCTACACGGTTTAGGAGATATTTGCTAAAAGACAGGCACCGCTGTCTACGGCGCATGCGCCGTAGACAGCGGCGCGCAGGCGCACTGGGCATGCCTTAGATAGCGGCGATATGCCGCTCGTGGCGGCTCCTGTTCGCATGCGCGGGAGTGACGTCATCGCGGCTCCAGCGAATCACAACGCCGGAGCAGCAAGACCCCGAAATCACTCCGGGATACATGGCAGCGGTGAAGATGAAGACGGAGTACCGCTTCGGGGGCTTCGTTCTCAGGTAAGTTATTCATAATAAGCTAGTGTGCTATGCATACTAGCTTATTATGCCATTGCCTTGCAGGGTGCATTTTTTTTTTTTAATTGCCTTTACTTCCTCTTTAAAAGGAGAATTAACCAAACAAAAAAAAGGTTAATTAAATTTACAAGCAACTTTTTTTTTACCACTACTATTCCTTTACATTGGCTTTTAAAATTTACAAATGCAGCAATTTATAATTTGGAATGAAGGTTTAGCACTGCAAAACACTTTTTGAAAGCTAAAAAGTGCATTTTATATACATCTATATAGGTCAGACCAAACTGAGGGACAAATGAGGAGGAATGAGGAACAGAAGGACATTGCTGCAAATCAGGGACAGTCCCACAAAATCAGGGACAGTTGGGAGCTATGCCTAAAGGATGGGTGCGAGCCGAGACCTTTCTGTCTTATACCCGGAACACTCTAGAATGGCGCTCAGCCATTCATAGAATAGAAAGTATTCTAGCAATGAATATACAGCTTCCTCTGATAGGCGGAGGTTGTGACATTATCAGCCTCCCTCTCTGAGCCAATCAGAGGAAGCTTTGTATTCATTACTAGAATACATCACTTTCTCTGAATGGCTGAGCACCGCTGACAAGTTTTCCTGACAACAAGAGAAAAATGGTGACAGGGGAGGAGCATCCAGCAGATTGACAGCCTCAGCTCTGTTCCTGTGTGGAAAGGGGGGGGGGGGGGGAGGCCTTTCCATGAAATGCACAGATGTGAACATGACCCATAGGAAACCATAAAGATAAAGGGGACGGGGGCCTGGCTGGTACCCAACCAAGTGTCCTCAAGGAATAGGGCAAATGGACTATCTCGGTACAGTACAACGGGGGTAAGTTCATTGTCCTTGTTATGTGTTACTAATTTTGTACAAATAAACTTTGTACTTTTTTATATATTTGTTTATATACTTGAACTTACCCCCATTGTACTGTACCGAGACAGTCCAATTGCCCTATTCCTTTGAGGAGACCTGGTTGGGGACCAGGCCCCCGTCCCCTTTATCTCTAAACTTTCTAGATGATGGTACAATTCTGTTTACATCCCCTACTTATTTTTGATTTAAAATAGAGGCTACTCTTATTTCTCCATAGGAAACCCATGTTGAAACACGCTGGTTCACACCTATGCATTTTTAAGCGCGTTTTCCTTTTTGCAGAAACACACTACAGTCCATTTAACATGGTTTCCTATGGATGTAGTTCACATCTGTGCATTTTATGGAAAGGACCAGGGACTTTTTTTCTGGTTTTTGGTTCCATAGACTTCAATGGATCAAAAAAGTGTATTGAAAAAACGCAAAATGCACCTGGAATATGCAAAACTGCGACCTGCATAGGTATGAACCAGGCCTTAAAGGTTTACCTCTACTTTGAAACATATGGATAAAAGCAGGGGCGGACTGACAACTCATGGGGCCCCCGGGCAAATCGGAGATTATGGGGCCCCCGGGCAATCGGAGATTATGGGGCCCCCAAGCAATCAGAGATTATGGGGCCCCCAGGCAATCGGAGATTATGGGGCCCCCAAGCAATCAGAGATTATGGGGCCCCCAGGCAATCAGAGATTATGGGGCCCCCAGGCAATCAGAGATTATGGGGCCACACAGTATACACATACATGTACACATAGTATACACAGACACGTTTCTATTGGCTGAGAAGGTACTGGAGAGGTGGGGCAGCTATAATCTCGGGATTTTTAGACCAAAAGGATGTCGGTAAGGGACATTTCAGAGACAGATGTAAAAAAACACAGATTTTTACATTCTGTCCCTGGTTTTACTGAGGCTGGCAACCCTGATGGGGCCCCCTAGTGGCCGGGGCCCTCGGGCAATGCCCGAGTGGCCAAATGGTCAGTCCCCCCCTGGATAAAAGGATAATTTCTATAGACCTAAAAGTGTTATATTTCATCCCAACAATTCGGTCTGCTTGTGATAATGAAGAAATGTGATGCAGAAATAAAGAAATGTGGAAAAAAAAAAAAAGGAATGTACAGACTGAATACTACAATTACATTTATAAGTTGCTTCTAGTCATCAGAGAATATTTCATACTAGGAGGTTCTTTAAGGAGAAGAACGGATTTAGAAACGAGCAGCGCCTCTAGAATTAGGAAGTATACCATTTCCTTTCTGATTCCCATTTCCTGAAAACCTCCATGAAAACCTCAAAGATGAAATGAGGCTTCGTACAAGAAGGGGGTTTCCACCTTCCCCGGAGATAAGTCCAGTCCCTGGCTTGAGACCCAAATACTGACTTCCAGCCCCGAATGTCAATACTCCGGCACCCCCCCCCCCCCCCCCCCCCCGCACTGAGAGCCTTCCTATTTCAAGAGTATTGAAAAAGGGTTGCCTCAATGAATACATAAACGATAGGGTTAGGTACCATCATCCTATAATTCTATAGTAGACAGAAAAGAATGATGATCCAAGGGCTACTCCAAGTAGTGCCCTCAATTCATCAAAATGGTGACAAGAACTATTGCGGTACCCAAATATACAACAGGGGTTGATAAAAAATATATACCATTTATTACAAAGAAATATAGAAACACTTTACAAATGATGGTAACAATGATTACATAATCATTGAAACATAAGGTTTACAGAACAATAATTTATTAATTATACACAGTAATAAGGGATTAGACGTAACCCTCGACAAGTTTCACGGCCTACGCCGCTTCTTCAGGAGGCGTCACCCAAAAATCAATAAAGGCCTGTAAGGCAAGTAAACGGCATCACTTAAGACACCCTATTAGGGTAGTCCCCCGGGAGGCGGACGGGGGGGGGGGCTAATTGGACGGACCAGTAATAACCTTGAATGAATATGACACATATGCAGTAGAGCAAATTAGCCCCAGCGGTAGCAGACTATTACTGACTGAATGTCAGTGGAGTCTCATTATAATACTGTTGCAATGATCTTGCTGTAGCAAAAATAGTGGATATTCCCGGGTGTCTGCCGTCTCCTTGAGACCCAAATACTGACTTCCAGCCCAGAATGTCAATACTCCGGCACATCCCCCTGCACTGAGAGGCTTCCTATTTCAAAAGTATGTAAACCCAACACTTTTTAAATCCTGATATAGGACTACTGTACTATGAAAAAGTATCCCGTTCTCTTTGTATTGTTTCCTTTGTGTGAAATCCCTGGTGTTCCTGCCAGTCCCTCTGCTTTGCTATTAAAAACTGACCACACTAAGCAGGAGAACGCATCATGATCAGTTCTCTAGCTGTGCTGGGAACTCAGTGTGCTTTCCTCCATTGATCAGACTTGTCCTGACACCCCCACTCCTGTACAGCTTTTCACTGACAAGTTCAGTGTGCTGCTGTTTCTCCTGAGGTCACGTTTTTATAAAAAATAAAAATTATATTATATATTTTTTATTTTTATAGATATATATTATATAAAATATATATATATATATAATAATAAATAATATATATATATATTTTTATATATATAAATAAAATAAAAATACATTTTTTATACAAAAAATGGAGACAAATGGTATTTATGTTTTTTTTTTACACAGTATGTATATACACAAATGTTTTGCTTTTCATTTTTATTTTAAACTGAATGAGTTGTTTTACAAGGTGGGGGTTTACAATCACTTTAATAGATTGGGGGGGGGGGGGGCAAAATGTCAGAGCCCAGGCTTTGTAAATGGAGGCGTCTTTTAAATATTGAGTGCCCTGGTACTGGTGGGGCACCGATCAGATATTGAAGGTACCTCTAGATACCCACTTAAAGTGTTTGTCATGGTTTGGCTTTGCCTAAAGTGGCACATCTAACAATAACTGGCTACAATGAGGGAAAAAATGATTTGGCCCCCTGCTGCTTTTGTATGTTTGCCCACTGACAAAGAAATGATCAGTCTATAATGTTAATGGTCGGTTTATTGTAACAGTGAGAGACAGAATAACAACAGAAATATCCAGAAAAACGCATTTCCAAAAAGTTATAAACTGATTTGCATTATTATGGGTGAAATAAGTATTTGACCCCTTTGCAAAACATGACTTGGCACTTGGTGGCAAAACCCTTGTATTTTAACAGTGAGTAAAAAAAAAAATATCCAGAAAAACGCATTATATTTAAGTTATACATTGATTTGCATTTTAATGAATGAAATAAGTATTTGATCCCCTATCAGCAAGATTTCTGGCTCCCAGATGTCTTCTATACAGGTAATGAGCTGAGATTAGGAGCACTCTCTTAAGGGGAGTGCTCCTAATCTCAGCTTGTTACCTGTATAAAAGCCACCTGTCCACAGAAGCAATCAATCAGATTCCAATCTCTCCACCATGGCCAAGACCAAAGAGCTGTCCAAGGATGTCAGGGACAATATTGTAGACCTACACAAGGCTGGAATGGGCTACAAGACCATCGCCAAGCAGCTTGGTGAGAGGGTGACAACTGTTGGTGCGATTATTCGTAAAAGGAAGAAACACAAAATAACGGTCAATCTCCCTCGGTCTGGGGCTCCATGCAAGATCTCACCTCGTGGCGTTTCAATGATCATGAGAACGGTGAGGAATCAGCCCAGAACCACACCGGAGAATCTTGTCAATGATCTCAAGGCAGCTGGGACCATAGTCACCAAGAAAACAACTGGTAACACTATGCTGTGAAGGACGGAAATCCTGCAGCGCCCGCAAGGTCCCCCTGCTCAAGAAAGCACATGTACAGGCCCGTCTGAAGTCTGCTAATGAACATCTGAATGATTCAGAGGAGAACTGGGTGAAAGTGTTGTGGTCAGATGAGACCAAAATCGAGCTCTTTGGCCTAAACTCAACTCGCTGTGTTAGGAGGAGGAGGAGGAATGCTGCCTATGACCCCAAGAACGCCATCCCCACCGTCCAACATGGAGGTGGAAACATTATGCTTTGGGGGGGGGGGGGGGGGGGGTTCTGTTAAGGGGACAGGATAACTTCACTGCATCAAAAGGGACGATGGTCGGGGCCATGTACCATCAAATCTTGGGTGAGAACCTCCTTCCCTCAGCCAGGACATTGAAAATGGGTTGTGGATGGGTATTCCAGCATGATAATGACCCAAAACACACGGCCAAGGCGACAAAGGTCTGGCTCAAGAAAAAGCACATAAAGGTCTTGGAATGGCCCAGCCAGTCTCCAGACCTTAATCCCATAAAAAATATGTGGAGGGAGCTGAAAGTTTGGGATTACCAAACGTCAGCCTCAAAACCTTAAAGACTTGGAGAGGATCTGCAAAGAGGAGTGGGACAAAATCTCTCCTGAGATGTGTGCAAACCTGGTGACCAACTACAAGAAACGTCTGACCTCTGATTGCCAACAAGGGTTTTGCTACCAGGGTACCAAGTCATGTTTTGCAAAAGGGGTCAAATACTTATTTCACCCATTATAATGCAAATCAGTTTATAACTTTTTGGAAATGCGTTTTTATGGATATTTTTGTTGTTCTGTCTCTCATTGTTAAAATAAACCTACCATTAAAATTATAGACTGATCATTTCTTTGTCAGTGGGCAAACGTACAAAATCAGCCGGGGATCAAATACTTTTTTCGCCCACTGTACGGTCGATCGGCGGGTGTATGTTTATGAGTTTTTCTTCATTCAAGAGGAGTGCCAACAAAAAAAAAAAAAAATTTAAAAAGTCAGCAGATACAAATACTGCAGCTGCTGACTTTTAATAATTGGACACTTACCTGTCCCGGGGTCCAGCGATGCGGGCGAACGAGACCCCCCCTCGTTCCCCGCTCTGCTCGCGGCGCCGGCATTCTTAATGTGGGAACCCGGCTGTGGCTTCACAGCCGGGCACCCACTGCGCATGCGCGAGCGGCGCCGTGCGCCGTGATTCGACGCTCACCCATCTGGGACACATGACAGGTCCCAGATGACTGTGCGGCGCCTACAGGAAGTGACGTTTAGCCCGGGCAACGAAGGTGGCAGACTACGAGGGACCCCCTAGCAACAGGCATTTAGAGGTGAGTAAAAAATTTTTTTTTTTTTTCCAATTAATTTTTTTTACATTTTTTTATGATTTTTAAGCTACTTTTTTTTTTGCCCGCAACCCCACTTTCAGCCAAACCTGGCGGTCTCCTTGGAGTTTCTGTCCCTCTACCTCAGTGACAAAAAACACTTGTGCTTTATGTGTGAAAATGAAATGTCTACCCGGTTATTATAGTTATGCTTCCAAATATTATTACAGTATATGCTTTTATGTCTACATATATATCTATTTGTATGAATACAATAAAAATGCCTCTATTCTGTATAACTATCCTATTTAATTATTCTGCCTTTTTGCATTTTCACTAGACCCATCTAGCTCCAGAAAAAGCACGCCCAGAAAGCAAAACTAGTCGGAGCGTGAATTTTTTAACAAATGAAAAGCAGAATTGATATACCCTGGTTTGACTTTTGTTAACCCCTTACCAACTATTCTAGGATTTTATCTGTTTAGATTACCTTATATGTTATTATAGTGGGGTAATTGTTAAACTCTAGGAATTCTCTGGCCCACCAGGCCAGTCCATCGGCTGGACCCTGGAATCAGTGGTTGGTCACTGAGATTTTTTTTTAGCCACATTCACTGATGTATATGTTTTTATTTGTCTATGTCTCTAATCTTTGTTACCATTTTATAAAATAAAAAAATTGACTTTTTTTTTTTTTTTAGAAAAAAGCATACCTAAAGAAGTCCATTCTTCTCAATCTTCCAATGTTTCATTCAGCCAGAAGCAATAAATGCGTTTATGAGCTTTGTAGAGCAATAAACAATCTTTCTGGAAACAGAGTATAGGTCGAGGCCTGAAGGCAGAGAAACTGGCGGAGGCTGGTTGAAGTAGTACTGAATTCATTTTTACTGTACAGTATTTAGAAGTAGTATTACATTCATTTATACTGTATATAGAAGTGGTATTACATTTATTTTTTCTGTATATAGTAGTATTACA
Organism: Lithobates sylvaticus; assembly: GCA_028564925.1. Classification (NCBI taxonomy): domain Eukaryota; kingdom Metazoa; phylum Chordata; class Amphibia; order Anura; family Ranidae; genus Lithobates; species Lithobates sylvaticus. The sequence goes on along the minus strand of CM053036.1, from coordinate 36,771,400 downwards.
TTCATTTACACTGTATATAGAAGTAGTATTACATTCATTTATACTGTATATAGAAGTAGTATTAGATTCAAATATAATGTATATGTATGTTCTGTATATTAAAGTAGTATTGAATTCAGTTATTGTATATTGAAGTAGTATTGAATTCCATTATATTGTATACTGTATTGAAATAGCATTGAGTTTAGCCTTCATAAGGCGTCTTTGTAAATTACATCTATGGCTCTAGCACCTAGATTTTACAGCTCTAAAGAGCTCCATCTCACAAGAACAGCTTCTGATTGGAGTATGGCAAGTTTTGCTCCCCGGTGGGTCCTTACTGCTGCCCTTCCCTTCCTTAGGTGCCGCTGCCCTAGACTCCCTTCCTTAGGGGCTGTTGCCCTAGACTCCCTTCCTTAGGGGCTGTTGCCCTAGACTCCCTTCCTTAGGGGCTGTTGCCCTAGACACCCTTCCTTAGGGGCTGTTGCCCTAGACACCCTTCCTTAGGGGCTGTTGCCCTAGGCACCCTTCCTTAGGGGCTGTTGCCCTAGGCACCCTTCCTTAGGGGCTGTTGCCCTAGGCACCCTTCCTTAGGGGCTGTTGCCCTAGGCACCCTTCCTTAGGGGCCGTTGCCCTAGACTCCCTTCCTTAGGTGCCGCTGCCCTAGACTCCCTTCCTTAGGTGCCGCTGCCCTAGACTCCCTTCCTTAGGGGCCGCTGCCCTAGACTCCCTTCCTTAGGGGCCGCTGCCCTAGACTCCCTTCCTTAGGGGCCGCTGCCCTAGACTCCCTTCCTTAGGTGCCGCTGCCCTAGACTCCCTTCCTTGGGTGCCGCTGCCCTAGACTCCCTTCCTTGGGTGCCGCTGCCCTAGACTCCCTTCCTTGGGTGCCGCTGCCCTAGACTCCCTTCCTTGGGTGCCGCTGCCCTAGACTCCCTTCCTTGGGTGCCGCTGCCCTAGACTCCCTTCCTTGGGTGCCGCTGCCCTAGACTCCCTTCCTTGGGTGCCGCTGCCCTAGACTCCCTTCCTTGGGTGCCGCTGCCCTAGACTCCCTTCCTTGGGTGCCGCTGCCCTAGACTCCCTTCCTTGGGTGCCGCTGCCCTAGACTCCCTTCCTTGGGTGCCGCTGCCCTAGACTCCCTTCCTTGGGTGCCGCTGCCCTAGACTCCCTTCCTTGGGTGCCGCTGCCCTAGACTCCCTTCCTTGGGTGCCGCTGCCCTAGACTCCCTTCCTTGGGTGCCGCTGCCCTAGACTCCCTTCCTTGGGTGCCGCTGCCCTAGACTCCCTTCCTTGGGTGCCGCTGCCCTAGACTCCCTTCCTTAGGTGCCGCTGCCCTAGACTCCCTTCCTAAGGGGCTGTTGCCCAAGACACCCTTCCTTAGGTGCTTCTGCCCTAGACTCCCTTCCTTAAGTGCTTCTGCCCTAGACTCCCTTCCTTAAGTGCTGTCCACCAAGACTCCCTTCCTTAGGTGCCGCTGCCCTAGACTCCCTTCCTAAGGGGCTGTTGCCCAAGACACCCTTCCTTAGGTGCTTCTGCCCTAGACCCCCTTCCTTAGCTGCCGCTGCCCTAGACTCCCTTCCTTAAGTGCTGTCCACCAAGACTCCCTTCCTTAGGGGCCGCTGCCCAAAACTCCCTTCCTTAGGTGCTGCTGCTCTTTAAAACTGGTGAATCTTGTCACTAGAGACAGCCATAGACATTATTTACTGTTTATGAAATCTGAACTCCAGCCTGACATAAAACGTCACCATTTAATCTAGCCATGGAATAGTTAACCAAGTCAATGTTCACACTTGTATAACCTTTTTAGCCTGCAACAATTCAGCAATGGGCCTACTGATTAAGCACAACCCTACTTAGGACAGGGGTATTGGGGACCATTACAAATCCTATGTTAAGTAAACAATAAACACATAAGTATTTCAACTATGCATATAGATGTTTACCCCGTTTATCACTTTTGGATGTTTTTCATATCTGAATTTTACCTATTTAAATGTTTTTGGAAGCCTAGTTTTAAGTCTGTCAGGTGGAAAGGCAGCGACAGGCAACCAACAGATCTCCAGCTTTGTGGAACTACAATATCAGCATGTCCTGCTGAGTGCCTGGTCGACATTATACGCTCCCTTTCTCCCTTTCCCATGCTAAAATTTGCAGTTCTACAACATCTCCAGATTTACTGGACTGAAGGGTCAGTCCAACCAAGTGAGCAAAATATCAAGTACCGTATATACTCGAGTATAAGCCGAGTTTTTCAGCATATTTTTTTTGTGCTGAAAATCTCTCCCTCGGCTTATACTCGAGTCAAGCACTTTTCTTCAGCAGAGAATGACATTTTCCGAACCGACTTTGGGGCCTCGTATCTCGGGGTCACTTGATGCTAGGAACCAAAAATTTGGTGGAAACTAGCACTACAGTGGACCTAGCACTACAACATATCCAAAGATGGGGTTCCTAGCACCAAGTGGCCCCGAGATACAGGGCCCCAAAGTCGGTTCGGAAAATGTCATTCTCTGCTGCAGAAAAGTGCTTGACACTCTCTGAAGCGATTTTGGGGCCCCTGTATCTTGGGGCCACTTGGTCCTAGGAACCCCTCTTTGGATATGTTGTAGTGCTAGTTCCACTGGGTTTCACACCAAATTTGGGGTTCCTAGCACCAAGTGACTCCGAGATACGGCGCCCCAAAGTCAGTCAATTGTGTCCAGCTATGTGTCTACAGCAATGTCATTTTGGGACCCATTTTGGCTGCAGCTAGGGGGCATCTAGGAACCCTTAACTACCAAGTTTGAAGTTCGGGGGACCTATGGCTGGCACTACAACATATCCAAAGATGGGGTTCCTAGCACCAAGTGGCCCCGAGATACAGGGCCCCAAAGTCGGTTCGGAAAATGTCATTCTCTGCTGCAGAAAAGTGCTTGACACTCTCTGAAGCGATTTTGGGGCCCCTGTATCTTGGGGCCACTTGGTCCTAGGAACCCCTCTTTGGATATGTTGTAGTGCTAGTTCCACTGGGTTTCACACCAAATTTGGGGTTCCTAGCACCAAGTGACTCCGAGATACGGCGCCCCAAAGTCAGTCAATTGTGTCCAGCTATGTGTCTACAGCAATGTCATTTTGGGACCATTTTGGCTGCAGCTAGGGGGCATCTAGGAACCCTTAACTACCAAGTTTGAAGTTCGGGGGACCTATGGCTGCAAATGGGCACAGTGAGGCATGCAAATGGGCACAGTGAGGCATGCAAATGGGCACAGTGAGGCATGCAAATGGGCACAGTGAGGCATGCAAATGGGCACAATGAGGCATGCAAATGGGCACAGTGAGGCATGCAAATGGGCACAGTGAGGCATGCAAATGGGTACAGTGAGGCATGCAAATGGGTACAGTGAGGCATGCAAATGGGTACAGTGAGGCATGCAAATGGGTACAGTGAGGCATGCAAATGGGTACAATGAGGCTGCAAATGGGCATTGTTGACCCCCTTTTCCACTTGCAGTAGCTGTGCATTTCTCACCCTAGGCTTATACTCGAGTCAATAAGTTTTTCCATTTTTTTTGTGTGGTAAAATTAGGTGCCTTGGCTTATATTCGGGTCGGCTTATACTCGAGTATATACGGTAGGTTTCTCTAATCCTTTCCGACCTTCCAGCAGTGAGAACTTCAAGTAGAAGCTCCTAGCTTTATCACCCCCCTATGGTCATTACCAAGGCAAGCAAAGGCGTTTTGCTGGGGTCTCATTCCTCCTGCTGAATTGTTGGCAAAGTAAACTGAAAGTAGAATTTAGTGCGATTAGGGAAATTCTCAACTAAAGTGTGGCAACGAGAACTTACCAGCAGAGGCGGCTCTCTAATTAGGCAAATTAGGGGGTCGCCTTAGGCCTCGCCCCCATAGGGGCCTCATGGGCACTGCCGCCTAATTATTTTTCCCATCATGGATGTGAATGGGGCCTCATGTCTCAGATTTGCCTAAGGCCTCACAAAGCCTAGAGCCGCCTCTGCTTACCAGCTTAAGCCACAGACATGAATAAAAATACCTGATGGGTTATTCAAACCCAAAAAAAGATGAGAGATATCACATCTGTTTGCGTTTACCCTTTAAATTAAATTTGGTAATTGTTCCCATTCTGATAGAAACATCTGCACTGATAGGAAGAGACTTGATCAGAGGCAAACACTAATTTTTCCAACAGGAATGCACAGGGCTGACACTACTACCGATATACTACACAAAGGATGGGAGGAATTTCAGTAAAAAGGAGAAAGCCCCTTTAACTACAGCCTGCTGAAATTCCCTAATTGCTTAATTATTCATGCAGAGACCCAGTTCATTTTCCTAGGAGAAAGTCACACAGGCTGAATTTGATACATTGAAAACAAAAAAAAAAAGAACGAGCAGAATAACTAAAAAGTACCTTGTTCTTCCAAGATTCCGATCTTCTTGTCCCCAGAGCTGACGTCCGCTTTACGGCTTTTCCTGGATCTTAAAAAATGGAAAGCACGGCCTTTTAACATTATACCTGCACCATGAACGTCTTCTGATAGAGCAAATACAGGAAGTGTCATTCAGATATGGTTAAGTTCCTGTTACACTGACAAAGTTTTAACGCTTTGCTGTACGAATCAAACTAACACAAAGACTCATGCTCATACTTTCCTGTTCTGCGGCCACAGTCCACGTGACCTGTCACTCAGCTGGTGACTGTACGTGGCTATTGATGGATAGCAGGTTAGCACGTCTGCCAGACAGCACTGGGATAATGGGTCTGAATCTCAGGAGGAACACTAAACTTGAACTCAAGGCAGCTATAAAGTGTACAAATGAATGTAACTACGTATATATTAAAGTGACCCTGCCATAGTTATAAAAGCAACCAAAACTCATACCCTGCAAAAGAAGGTCAATCTCCCACTGCCCATGCTGTTGAACACCACTATCCACCAAGAAAGCTAAGAAACCAACAGTTATGGTAGTGTCAATTGCCTGCCTCCCCCCCTTTTAGGAGCCACTGGTTCCTCAAAGTCATTACAAGACACAGCAGTGTGTGGACATCGGCAGGAGTGTAACATGCCCTGGCGGTGGTTGTTAGGCCAGATCCTACCCCAAGGGGCTTGCATTGACAGCTTCCAGCCAGAGTGATTGGAAACCTAAGCTCTGGCTCACACCCTACATCCAAAAGGTCTTTAGCATAGGGCAGTGATGGCGAACCTTTTTGAGCCCGAGTGCCCAAACTGAAATAAATACATTGGTTTTGTGTTGCAAAGTGCCAACACAGCAATTCGCGAGAGAGGGGGGCTGAGAGAAAGAGAGGGGTTGTGTGAGAGAGAGAGGGGGGAGATAGAGAGAGGGGGGAGGAGACAGCGAGAGTGAGAGGGGGGTGTGAGAGAGGCTGAGAGGGAGGGGGCAGAGAGAGAGGGGTGTGAGAGATATGCTGAAATAGAGAGGGAACAGAGAGAGAGGGGCTGAGAGAGAGGGATGTGAGAGAAATGCTGAGAGAGAGGGAGAGGGGACAGAGAGAGAGGGAGAGGGGACAGAGAGAGAGGGAGAGGGGACAGAGAGAGAGGGAGAGGGGACAGAGAGAGAGGGAGAGGGGACAGAGAGAGAGGGAGAGGGGACAGAGAGAGAGGGGAGAGGGGACAGAGAGAGAGGGAGAGGGGACAGAGAGAGAGGGAGAGGGGACAGAGAGAGAGGGGTGTGAGAGAAATGCTGAGAGAGAGGTGATCTGAGAGAGAGAGAGAGAGAGAGAGAGAGATGGGCAACAGGGAGAGAGAGAGAGGGGGAGGGGACAGAGAGAGAGAGAGAGGGGAACAGAGAGAGAGAGAGAGGGAGGGGACAGAGAGAGAGAGAGAGGGGACAGAGAGAGAGAAGAGGGGACAGAGAGAGAGAGAGAGGGGACAGAGGAGAGAGAGAGAGAGAGAGAGGGAGAGGGACAGAGAGAGAGAGACAGAGAGGGAGGGACAGAGAGAGAGAGAAGGGGACAGGGAGAGAGAGACAGAGAGAGAGAGAGGGGGGGTGTGGGAAGGGAGAGAGAGAGAGAGAGAAGAGGTGACAGAGAGAGAGAGAGAGGAGGAGAGAGAGACAGAGAGAGAGAGAGAGAGAGAGAGAGAGAGAGAGAGAGAGGGACAGAGAGAGAGAAGAGGGAAGAGAGAGAGAGAGAGAGACAGAGAGAGAGAGAGAGACAGAGAGAGAGAGAGAGAGACAGAGAGAGAGAGAAGAGGGACAGAGAGAGAGAGAGAGAAGAGAGAGAGAGAGAGAGAGAGAGAGAGAGAGGGACAGAGAGAGAGAAGAGAGAAGAGGGACAGAGAGAGAGAGAGAGAGGGACAGAGAGAGAGAGAGAAGAGGGACAGAGAGAGAGAGAAGAGAGAGAGAGAGAAGAGGGACAGAGAGAGGGGTGCGAGAGAAATGCTGAGAGAGGGGGACACAAAGAGGGGGGGACGGAAAAAGAGGGGAGGGGGGCTGAGAGGAGAGGGAGACCTCTAGCTCTGTCCTGGACCCTCTCGTGTGCCCACAGAGATGGCTCTGCGTGCCAGCTGTGGCACGCGTGCCATAGGTTCGCCATCACTGGCATAGGGAATACGGGACTACTACCGTGTTTGCCCGAAAATAAGACCAGGTCTTATCTTAATTTTGGTTACAAAAAACACACTAGGGCTTATTTTCAGGGGATGTCTTATTTACAGTATGTACATTATAGTAATACCGGTATTAATAACGTATACGCATAAAGTGCGTTTGTCTGGCTGACAGTCTTAAAGGGGTTGTTGCTTTATAAAAAAAAAAGCATGATAGACAACACAGATAGACAACACAGTGTTTGTGCTGTGTCATTTATCCATCTCTATTTTCTAAAAAACCTGTTAAAATCTAAAAACTGTGTCCTCTGTCTTTTTTTAACAGGCGATGAGAAAAGAGAAGATCGGAGATCATCGTGACAAGCCCGTCGGGAGGAGAGCAGAAAAAGGAGGACCGAGATCACCGCTGACGTCAGTGCACTGAAGACGGAGGGGCCGCCGACATCAGGTGGGAGGAGGGGAGGAAAGAGCCGAGAGGAGAGAAGAGGACCTCCGGCAGGTCAGCGGTGGGTGTAAACATGTTTTCTTTTTTTAAATACAGCAGCAAACGGAGACACTGGCCCATATTTACAAAACGAATTACAGGATTTTTAATGAGATTTACTAGGGCTTATTTTTGGGGTCGGGCTTATATTGCAGCCCGCCCTGATAATCTCAATAGGTCTTACTTTCGGGGTAGGGCTTATTTTCAGGAAAACACGGTATGCAACAGAGTTGTCTGCGACTCCAAAACAATGGTTTCAGGCCAGGTCCATCAGAGGCTGACTATCTGGGCCCACCTGGCCCAAACACAATGGGATCATGGGTTTTGTCATCACATCACCAGGCAAGCAAACAATTCTCCTAACCACCAACAGTCTCCAGCCTGAGCCCTAGTGTACACACTTACTTCCTATTTTCTGGATATAGGCCACTGAATTGACGAGGCTCAGTCTACTTCTTGCTGGACCTTTTCTTTTCTTGGGCAACAGGCTTTATAACAGTCCATACAGCAAAATATTTAGCAGATCAAAGTGACATAGCCAGCATTAGTCCATTAATTCATGGTTCCATCACACATGGTTCTATACAGCACTATCCCCACTCACACTTACAGAGTGCGCCAGCTTCCTGGCATAACCCACTAAGGAAAGAGGACCACAGCAAGGAGGAAGGCCCATACAAGATAGTCTACACCAGGGTTTCTCAACCAGGGTGCCATGGAACCCAGATGTTTCTAGGGGTTCCTTGAACAATGAGCAGTTCCTGCATTTCAGATAAGTTCCCACTGACATAAATAATCTTTTTAACTATCTGTAAGGGGGCATTTCTTCCCAATGGCCACAAGCGTACAGAACATTCTTCCTACTAACCATAAGACGAATGTATCATGAGTTGTAGATTTAGTCATGTTTAGTAGAGGTTCCTGGGACCGGAGCGTTTTTTTAAGGGTTTCCTCTGTAGTGAAATGGTTGAGAAAGGCTTGACTACACTATCGAAGATGCATGCCCTTGAACTCTGACAGGGGCCTAGATACTATCCACCCTCAGGAGTTGCTTCCCTACTCCCCAGGACTCCACCCCGCCTCGCTTTTATACCTACAACTAAGGAGATGGTAACCTTTAGGAGGGGAAAAAAAATAAATGGCACCCAAGACCCAACATAGGCACCAAAAGGGTCCTACAAGAAGAACCAACAAGCTCTATGTTGGTTGGACACAGGAGGTCAACACTCCTGAAAGGGTTGGCTTCCCAGGAGACTTTGAGGGACAATTCTTCAACATTAGAGTACTGCTGGACAATGCGGGCCGCACGAAAGGTCGACAAAAATCTTCTTTTGCAGGGTATGAGTTTTGGACATTTTTATATTCATTATATGGTAGCTCTAATAGGACATTAAATGTGTTTTTTTTTAAATTCAAGCAGTGTAAATACCTGAATTTGACCTGGTAGCAGCCGTATACTTATCTGCCACACTCCAAAATCTTCCCCATTTGGCCTTCTGAGAGCGGCATGGCCTCTACAGCCAATGTCTCCTGGCTGAGCTCTGCTTCCATACATTTTTATGGACAGACTGTCCATCACTGATGAATAATAGATGATCTTGACATAGGAATGAATATAGATTCTTCTGTGCAGCACAGCCTGACCTGAAGACATTCAGTGAAGACGCTGTGCAACTCCCACGGGGCCACACAATGAATAAATAAAAGTTAAGGGGGTTGCCAGGAGGGGGTATTTAAGCTATAAGATGTACTAAAAGAATAACTATCCTTTAGGGGGTTAATTATGGTTCATATAATGACCACGTGCTTGTGTGCATTGTGTAGGGGTGGTACGATATGTTTTCTTTTTGCCTTTTTTTATTTTTGTTAAATTGTTAAAAAATGGCACCTCATTCCATTCTTTGCACTACAAGGCATTATGAGACACGTATGTTGACATGCGTTTTTTGTGCGTTGTGTAAAGCTTTGTTTACAGGGGTGGCAAAGGGGCAGTAAAAACAGGTATTTAAGCCATGCTTAAATACCCACCCAAACTGCCCACCAAAATCATAAAATGCAGCCAGAAGAGGTCTTACACATGCCTTGGCCTCTAATGCTTTGCTTCACAGGTGTGGCAAATTTAACTTGGCTTGCTGACTTTGAGAAAAGGCGCCACCTGTCAAATTTGCCAATTGAGGTCAATGCGACTACACCACAATTGCGAGCCAAAATGACTGCAGAATTCCAAAACAAAATCAATAGGTCATCATGTCCTCCGTGGTTCTCTCCTCACTGGGAGCCAAGCAAGGGTCACATGAGAGGCCTTCCCCAGGGTGGGTTCTTCTGAGTTACACTAGGCACTTTTATTAGGGTCATTTGTCTTACATGGGAGGGGGGGTGGTACCTTTACTGGAACAACCGACTGATTTCTAATAAACTCTCACAATGTCTCTGTACATCACCACGGTCACTTGTGCATTTAAAAAGGGACATGCAGAGCCCTTGCCCTCTCCACCTGCCCAGCGTATGACCGCTAACTCAACCCCAAAGCGGTATGGGGTCCTGCCGTGCACCTAGCGCCGACTCCATGTTCTTTACTTAACTCTTCCTCTTCTGTACAGGTTGAGGGCCTTGGCAGTCCAGATCTTCTCCCGTTGCTATGGGAGACGGGTCGCTGCCGAAGGAGTGACGGGAACATCTCCCTCGCTGCAAAAAGGCCATCTCACCTGTCACATATACACCCTAACAACAGGCTACTAGAAAACCCTTTGTTACCCTTGGTAACCAATTGTATCTTTACACTGTATGAACTCTTGTACTATTATCTTCATACCCCAATGTGCTTAGCAACCCGTGCTGCAACTATATGTGCCAGTTACTTGCATTGCACCCCTTTAGTAAATTCAGGCTAGGTAAGGGCAATGTTTCATAAGCTTTACTTGAATAAATTAACATGTTGGCATAGACAGACGACAGTCTGCAATAAAGTGCAAACATATCCCTATCATCCATAGTCCCTAACTTCAGGCTTGTGGCTGCCCCAGCATACCTGCATAGGAAAGAGTCCATCTTTGGGAGAGCCCACAGTTGGCGTCTTCAGGAAGGACTGCGAGCCCCAGCAATCCTCCTAGGTAGTGGGAACTCTGACTGGAAAAGTGGCAGTGGGAACTCTGCACATCACTGATCCAGATTCCATTAACTGCAGGGAACCGGTCCAACCAAGCTTAACCGGACAAACAGAACAGCGACAAGAACCCCTTAGGCAGCTCCAGGGTCTGGACCTCCTTTACTTTTATAGCACACAGGACCCGGGGGGGGGGGGGGGGGGTGTTGGTCAAGCCCAAAAAAAAAACACCATGAAAAACCCTGAAAGAACAATTAACTTCCGGGCTGGGGCGGCGTTAATCACTACCTGCCTACAAGAGATCCACCACGGACTGCACTTCCGATGGGCGGTAGGGGCTGTCATCTGTCTAAACGAGAAAAGACGTGCTGCATTTACACCACTGTATGTTTGGAGTGGACAAGGCACATAGGAGACAATCATTTTCTATGTGTCCATACATTGAACCTGCGTTGATTGATGCTAATCAATGCAGCTCAATGCATTTGGTGTGAACAAGCCCTTAAAAGGAAGCGCAACAGGTGTATTCTACTTTGATCTGTTTAATGCAATAACTAGAACATTCCTTTGCCGCTGCTATTAATGTAACTAAGAATAAAGCTGAACTCTGGGCACAAAACCTTTCATTTAAATATATTCCTCAATAGCCACAAAGGATATAAATTCTCTTTATGTGCACCAAAAGAATTTACAAACGCAGGTATTGCCTTGTTAAAGTGGTAGTGACACTATCACTGTGCTGTCCATAGCCTGTGGGAGGGGCCCAGCAGCCCCACCCACTACAGGCTGCCTGCAGAAAACTATAAGAGGGGGCGGAGACAAGACCAGTCACCCTGCACAAGGTGGGAGAGCAGATGTGACCGGTCTTTCTTACAGGAAGTTTCTGCACAGAGGCAACTTTCCCACTGGATTACTGCACAGATTTGGAAGAAATACACAAAGCACACCAAGATTCAAGGAAGAATACACGACTTTTGTATTTAGGAAACATTGGCTTGTCCCGGAGTTCAGCTTTAAGTAGGGTTGTCCCGATACCAAGAGTACTTGCAAATGCTCCTGATGCCTAGTCCGATACCTGGACACTCAGGAACAATCGATGCGGCGGCAGGGGAAGTTATAATAATGACATCTGCTTCTCCGCCTCTCCCCTCCACGGCTTTCAGCTGCTTTATTGAAAGCCACACAGGGAGATCGGTGTTTATAACTTCCCCCGCCGCCACACTGATCGTGAGTGTCCTCTGTATCCTCCTCAGGCTCCCCTTTGTGTCCTCCCCCTCTGTGCGCTCCTCCAGTCCCCCCCCCATTCTCTTCCGATCCTCCCCTGTCCTCCTCTGGTCCCCTTCTGTGTGCTCCTCTGGTCCTCCTACTCTGCTCCCCCTCTGCGTGCTCCTCCGCCCTCCCCCTGTCCCCCCCGATCCCCCCCATACTTCTCCGACCCCCCCATCCTTCTCCGATACCCCCTCGTCCTCCTCCGATACCCCCTCGTCCTCCCGTCCTCCTCCGATACCCCCCCCGTCTCCCCGTCCTCCTCCGATACCCCCCCCGTCTCCCCGTCCTCCTCCGATACCCCCCCCGTCTCCCCGTCCTCCTCCGATACCCCCCCCCGTCTCCCCGTCCTCCTCCGATACCCCCCCGTCTCCCCGTCCTCCTCCGATACCCCCCCCCCGTCTCCCCGTCCTCCTCCGATACCCCCCCCGTCTCCCCGTCCTCCTCCGATACCCCCCCCCGTCTCCCCGTCCTCCTCCGATACCCCCCCGTCTCCCCATCCTCCTCCGATACCCCCCCGTCTCCCCATCCTCCTCCGATACCCCCCGTCTCCCCGTCATCCTCCAATATGAATTATAAAAAAATAAAATTGTATAAAAAAAAAGTATCGGTATCGACGAATACGTGAAAAAAAGTATCAGTACTTGTACTCAGTCTTAAAAAAGTGGTATCGAGACAACCCTAGCTTTAAGTATTATATTGTCAGTAAAGGCCTTGCTCAACACTCAAGCCCCAGCTAAAAATAACAGGCTAAAAATAATAGCCTAATCTTTAATAGGCTATTACATTGTTGTCCCACAATATTTCCCTTCAATCCTTTCAATCCCATCATTCAATCCTCTTCCCTAGAGCCGAGGTTGCTCTGGACCTGCCCCAGCCTGTGACTGGACAGTAAAGGAAGAAGCAGCATACTGATGAGCTCATTTTTCTGTTAATACGCTCTCTCCTCCTATCAACATTCTTCTTGTCAATACAAGAACTAATTGGCTCCTTGTGCTGCTTCTTCCTCTCACACTCCAGCTCTGCTGTACAAGGACTGCAACCAGGTTAAATGTGGGTATTTACACTACTTGCATATAACTAATAACATTTTTTGTATATTAAAGTGATTCTAAAGGCAGAGGATTTTTTACCTTAGAGGCTTGCTATTGGGGGCACTCAGCAGGGGGGGGGGGGGGGGACCAAAAAGAAAAGGATTGGGGCTGCTCTGTGCAAAACCATTGCCCAGAGCAGGTAAGTATAACAGGTTTTTTATTTTTTTCAAATGACAACCTTTCAAATCACTTTAAAAGGGGTTGTAAAGGTTAGTTTTTTATTTTGTAAATGGGTTCCTTTAAGCTAGTGCATTGTTGGTTCACTTACATTTTCCTTCGATTTCCCTTCTAAATGTTTTTTTTCTTTGTCTGAATTTCTCACTTCCTGTTTCTCCTCAGTAAACTTCACACCATCATCCGAGCGGTGTTTAGTCAGCCAGAACAGCTTACTGAGGAGGAACAGGAAGTGAGAAATTCAGACAAAGAAAAACAACATTTAGAAGGGAAATCGAAGGAAAAGGTAAGTGAACCAACAATGCACTAGCTTAAAGGAACCTATTTAGAAAATAAAAAAACAAACCTTTACAACAAATGCTTATAGAGCTGCATTCATCTGTGTCCATTACATCTGCATAGAGATCATCTTTAACTGCTTTCCGACCGGCGCACGCCGATGTACGTCGACAGAATGGCACGGACAGGCATAAGGGCGTACAGGTATGTCCCCTTTAAGATGCCGCCGTGCCATCGAGCTCGCGCTGGTCAGGACCCCCGTGAGGCCGGTCGCGGGTCCGGCAGACTTGATCGCCGCGGGGATTCCCGCAATCGTCTCACGGGAAGGCTAAACTGAAGTCTAAACGGGGAGATGCTGTTTATTTCCGCATCTCTTCTGCCTAGCAACTAGTGACGACGATCTCTGCTCCCTGTGATTGGAGCAGAGATCAGCATTCACTAGCTGACAGCCACGCCCCCCACAGTTAGAAACACGCCTCTAGGAACATGTAACCCCTCCCCGCCCCCTAGTAGTTAACTCCTTCACTGCCAGTGTCATTTACACAGCAATCAATGCATTTATATAGCATTGATTGCTGTATAAATGACAATGGTCCCAAAAATGTCCGATGTGTCCGCCATAATGTCGCAGTCACAATAAAAAAAAAAAAAAAAAAAAAAAAAAAAAAAATCGCTGATCGCCGCCATTACTAGTAAAAAAAAATTAATAAAAATGATATAAAACTATCCCCTATTTTGTAAACGCTATAACTTCTGCGCAAACCAATTAATCGCTTATTGCGATTTTGTTTACGAAAAATATGTAAAGGAATACGTATCGGCCTAAACTGAGGAAAAAAAAATTTTTTTTATATATTTTTGGGGGATATTTATTATAGCAAAAAGCAAAAAAGAATGCATTTTTTTTCAAAATTGTCGCTCTTTTTTTGTTTACAGCGCAAAAAATAAAAAACGCAGGGGCGATCAAATACCACCAAAAGAAAGTTCTATTTGTGGGAAAAAAAGGACATCAATTTTGTTTGGGAAGCGACGCAGTGCCGAATCGCAAAAAGGGGCCTGGTCCTTTGGCTGCAAATTGGTCCGGTCTGAAAGTGGTTAAAGTACTAGTACTTGATCACCCACGGAAGTAATCAATACACCCATATTTCTACCCTCTATGCAACTTTAATATTTTGTCATGTGTGTTGGAATATCCCTCTCCCAAGCTTGCTGACTTAAATCCTGCCTTTGTACTAACCCGTCATTGCATAACATCAGCCGAATATTTAGAGAACGTTTACCTTAGAAGGTAACCAGCCAGGATAATGAGCGCAAAGCACACCAGCAAAGGAACCAGAACCGATGTTAATATAGAATTGGTGCTGGGCTCAGTGGGTTCTATAGTATCTGGGGAAAAAAGAAAAAGAAAAATATAAATCAATCAGAGAGCAACTCCAGACAACACATAAAATCATTCAATAAATGGTTTGCAAGGAACCTGTTTTTGGAGCAAGATACCTGTGTGAGAAGGCTCAGCTTGAAGCTGCCGTTCTCCGACTACCAAGGGAAGTTTAATGCTTCCGAGCATGCGTCAAATTGTTTCCGAGCATGCGTCGGAACTTTGCGTGTCGGAATTGCATACACACGATCGGAAAATCCGATAGAAAGGTTTTCCGTCGGAAAAATTGAGAACAGGTTCTCAATCCAAAGTCCGTCGGAAATTCCGACAGAAAAAGACAGATGGGCGTACACACGGTCAGAAGATCCGATGAAAGGCTCCCATCGGACTGTTTCCATCAGAAATTCCCACCGTGTGTTCGCCGCATTACAAGTGCACTTTTTGTGGAAACATTTTTTTGAATTAAAAAAAAAATAAGACAGCAGTAAAGTTAGCCTGATTTTTTTTCATATTGTGAAAGATAATGTTACGCCGAGTAAATTGATACCAAACATGTCACGCTTCAAAATTGCGCCCGCTCTTCCCCCCCCAAATTTTTCCTACTGGGCCTTATGCCATTGAACGTTCCAGCCTCGCATAAAAAAATAGTTAGGCATGTCCTTACGGCAGCACGCTGCCTGGTGGCGCTGAACTGGAAACGTCGACCCCCCCCCCCCCTCAGAAGAGGCCCTATATGCTAGGATTAAAGATGTCAAGCTAATGGAGAGAATGACAGTCAGAATCCGAGACCGACTGGACGCACACAACTTGGTCTGGGAGCTGTGGCACCGTTGGGGGGAACAACATAATCCGGAGCCTGCCTCAACTTGACGACAACCTAACCCTTCCTTCCTTCCTTTCCCCCCTTCCCTTCCCCCCTTTTTTCTTTCTCTTCTTCTCTCTTTTCTCTCCCTTTCTCCCTCGCTTACTAAGGCCCCTTTCATACATGCGGACCGTATGTCCGTTTTTCATCCATCCGTTTTTGGATGAAAAAACGGACATACATGCATGTCTATGGGGTAGCGGGTGTCAGCGGATGAGCATCCGCTGACACCCGCTATTGTCAGCCTCCGCAATTGTCCGATTCTGCAGACGGAGGAAAACCCTATTTTTTCATCCGTCTGCAGAGCGGATCAGATGAACACGGACAGACGCTCCGTGTTCATCCGATCCCCCATAGAGGAGAGCGGAGAACTGACAGGGCGGTCCCTGCACAGTGTGCAGGGACCGCCCTGTCATCAGCCGGCTCAGCGGGGAACAGCTGTGCGATCCCCGCTGAGCAGCGGATCTTCACGGGGCGGATCATTACGGATCCGCCCCGTGTGAAAGAGCCCTAAGAGTTCTCTTGAGACTCATGTTTCTAATTTACTAAGCGAGTTACAATGTTTGTTTGATATTGTCTGGTGTGTATTAGTCAATCTAACCTGATATGATCAGGCGAGTACACGGTGAATAGTAGAACAGGAACTATGTGAAAGAGAAGTAATATAGCCGTGTAAGACGAGAAAGAATGCCAAAGTTATAATATAATGACTATGCAATGCACATAAACTGTATTTGACAATACGTTGAATAAAACTGTTATTGAAAAAAAAAAATTAATAATTGCGCCCGCTCGTGCAATGGCGACAAACTTTTACTCTTAAAAATCTCTATAGGTGACGTTTACAAAATTCTACAGGTTGCATATTTTGAGTTATAGAGGAGCTCTAGGGCTAGGATTATTGCTCTCGCTCTACTGATCGCAGCGATACCTCACATGTGGGGTTTGAACACTGTTTTCCTATGCGGGCGTATGCGTTCTCTTCTGCGCGCGAGCTCGGCGGAACAGGGCGTATTTAAAAATGTTTACTTTTTTTACCTCTTATTTTTACACCGTTTTTAAAGCGGTTCTGCACTGTGTTTTTTTTTTTTTTTTGGGGGAATATGCAAAGGATTAATAGCTAAATTGAGGGACTCACCTGTTCCATCTTCCATCTCGATCGCAGACGGTTTTCCTCCGATAAAATTATTTAGATGCTACTTTTCTGCTGGGGGCCATCTTGCCTGTGGGCATGTGAAACCCCACAGGCACTTTAGATGGCCCAGCATGCACCGCCGTTACTGCGCCGAGCTCGCGCGTGCGCAGTAACGGCAAAGTGCAGCTCACGTTCTCCGAAATCTTGCGAGATGTCGGCACATCTGCCGACATCTCGCGAGATTTCGGAAGATGTGGCCGAATTCTCGCGAGATTTCGGAAGATGCCCGCACAGACTCCTGGGATCAATGACACCAGATCCCAGGAGACAGTGCGGTGTGACGACAATCGACGCAGAGACCCCCCCCCCACCCCCCGCAGAGACAGAGGACAGGAAGTCATCGATTACAAGGTAAGTGAAAAAAAAAAAAAAAAAACACATTTCATTTAGTACTCTTTGCCTGATTTGGAAGGCAAAGAGATTTACTAAATGAAATGTGTGCAGAACCGCTTTAAAAAAAATAAAAAATTGTGTCACTTTAATTCCTATTACAATGAATGTTTACATAAAAAATAAAAAAAGCATGACAGGTCCTCTTAAATATGAGATCTGGCGTCAAAAAACTCAGATCTCATATTTACACTTAAATGCAATAAAAAAAATAAATAAATAATAATAATAAAAAAAAAAAAATTGTCATTAAAAAAAAAAAAAAAAATGGCCCTTTAAGCGCTATGGGCGGAAGTGACGTATTGACGCCACTTCCGCCCTGCATTTTTATGGAGATGGGTGGGGGCCATCTTCCCCTCACTCACCTCTATGCCCAGCAAGGGTGAAGATCCAATGGCCTCGGCTGCTGCTGACGGCTCCGGTAAGCGGCGGAGGGAACCGGAGTGTGGCGGGAGGGGGGTGGGGGGGAGCTGCCATAACAACGATATCCCCCTTCAAAGTAAGGACGTATATCGGCGTGCGGCGGTCCAGTTAAACAGCTTAGGCACTTATTTTTAATATTTTACACAGCTACATCTGCAAAAGGGGCCAGCCTGAAATGATCTAGTAGGACCTTGTTTTCTGACTAAAGTTCCACTTTAAGTGGGATTTCCAGAGTGCCTCTGGAATGGCCTGCAGCCTATCATTGATAAAGCTACTGCTTCCTAAATGTAGTGCCCCCAGGAGGTAGATCAGGTTAAAATTCAACTAAATCAGTTTATATCAGCTAACACATCCCAGAGGAATCAAAACTTCAAGTATGCAAATTCTTACAGTTTGTTTTTGTTACAAGACGTGAAATCCTGAGTAGAAAAGCATTTCCCCTGCCAGCTACACTGTAAGGAAACCATGGCCTCTCTGCAGAGGCCCGGCACATCCACTGCTGAGTCTGACCTATTGCTCTGGAATCAGCAAAGCTCATGCTTCCCTGCTGATTAAGGCCAGTCAAGTTCCTCCACCCCAAACCCGTACACTGATGCGCAGTCATGTTGGAACAGAAAAGGGGCCATCCCCAAACTGTTCCCACAAAGTTGGGGGCAGGGCCGTTATTAGGGGGGTACAGCCAATACAACTGTATGGGGCCCCGCCTGGGCCAGAAGAAGGCGGGGCGGTTGAAGGGGAGCCGTGTTGTGCACTATAGAAACAATCTCGCAGCTTCTGCTGCTCTCTGTGTCATTGAGCTCAGACATCGAGCTCTTTACTGCCACCTCTGGCTACTATGTGCATGTGCACCCCTCGTGTGAGCTGCCTGTACTGTGCTTCTCTGTGTCAGCAACATGTCAGCTTTGTGAAAACGAGCTGGGACTGGGTAGGAAGATTTCCTTTACAAGTAGGAGCTGTGAAGGAAAGGGAGGGGGGGCCGTTTGTGTACAGGGAGGGGCCAGAGCCTTGTGTGTTTACAGTGTGGGGCTGACATATATACAGGAAGGGCTTGCATATATACAGGTATGGGGTGGGGCTGACATATATACAGGTGTGAGGGATGGGCTGGCATATATACAGGTGTGGGGGGGGCTGGCATATATACAGGGGTGAGGGGGGGGGCTGGCATATATACAGGGGTGAGGGAGGCTGGCATATATACAGGTGTGGGGGGGGGCTCACATATATACAGGGGTGTGTGTGGGGGGGCAGGCATATATACAGGTGCAAGGGGGGCTGGCATATATGCAGGGGTGTGTGGGGGGGGGGGCTGGCATATATACAGGTGTGAGGGAGGCTGGCATATATACAGGGGTGAGGGAGGCTGGCATATATACAGGTGTGGGGGGGCTCACATATATACAGGGGTGTGTGAGGGGGGGGGGGGGGACATATATACAGGTGTGGGGGTGGGCTGACATATATACAGGTGTGAGGGGGGGCTGACATATATACAGGTGTGAGGGGTGGGCTGACATATATACAGGTGTGAGGGGTGGGCTGACATATATACAGGTGTGGGGGGGGCTGACATATATACAGGTGTGAGGGGTGGGCTGACATATATACAGGTGTGGGGGGTGGGCTGACATATATACAGGTGTGAGGGGTGGGCTGACATATATACAGGTGTGAGGGGTGGGCTGACATATATACAGGTGTGGGGGGGGGCTGACATATATACAGGTGTGGGGGGTGGGCTGACATATATACAGGTCTGGGGGGTGGGCTGACATATATACAGGTGTGGGGGTCTGACATATATACAGGTGTGGGGGGGTGGGCCGAAATGTATACAGGTGTGAGGGGGGCTGGCATATATAAAAAAGTGAGGGGGCTGGCAAATATATACAGGTGTGGTGGGGAGGGTTGACATATATACAGATGTCAGGGGAGCTGGCATATATACAGGTGGGGGAGGGCTGACATATATACCTGTGTGAGGGGGGCTGACATATATACAGGTGTGGGGGGGGTCTGACATCTATACAAGTGTGGGGGGGGGGGGGGGCTGACATATACACAGGATTGAGGGAGGGGGGCTGAGTGCGTACAGGTGAGGTGGCCGGTGTGGGGATTCAGTAGGATGGCCCGTGGGTAAGCCCTGGGGAATGTTGGTGGTCAGGCTCGGGGGGGTCCTTAAGGAGTTCCCTTCACTGGAACCAAGGGGCCAAGCCCAACCCCTGAAAAACAACCCCACACCATAATCCCCCCTCCACCAAATGATTTGGACCAGTGCACAAAGCAAGGTCCATAAAAGACATATATGAGCGAGTTTGGGGTGGAGGAACTTTACCTCAGCCTGATAAAACACTTTTGGGATGAATTGGAATGGAGACTACGAGCCAGGCCTTCTCGTCCTCATCAGTGCCTGATCTCACAAATGCGCTTCTGGAAGAATGGTCAAACATTCCCATAGACACACTCCTAAACCTTGTGGACAGCCTTCCCAGAAGAGTTGTCCACAACTCTAGGAAACCCTAAAAGTAAATATTATCCTTCCCATTTCCTGTATAAACAGGAAATGGCCGGATGCCATCTAGAGTAAATAAAAGGGTACTACATTAATGTAACCACTAGAGGAACTAACCATGACATTTGACTCTCCTAAAATAACAAATAAAATGAATAAATAAAGATGGATATAAATAAATGACTATAATTAAAATTAAAATAAAAATTAAAATAAGAAAAAAAAAATAAAAATAAAATAAAATAAAATAAATTAAATGAAAATGAAAAATAAAATAAAAAAAAATTAATATTATAATATAATAATGAAAATAAATCGCACCTGATATTTGCGTCTACCATAAATCGCATGTTTGATGAACTATTCCAAGCATATAGTGATATATGTTTCCATTACCATTAACATTTTATGCGCAGAGGATACATTTGGATGATTTTCCTCTGACAACATAGGATATTTATGCACAGACTTTATATGTATTTTTCATGATAGTATTTTTTATGATTTATTGAATGCACCATGTTGTAGTCTGGCACATAGCACTTTAATTGGCCATATTTTCATCTTGTATAGCACTTTAATTTGTACATATATTTATGTGTGATGATTATGGATACACACTTCTATAAAAGTAGGTGCAGCGCTGATTTCAAAATTTTCACTGTCTCAGTATTGAACCCTACGGACCAGGACTGGGATGCCATTAAAGTTCATGTAAAGGCAGTCCCAATACTTTTGACAATATAGTGTACTTTCCTATCTATTTACTATTGCTAGCAGCATAAGGATTACAAATAGTCAATTTTGATTGAGAGAGTGAAGTTCCGCTTTAAACAGGCAAGAGTTTAACACGTAAGACTTGATAACCGTCTGGAAACCTCCATAGACCACAAAGCCCTCCGCAACATTCTAATGACTTCAGGTTGTCCCTTAAACACTCTTTATTTCTGGCTTCGTCAGCCCCCGAGGGAAGAACATTCATCGATTGTACAAGCTGGAGGGGCTGAATGTTACTTTGCAAGCGTTTTTCTCCCCTTCCCCTGGGTGTCATTTTCTGCTAGTCTTGTCGTTTAGATCAGTATGAGAAGCAGGCGTGTAACAAGGGACTGCCTGAACCATTCCGTCCGCAGAGACCCGGGGAAGATCTACAGGAATCCTGATCAGTCCGCATTCTACGCAGTTCAACAGTTTGCTTCAAGAGTCCCCGTCCTCATGTCACCATATATCTGGGTATTCATAAAGCAATGATGATATCAGGGGCGGACTGACAACTCATGGGGCCCCCGGGCAATAGGAGATTATGGGGCCCCCAGGCAATCAGAGATTATGGGGCCACACAGTATACACACACAGTATACAATCACACAGTATACACATTTATGTACACACAGTACACACAGACAGGTTTCTATTGGCTGAGAAGGTACTGGAGAGGGGGGGGGGGGGGGCAGCTATAATCTCGGGATTTTTAGACCAAAAGGATGTCAGTAAGGGACATTTCAGAAACAGATGTAAAAAAAAAACACAGATTTTTACATACTGTCCCTGGTTTTACTGAGGCTGGCAACCCTGATGGGGCCCCCTAGTGGCCCGGGGCCCTCGGGCAGTGCCCGAGTGGCCGAATGGTCAGTCCGCCCCTGGATGATATGCAAAGTGAAGTAGTCTCTAAAGGCCATTGGTAAGAATCATCTCATAGCCAAATCAATGACACAAGTACATAAATACATTAATATTCATCCCTTTCCCCCACAATGTGATCATATCTCAGCAAAAATCTCCCCCCTGAAATAAAAAAATAAAAAATACCAGCACTAATCTGCATGCCCAAACCCTAAAACAAACTCCCCCTGCAAGCCAAAATTCTCATTAAGCGCTTGCAGACAGGAAGATTTTCCCCCTTTAATGACCAGGCCTTTTTTGCGATACGACACTGCGTCGCTTTAACTGACAATTACGCGGTCGTGTGACGTTGTACACAAAAAAAATTGACGTCCTTTTTTCCCCACAAATAGAGATTTCTTTTGGTGGTAATTGATCACACCTGCTGTTTTTATTTTTGCGCTATAAAAAAAAAAAGAGCGACAATTTTGAAAAAAAATAATGTTTTGCTTTTTGCTATAATATCAAAAAAAAAAAACTAAAAAAACTAAATTTCTTTATCAGTTTAGGCCAATATGTATTCTTCTACATATTCTTGGTACAAAAAACACAATAAGCATTTATTGATTGGTTTGCGCAAAAGTTATTTCTACAAAATAGGGGATAGAGTTATGGCATTTTTATTTTAATTTTTTTACTAGTAATGGCGGTGATCATTGATTTTTAGTGGGACTGCGACATTGCGGCAGACAGATCGGACACTTTTGACACTTAGTCCTTATACAGTATCTCACAAAAGTAAGTACACCCCACACATTTTTGTAAATATTTTATTCTATCTTTTCATGTGACAACACTGAAGAAATGACACTTCTGCTACAATGTAAAGTAGTGAGTGTACAGCTTGTATAACAGTGTAAATTTGCTGTCCCTCAAAATAACTCAACACACAACCATTAATGTCTAAACCGCTGGCAACAAAAATGAGTACACTCCTAAGTGAAAATGTCCAAATTGGGCCCAAAGTGTCAATATTTTGTGTGGCCACCATATTTTCCAGCACTGCCCTAACCCTCTTGGGCGTGGAGTTCACCAGAGCTTCACAGGTTGCCACTGAAGTCCTCTTCCACTCCTCCATGATGACATCACGGAGCTGGTGGATGTTAGAGACCTTGCGCTCCTCCACCTTCCATTTGAGGATGCCCCACAGATGATCAATAGGGTTTCGGTCTGGAGACATGCTTGGCCAGTCCATCACCTTTACCCTTAGCTTTTTTTTAGCAAGGCAGTGGTTGTCTTAGAGGTGTGTTTGGGGTCGTTATGTTGGAATACTGCCCTGCGGCCCAGTCTCTGATGGGAGGGGATCATTCTCTGCTTCAGTATGTCACAGTACATGTTGGCATTCATGGTTCCCTCAATGAACTGTAGCTCCCCGGTGCTGGCAGCACTCATGCAGCCCCAGACCATGACGCTCCCACCACCATACTTGACTGTAGGCACGACACACTTGTCTTTGTATTCCTCACCTGGTTGCCGCCACATACGCCTGACACCATCTGAACCAAATAAGTTTATCTTGGTCTCATCAGACCACAGGACATGGTTCCAGTAATCCATGTCCTTAGTCTGCTTGTCTTCAGCAAACTGTTTGCGGGCTTTCTTGTGCATCATCTTTAGAATTCCTTTTGAGACGACAGCCATACAAACCAATTTGATGCAGTGTGCAGCGTATGGTCTGAGCACTGACAGGCTGACCCTCCACCCCTTCAACCTCTGCAGCAATGCTGGCAGCACTCATATGTCTATTTAGCAAAGAGAACCTCTGGATATGACGCTGAGCACTCAACTTCTTTGGTCGACCATGGCGAGCCCTGTTCTGAGTGGAACCTGTCCTGTTAAACTGCTGTATGGTCTTGGCCACCGTGCTGCAGCTCAGTTTCAGGGTCTTTGCCATCTTCTTATAGCCTAGGCCATCTTTATGTAGAGCAACAAATCTTTTTTTCAGATCCTCAGAGATTTCTTTGCCATGAGGTGCCATGTTGAACTTCCAGTGACCAGTATGAGAGAGTGAGAGCGATAACACCAAACACCTGCTCCCCATTCACACCTGAGACCTTGTAACAATAACAAGTCACATGACAACAGGGAGGAAAGATTTGGACATTTTCACTTAGGGGTGTACTCACTTTTGTTGCCAGTGGTTTAGACATTAATGGCTGTGTGTTGAGTTATTTTGAGGGGACAGCAAATTTACACTGTTATACAAGCTGTAGACTCACTACTTTACATTGTAGACAAGTGTAATTTCTTCAGTGTTGTCACATGAAAAGATATAATAAAATATTTTCAAAAACGTGAGGGGTGTACTTACTTTTGTGAGATACTGTAGAATGTTCCTAAAATGTACACTTCTGAAAATGTGATTCACGTGTTAGATTTTATCAACCATTTTTTTTTTCTGTACACTTTTTTTATTCAATTTAATACTTTTACTCTCCAATGTGCCCAGTACACTCTCCGATCGTTGCCTCTCCACCCCGCAACAGAACAAATGTCCATTCTTTTTGCTTTTGTTGTATTGTTCTCGGTGGGCCTAAGACCTTGGGCTCTGTTGCTCTGAGTTCCATTGTTAAAGTTGGGCTTTTCTCCACAGCTCTCACCCCATTCCTAACCCAACGACCTCTTCTAATCTAAATAAGTAATCAGCATTTTGACCTCATTATAATTGTATTACCACAGCCAGAAGTTATTGTTTGCTAGACGTTGAAGTAAAATTGTGGGAGGAAAGTTAAGTGGCCATTTCCTGCTATAACGATCGCATTCGTCTAACAGTAACCATAGATGTACAAGAAATGGAGAGGCTTAAGCAGCTATTTAACATCTAAATATAGAAAAACGTGTAAATGATTATATTCGTACACGGAGTGGTTTATTAAATGTGTATCGAAACCCAGAAACCAAAAACGTAATACATTGCAGCTTGTCAGTGCTTAGATATGGTGGCTGCATTTGTTTTCTTATTTGTAAGCTACCTTTATTTTCACCTGGTGATCCCCTGCCTGTAACACACGTCCTGTCCTAGGGTGACACTCCCTAACCATAATGTATCTATGGAAGAGCAGGTATTAATTCAATAAAAGCACAGTAGTTTTTGATTGATAGCCAACTCTACTTTCGTATCACCGGAAAAAAAGACCATTTACAGCAACTAGAAAAATGCCTCACTAGCTCCCTCAAACGACTGGATGACCACTAGCTCCCTCAAACGACTGGATGACCACTAGCTCCCTCAAAACGACTGGATGACCACTAGCTCCCTCAAACGACTGGATGACCACTAGCTCCCTCAAACGACTGGATGACCACTAGCTCCCTCAAACGACTGGATGACCACTAGCTCCCTCAAAGGACTGGATGACCACTAGC